>CAOLHI010003286.1:0-188818 GCA_948474755.1 Ctenosaura bakeri | reverse complement strand
CTGTCCTGAAGCCTGGGTAGTCTGCGGCGGAAGTTCCGAGGTATGAAGTCTCAGTACGTGGGACTGAGGGGAAGGCTCGCCAAGCAAAGCGGCAGAAAGGCTGGATGGAAGTCGGGAGCAATCTGAAGAAGCTCTCAAAGTCAGGGGTTTTTATAGGGGAAAATGTGGCCGCAGGCTAGTCCGTACTTGGGGAAAACAATGAGTTTTGGGCTGGAGACAAAGCCTCCGAAAGGTCAGAATTTAGCATGATTGAGTTATGACAGTGTTGTCAATAGAGTAGACAGTATGCAAACGCAGAGTGCTTGACAGATGACTATTCTTCTAATCAAGTTGCCTGCTTGGGGCAGGGAGCTCTTTGTAAGTAGCGTGCATACATAATAGAGTACTTGCCTTTGAGGTCTCCTGAAGCAGCAGGACAGCTATTTCTGGCCAGTCTGTATTGTTTGGAATATTACAGCAATTAGCTGCCATGCCTGTCTGCGAGCTTGTCCAGGAGACCTTGCAGTACGTGGAGAGGAATAGGTAAAGGAAGTCAAATTATTGATATCAAAGCGATATCTAATATCCCACAAGTCCGGGCTAGAAACTGTGGTAACATATTCCCCTTTAAGTTACAATCACAGTGTAACATGGCTACTTATTTGTCATCCCTTCTTGTGGCTTTTACAGCCACTCCAATCCAATATGCACCTTTTTTAGTATAAGATCTGGGAGTGGGGAAGGGATCTGTACCCTTTTTATGTAGCAACTCACCAGTTTACAACTAAAAGTCCTGGAGACATATGCAAGAGAAAACAAGGACTGATTATTGGAAAAGAAAATATTTCCCTAATTTCCTTTCTGTGCATCATTTGCCTCCAGTATCGAGTACAGATTCCAGTACACAGTTGCAAACAGAATTCATAATGGGAAAATCAATGTTGCGCCTATTAAATAAGAGCATTTACCATGTATAGTATTATCTTTGCTTTAGAACTGAAAAGGAATGACAAAACTGCCACCTGATATGTCTGTTGCTGGGTGAGCATTTCAGAATGAAGCACAGGATGGTGGGAAAGGAGCCTTGGATGTATCCCCAGATAAAATATTCCATGCATATGCCAAACTGGGAAATACTTTTTGTAAAAGAAGTACTTGGGCAAGTCTGGTTGATGCCAGTCAATCACAGCTCAGGGAATGCTGTGAAGGGAGGCCTCTAGGGGAGAAAGGATGCAAAACTGAGGCTTGTCTCTGACAGAAGGCAGATAGGCGAAAGATGTCCTAGACATAAGAATAGATGACCCAGAGACGGGGGAAGATTGAAGAGAGATGGGGAGAGATGGCCTAGAGACGGGGAAAAGCTGTAATAGAGATAGGATGGTCAACCAGAGGGAAGAACAGAATAGTGTTTTGGGGAGCTGCAAATGATTAAGTAGATTAGAGGTTAAAGTGTTATACACTTCTACATGTTCTTTTTAACCACTATATCTGGCTGTTCCTATTAACTTTGTCAGACAGATTATTCACACTTTCCACAGTGAACTCACAGAACAGCATAGCCACTGGTCCACGCATTGAGGCCCAAGTATCCAATCCAGAGAGGGATTAAAAGGGGGCAAGAGGGCAAGGTTAATGACAAGAGTCTAAGGGTTGGAATTGTGGGGCCAATCTGGAGAGGGGATCTGTCACACTTTTCACTGTAGCAGGCTAGATTTGTGTGGATTGTGTATGCAAGTATTCAAATATTTGATCCTCCTTTTACCCACAGTGAAAAATGTAACAGCCCAGCAATAGAGACATAATGGGAAGGTTACACTTGGAAGCTCTGAATCAGGATTTCTGCAATTAGTGATTCCCAAGCATTGAAAACTTGGAAACCTGTTGACCATTTGGAGCAATGCTTTTTTTGAAGCAATGCTGTTTAATTTGGTAGTCTTCACCTCAGAGTACTTACTGTTATAATACAACAGCTACAGCTGGCTAAACCCAGTGGCTTGTCCCAGCTTGAGTAGATATAGGCCATTTCCACATGGGGTTTTTTAAATGGTGTAGAGCATCCTCCAAGGAGGATGTCTGCGCCTGGGACCGGACTGGGTCAGACCTACTTAATGTAGATCCACAGTCCAGCCCGCTCCTGAGTGACCCCAAGTGGTTGTCCAGCGTGCTTTTGAAAGACTGCTAAAAGTAGGTCTTTCAAAAACACAGAGCGCGCCACTGTGAGCCTGCTCCCATATGCAGATTCGCAGGCTTGCATTGGTGCGAGCCTGCGATCTGCCGGGGGCGGACTTTAGGCTGGCGAGCTTCAGCGGTTGGTCGAGACCTTTGACCAACCAGAAACCGCCATTTTTGTCCCCGGAGCAGTGCGGAGTAGCGGCCGCGGACTGCTCCAGAGAAACATGGACCGGACAGGGGAGCCCAAAAGTCTGATGAGTAGCGTCACGGGGCGATTCTCGCCCCATGCGGAAATGGCCATAATTGATTCAATGAGATTTAAGCACTGACTTATCATTTAACAATGAATTTACTTGTGGCTTCCTAGGGAGAACTACTAATTGGATTTAGGCATTTGTTTTAAAGGTAACTCTTTAGTTTCATTTTCCTTGAAAGTAGCTGGTGCTACTATAAATTACTTTATAAAAATCAGCACATAAGCCACCGACCTATGATGTAAAATACTCTGTCTTCATGTCACCCCTATACTTAACAGGCATAGGATAGTGATGGAAAGAATATTCACTGAACTCAATGGGACTTAGTATTGAGTAGGTTGTGCCATCTTGAAAAAGGATAGGCTGAAAGTACTCCCATTTAAGCCCATCCTTTTGAATTATGGCCCAATCTACTTAGTGGCCCTTTCCCCTTTACTCTCCCAACCCACTGTGAGGATGGGAGAAGGATGGGACCACAACAACGCTTATGCACAATGTTGTTGCAGTCCTATCCTTTTGTCCCCAGGCAGTGCAATTGTGCTGCAAATCATTGGCGGCTTTTCCCTGTCAATGACTGGTGATCGTGCCACCATTGCAGACTTACTTTCTCTGTGGAGGCCCTGGAAGCACAATGGCTGTGCTTCTTGCTCCAGGGCAGCCTGGGAAACTAGCTGGCTGTGCTGCAGCAGGAAGAGGCAGGGCCATCTCACTTCCTGAATTCCAGAGGCAGCTGCTGCAGAGGGAAGTCCTCCTGTCATGCTCCTCTTCTGGCAGAGCCGATGGTGGGATCCACACTAGATGTCTCCATGACCAGGTAAGGTGTAGGAAGGAGCAATATTAAGGCCCTTACTGCACTATGGTCCAACAGTGCTTCATCCCAGCAGGATCCCAGCATTGCCATTGCCGAGATGGGATTGGGGTCTGAATGCTCCCCACCGCACCTGGTTGGCTGTTGTGGATGGGTAGCATCAAGAACACTGTTCTTCCTTCTGCAGTATAGCGTGAATGAAGAGTCCCTTTCCCTGCCTCTTTCTGTGCTGCACTGCGAAAAAGCACTATTGAGTGCTCTGGCTCTTTCCACACATCCACAACTGATGGGATCGTTGTAGGATGTTTTCTGGTAATGAAAAAGGGCACGACAGCAGTGGATGGGGACATGACAGCAGTGGGACTGCAACACTGTTGTGTGAAGGCACACATCCTGGATGGACAGCAACATCTTCCTCTGCCGCAATGACAACTTCGTGTGGTAAGGGCCTACATCCCACTGAGTTCAGTGTAATAAAATTCCAGCAGCAACCTTAGAATGATAGCTATACTTGTTAGATACAGGATACACTATATGCAAAGCCATGCTAAGTTTCAGCAGTGGTTCTCCCCCGCTATCCCCTCAACTCAGGTAGAGGTGACAACTCTAGAGTGATTATTTAGGAAATTACATGAATATGTTAGCATAAACTTTAAAATGAACGAAATCACACTAATCTACAGTTGTCCAGAAATAGCAGCTTTCAAGAGATTCCAGGTCCAATTTTGCAGTGTTTTGATCTGCAAATTGCCAATTTATTTGAATGGGAGTTCTAACTGAGAAGGGACTTCAGAAGTATGCCTCCACTAAGTAGAAGGATACTAATTGATTAACTCAAATAAGAAAGCAACTTCCGATGTTGGCAAGGTCTGATCTGAATTTTATGCTGGGCCACTTCTCTGTAGGACACAATTCTCTTTTGAGTAATACTTTATCAATGTGCCCTTCCTGATGATTTATTGCAGTCATACATCATTGGAATGACAGCTGGTTTTGATGATGCATGGTCCAATACATCATTATAGCAACCTCTCATTTGGATTGTATATTGCATAAAAGTAAAATATACTGTTCTTCCTCTCTTCCCCTTCCCCCTCCATTTGCAAACTCAGTTGATTTTGAGGGCTGCGAGAGAAGAATGATTAGAAAGGAGTTAACATTTCCCTTTAGAATAATGCTCTAAATGGCTGGAGCAGAACTTTGAAAGCTGTCTTTAAAAATGTGAAGATTCTGCCAAAAAGCTGCTGTGTTCAAAATGGCATCCATAACATGCTGCAAATGATGTTTCATAGTTCTCACTGGAAATATGTTGATGAAGAAAACCACCACACAATGGTTATGGTTGATGTCATCTTGAGGAAAACACAACAAAAGTAATCAGAAGTAATCAGAATTTCTTCAAAAAAGCTCAGATTTTTTTTTAAATAATCTTGATAAACATGTTGAAATGGCAGCAGACCCAATAAAAGGCTTAGGCCATTTCCACACTAGATGTCATTAGTATGTTCTTCTGTTACAATTCTGGCATTGCAACTTGTACAATGGTAGCAGTTTAGGAGTACTGTTTTCTACACCCTTAGTCCTTAAGTGGATGAGTAGTGGTATTGCCACCAGTGCTCCTTCTGCACTACAGTGTCCTTGGCTACTCCCTTCCCTGCCTTCAGCCCATCCTGGAACCCCTGATTGGTCAAGGTTTCCCCCCACCTTTTGGAAGTCATACTAAACACACCAGTAAGCTATCGCACTGCTGGATCTGTGACAAGAAGTGCTATCAAGCACTATTACGATTCTGCAGTGAGCTGGCTGACGGGATTGAAGCACTAAAGGAGGCACTTGACGGATTTTTTTCTGGAAATAGAATACAGCAGTTTGGGGATACTTGGGGATGGAATAGCAGCTGGATAGTGACAACATTGTGCAGTAGCACAGCTGCTGGCCCATAAACAGCCCACTGCCATGGCAGTATAGTGACATCATGCAAAAGTGGCCTTAAATAGAGTACTGATATGGTTTAGAAAGCTTTGTTTTGAATTTGAACTTCTGAATTCAAAAAAAAAATCCAGGGTTGATCCCAGCTGGTTAGGATTTGGGATATGAAAATCAGTCACTTTGATTTGTCTTGTGTTGCTCAGAATCCCACAAAGATGAAGACAACATTAACCTCCCTTTAATCTGGTGGAACCTTTCCTGTTCTCCAAGAATTGTTGAAGATGATTGATAGTGGCTTAGATTACATCTGCAAATTCTTTTAGTACTTTTGGACCTGGTCCTGCGGACTTGAATTCATTTAGAATTGCTAGGCAGTTCTTCATTTACCAACTCTAGGCTGCAGTTCCCTTAATGCATCATTTATTCTAATCTTACCAAGTAGAACACTGTCTTACTTTTGGGAGGCAATTCAGGAAAACAAAACCACTTCCATCTTTTCTTTGTCTGCTGTTAGCAGTGAGGGAGCAGAAGATAAGTATGGGCTAGGCACATATATTAATGTAAGCTGACTATATTTCCCAGAAAACGTATATTCCTGAACTTGGCATCTATAAAATGGAAGTTCATTGAGTATCTAAAGCAGCGAGATCGTCTGACCACTGGACAATAGATAGGGAATGTTTATTCCTCCAGCCTTGAACTGCAAGGCAAATGTAAAAGCAAAACTATAATTGGACCAACCACATTGGACCAACCACACTGATAATTAGTTAACTTTCATATCTCAGGGGTATGATTTAAAAGAATATGGCTGCAATCCAATATCCCCTCAATGCAGCATAAATATCCATATACTAAGATATATGCTGCAGGGCACTGTGCAATCTTCATATAGAGCAGCAGTGTTGCACAACACATGTCAGTGATTAGGTGTGATTGCAGAAAGCATAGTGCACAATATATAATATTACTGCAGTGAGGAATACACTACTGCAATACAGAATACATGCATTGCAACGTGCAAAGACAAGGCACAAAGGAACTTAATTTCTATACAATACCATTTCTACCTCTATCAGAAGAACACATCTGTTTCACAATGGTAAATTTTGACCCTTTATGCTTAGTGTGATTTTATATATGTAAACAATGCAAAACTGATATATTATAATACATTCAACTAAAAGAGGCAACCACTGAGCACACACATACATACATCGCATGGCGCAGGGAAGCATTATCAGTACTCCATCACCAACATTTACCTGAAATAGACAATTTCTTTCTATATTGGTGTAATGATTTCCAATATACCTAAAACATCAATTTTTGTTGAATCCAACAAAGTTTTAAATCTAAGGAAAATTTAGATATTGAAGGAAGGGCAGTTTTCCATTGGTGATTTTGTATAGAATGAGTTAATTCTGTATTCCATGACATTCTAATTATATTAACTAATTATATTAACTTCCAACTTACCATTGTCCAACAAGCATTTATAGACTAGTCGTGTTGATTTTACTTTCTCTGGGCAATTATCTCAAGTCTTTACACTGGCCAAAACATGGAATTGTTACTTTTCTAAAAAAAGCTACCATCCAAATATCCCTCTACCAGTTTGACCACTGGTCATATTCACAGGGGCATTTTAAGAGGTATAGTCTAAAAAATTAACCTTCCTAAGCTGTAGCTGTGGTGGTTGTCAAGGCAAAATTAATGGGAAGCTTGCAAAACAGTTGCACAATTTCCATGCTAAAGGCTCTGGTTTCAGTCTCTTGTATCTACTGACAGTCCTGGCATAAATCCCTTCTGAAACCATATAAAGTGGCCATCAGCTAACGGAGAGTGTGGAAAAGGGATAGGAATCATTTTGGCTCACAGACACGAGTTTCTTCCAGCTTTTCCCTGCCCCTCAAATGTCCCAAAGGTCCCATCTAATTTTTAAAATGGCCAGTTTTAACCTAGAAATGCACACATGCCTCCCTACATTCTTCACACCTCACATTCATTTCATACAGCCAGATTTTTCTAATGACAGTTGTACAGTGGCCCCTTGACTTTAATGAAGGTTTGGGGGGGCAGCAACCTCACTAAAGTTAAAAAACAAAAGCCAAAACAGAACTGTGAATAACACCCACCCTGCTCAAGTGAGTGCTCTCCTTCCCATTCCCTCCCAGGGGTCCTCCCACATTTGCTTGCATTTTGCTTGGGCGCACTGTCTTCCAGACACCTGGGTGATAGGCAAGTGAATGGGAGGAGGCAGCCACAAGCCTGGAGAAGTCATGTATGTACAGCTGCTCCCTGCCATTCGATTGCCTTTTGTTGAGGTCCATGGAAGAAAGATGTGCACCTGGGCAAAAGGCAGGGGGATGGCAGAGAGAGAATGGGGGGGAAGGAGCACCTCATAAATATGGAGAGAGAACTGTATTTTGGTTCTGTGGGGAAACTTCAACAGATTTTGTATCAGGTACAGAATCTTTTTAGAGAGCCATTGTGGTGTGGTAGTTTGAGTGTTGGACTAAGACTCTGGAGGTTCAAATCCATGCTCAGCTGTGGAAATCCACTGAGTGTCCTTAGGCAAGTCATACTCTTTCTGCTTCAGAGAGAGGCAAAAGCAAACTCCCTCTGAACAGTTCTTGCCAAAAAGACTCCATGATAGGTTTGTCTTGTGATCTCTGTGTCAAGGTTGTTGCCGGGCAGGCAAAGGTGCCAGGTGCAGGGCCAGCAGGATTGTTATGGCTATATCTTGTGTATTGGGGAAGGCCACATGCCAGAGCACCGATTGGGTCACCCCACGTGTTTCAGGGTGACAAGGTAGCCTAAAAAGACTGGTGTTTGCCTTGACCAGCTGCCAGTTAGACTCCTTGGCTGGATCTGCCATGCCATTGGCAGTATATGGTTTGTATGGGGAGACGCTGCCCAATTTTTCTCTGTTATCTTCTGTTTTTCCTCTTTGTCTAATTGCTGGCAAGCTGGTATGTTTTTGCTAAGTCTTATCTTAGAGTGCAGCAATAAATCAGTACTCTAAGCCTAACTAATGAGCCTCTGGAATTTTTTCTGCTTCACTGGGACTCTCTGCTGCGGTGAAGCCTTGCTTCACAGATAGCAATCTGCTCATGTTCAGAGGAGCCAAATCCTGCCAACCCTGACACTCTGTAAGTCAGAAATGACATGAAGGCACACAACAACAGCAACAACACAATCTACCTGCTCTACAAAACCTTACATTTCTTTGGGAAGCTAATCAGAACATTATGGCTGAGATTTGAATTCATCGTGGTCCACTTTGGCAAATTTCAGAATTTAAAGAAGGAAAAAAAAATCAGAATCATTTTGGACTTGTTGGATTGGCTTTGAATGTGACTCAAAAAGCTCCCATTCCTTCTGTCTTGAATAGGCGATGTAATTTTGGTAAATTCTTCAAAAACAAACAGAAAACAAGATTTCCACTGGCCAAATCCAATTGGAACAGTTATTCTTGGCATGCTACATCTTTGAAATGATTGTCTGTCTCTAAACTTAATTGCCTTTTCCTACTTTATTTTCTCAACTTATGCCTTTCAATAGGAGGGGGGGGACACTTATCAAGTTTTTCTTCTCCAGGTCTCCTTATCCTCCTCCTTCTAAAAAAGCCCTGTTCTCATTTTTAATCTGTAAATCACACAACCATGTTTGCCCTGTCTTTGATGACAGTGGGAGCCCTTTGACAAATAGAACAGTTGAGCTATCGCAGTCTTATGTGATCAGAGCATAAATGTTTCACACGTCTCATCCATTTCAGATGACTTTCACCCAGAGCATTTTTCATTACTTCAATTTGATATCAGCGAGTCAAGTTGCTGGCTGCAAAGAACGTTGAAATATAGAACACAAGGCGTTGTGTGTGTTTTTTTTTTTCGAAGGTTTTTGAGGTGTTATATACAAAAATAGGAACAACACTCTGGAAACCTTAGTGCCCTGAACTGTGATGCTTGATCAAATAAATGTGAAGGATGTGATATATTCATTAAAGTGTGCAATGCTACATGTGCAGTACTACAACAATGTACTATGGGTATTAGATTTAGGTTGCAGGCAGACAATAGTGCCTTAAATCATAGAATCATAGAATTGGAAGAGACCACATGGGCCATCAAATCCAATACTCTGACATGCAGGAATATACAATCAAAACACTCTTGACAGATGGTCATCCAGTCTCTGCTTAAAAACCTCCCACAAAGGAAACTCCACCACACTCTGAGGTAGCATATTGTACTGTCAAACCACTTTTACTGTCAGGAAGTTCTTCATAATGTTTAGATGGAATCTCTTTTCCTGCAGCTTGAAGTCATTGCTCTGCATTCTGGTCTCTGGATCAGCAAAAAACAAAGCTCCATATGACATCCCTTCAAATACTTAAACATGGCTATCATGTCACCTCCTAACCTTCTCTTCTCCAGGCTAAACATACTCAGCTCCCTAAGCTTCTCTTCACGAGGCATGGTTTCCAGGCCTTTTACTATTTTGGTAGCCCTCCTCTGGATTTATTCCAGCTTGTCAATGTCATTTTTGAATTGCGGTGTCCAGAATTGGACATGGTATTCCAGGTGGGGTCTGACAATGGGTACAATGGGTACTATCACTTCCCTTGATCTATACTGTATGCTTCTACTGAGGCATCCTAGAATCACATTGACTTTTTTAGCTGCCACATCACACTGTTGATGTGTTCAGCTACTAAGACTCCTAAATCCCTTTCATATGTACTGTGGCCAAGCCAGGTATCACCCATCCTATATCTTTGCATTTCATTTTTTTTTTTCCCGATGACATATAGTAGGCTTACATTTCTCTCTGTTGAAATTCATTTTGTTAGTTTCGGCTCAGTTCTCAATTCTGTTGAGTCATTTTGAATTATGATCCTCTCCTCTAGGATATTCTACCCCTCTTAAATTGGTGTCACCTGCAACTTTGATAAGAACGCCCTTTATTCCCTCATTCAAGTCATTGATGAAACTGTTGAATAGCACTGGGTCCAGGACAGAACTCTGTGGCACCCCACTAGTCACTGCTTTCCAGGGTGAAGAGGAGTCATTGGTGAGCACCCATCTATCAAGCTTGTAATTCTATCAAAACTGAGGGGTGAGGGAGGAGAGAGAGGGAGAGGGAGGAGATTAGCCTGGCATGACTTTTTTTTTTTTTTTGAGAAACCCATGTTGATCATGGCATTCCTTTCTAAGTGCTCACAGACTATCTGTTTAATGACATTCTCTAGAATCTTTCCTGGCATGGATGTCAGGCTGACTCGGTTGTACCGTAATTGTTTTGGTCCTCTCATCTTCTCCCCTTTTTGAAGATGGGGGCAACATTTGCCTTGTTTCAGACTGCTGTTTTCCAGAAATGCTCAAAGATTATTGCTAGTGGTTCTGAGATTAGTTCTGCCAGTTTTTTAAATACACTTCAATGTAACTCGTCTTGTCTTGGAGATATGAATTCATTTAGAGTAGCCAGGTATTTCTGTACTCACCCTTTACTATATAGCGCTGCATTTTCCCTATTATATCATCTGCTCCTTATTCTCCAGGTTTAGCACTGTTTTCCTCTTAGGAGAAGACTGAGGCAAAGAAGGTGTTGAGTAATTTTGCCTTTTCTCTGTCCCCTGTTAGCATTTTGCCATGTTCTCCGTGAAGTGGGCCTACTACTTCCATGTTCTTCCTTCTGCTATGGATATAACCTAAAAATCCCTGTTTATTTTTTTAACCTCTCTAATAAGCTTTAGATTTTGGGCTTTATTTTTTTTATTTTCTCCCTACATGTGCAGGCTGTTCATTTAAAAGCTTGTTGAAAGTTCTTTAAACATCCGTCCTAGATTCTTTAGACACTTCCCATTTTTCCTCCTCATTGAAATGGTTAGAAATTGTGCCTTCAATATCTCACTTTTTAGAAACTTCCATCCATAATGAACTTCTCTTTTAGTATTCCTCACCACAAGATCATACCTATATTTAATATTAGTAGTTCCCTATGTTTACTGAAATCAGCTCTCTTAAAGTCTAGAATGTGTGTTTGACTACACTTGGCTTTCCAAGTGCTGTATAACAAACTTCAGGAGAACATGGTCACTCCCACTTAAGGATCCCACCACTTCCACCCCATTATCCAGGCCATCATTGTTGGTTACGATAAAATCTAAAATAGATTATCCTCTTGTTGCCTCTTCCACCTTTTGGACAATGAAATCATTTGCAAGGCAAGTGAAGAATTTGTTGGATTTTATATTCATGGCAGAGTTTGACTTCCAACAAATATCAGGATAGCTGCAATCTCCCGTTACTACTCCATCTCTCCTTTCTGAATGCTTGGTCATCTATTCCAGGAAGGCATCATCTCTGACCTCAATCTGGCTTGGGGGTCTTTACTAGACTCTCACCATGGCATCAATGTTGTTTCTTTCCCCCTTAATTTTTACTCAGATGCTCTCAAACCGGCTTCCAGGATTTAAGTCATGGATCTCTTCTCAGGTATAAATGTCCCTGACTTATAATGCTATTGCACCACTTTTCCTCTTTGGTCTATTTCTCTGAAATAGGTTAAACCCTTTTATTGCGACATTCCAGATGTGAGACTTAATCCACTTGGTTTTAGTGATGCCTATTATATCACATTTGCTTTGCTGTGTTAAGAGTTCAAGTTCATCATATTTTCCCATGCTCTGTATATTAGTGTAGAGATATCTAAGACCATGGGTCATTCCCGTTGGTTGCGTATTTAAGTTTCCCCCCCTCTCTACTGTTGGTTTCTTGTACTATTTGCCCACTTTTCCCTGTAAGAACCAGGCTATTATCTCCATACTTGATGAACTCCTGTCCTCAAGAATACTGTCTCCCTCTCCCACATAACTCAGTTTAAAGTCCTTCTGATCAAGTTTCTGAGACTCTTAGCAAAAACTTTCCTGCCAATTGCTGTCAGGTGCAACCCATCACTTGCCAGAAGTCCATTTTCATGAACCCGCAGGCAATGGTCCAAGAAGCCAAACTATTCCAGGTGGTACCATCTGTAGAACAACTTGTTCACCTCCACTGTTTTACTCTCCCTTCCCAGGACACGCCCTTCTAGTGGGAAGAGAAGTGAAATGATGATCTCTGCATCGAAGTCCTTCAGCTTCCTACCCAGAGCTTCATAATCCTTTTTGATTTTCCAAAGGCTGTGCTTTGCAGTGTCATTGGTTCCCATGTGGACCAAAAGAAAGGGTAATGGTAAATGAGTTTGATGAGTTGTTTCTGTCTCCCTGTTACATCACAGGTCTTTGCCCCAGGAAGAGTATGCCTCTCAAGACATCCTGTTAGGCCTACAAACCACTGTTTCTGTTTCCTTCATCAGGGATTCTCTTACCACCACAACCTATCTTTTATGGGGATTTGCAGAAGCCAATCCATACTGAATCCTCCAAAGTCACCCACATATTCTCTGAGGAATGACACTGTTGCTCTTGTTCCTGTTCCTTGCCCTCATTGATAAGGGAGAGAGCTTCAAACTGATTCTGTAGGTCCAAATTTATAGACTCCTGGTCTTTCTACTTCTATGTGTCACATTCTTCTAAATGTTTGCCTTCTGTGTTTGGGAACTGATCTCCTCCTCAGACGCATTCCCTGTGTGTATCTTATCCACAGCAATTTGTTCCACTCTGTGCAAAAATTCCTCATGCTCCCTAATATGCTGACGAGTAGATGCATGGGCCTCAAATTGCTGGACCTTCTCTTCCAACAGGGCAACCAACTTGCACTTGCTGCAGGTGTAGCTACCCACATTCTCTGGCAAGAACACAAATGTACAACAGTTGTTGCAGGTGACTGAGGCAGCTCCCTCTCCATACATATTCAGTAGTCATAAGTAAACAATGAAGCAGAACTCCAGGTCCTCCCTGAAAACTCCCTCACCTAAACCCATGCAAAACACATGTTGGCCTTGCTGTCTGTTAGCTGAGTTCACTGAGCTCCATGGACTGTGTCTGCAGTTTTATAGAGAGCTAGTGGCTGCTAGCTCCTCCCCCAACCAAGTCTCTGACTCACTTCCTTTGGCCAACACACAATAGAACAATTGAGCCCTAATGAGCACATAAGCAAGTCTGCCTCAGGTCACACAAGCAATCAGCCATAACACAACAGACACAACAGCCTTAACCAACAGTCTCTCAAAATACTTTCCAGGGTGGGAGAGGTTTAACAAGTTGACCTTATTCTGTCTCTTTTACCACACCCATGTGACATGCCTGTTAGCCTTGCTGCCTGTTAGTTGAGCTCCTGTTCATTGTGAAGGTGCCAATTTCCAACAGCCCTTCCTTCTTCTTGCTTGACTTGTACAGCAAATGAGTAAACTCAGTGACCAGTCATTTTGGTTGGGTGACTGCTAGTAACCCAGAACAAAACTGTATAATGACACCATTAACAACAAGAAAAACCCCAAGAAAACAGAGAGAACTAAGCACCTAAATTTCTGAACTTTTTGCAGTCTGTGAATTTGTACAGTAAATAGAGTTGACCCGTTGCATTTTCGATTTTGCCATCTGCAGAAATGCAGAATAGATCCTTCTTACTCCTGTTCATGAAAACTTCAAGAGCTTTAGAAGGAAGGATCCTTCCTTCTCAAGCCCATTGCCTGACACATTTGCTATTCCCCTCTAAGAAATGCACCCCGCAGTCTGGGGGCAAGTCTTGCCTTCCGCTCTTAGGAAAAGTTTTAGAAAACTCCTCTGATATGTGTCAGAGACAGGTTGCTGAGCAGACCTCAAATCTGCCTCAAGCCCATCGTCTAACCCATTTGCTGTTCCCCTCCAAGAAATGTGCCTACATTTTGGGTTTGAGAAGATCATGATATATGACCAGTAGGCAAAAAGAGATCAAAGCATTGTTCAAAGTTGTAAGATTTCTGGATGAATGTGCTATGTTACTGAATCAAGGGCAGCAAGTTGGTCACTAAAAATATACAAGTCACAAGTTGAGTCAGGTTGTGTCAGTGCATCATTTATTGCTGAGTTGAGTCCAAGTCAACTGCTGTGCAAGTCAAGTGACTTAATTCTGATTTGAGTCTGAATCAATTGACCTAAGTCTATATCACTGGCATTTGCCAAATGGGTCCATTTTGCATTTCAGCCCTATAACGAGAATCTTCAGCTTATCTCACAGGAAGAACTTATGTTTTGCCAGTTTCTCTGGTTTAGCCTTGGCATGTCCAGGAAGGTTTGGGAGGGAATCCTGTTTGAAACCCTGTCCCTGCTCTTCGAGTCTATATAGGCAGTACTAAACAAAATGGACTAACGATCTTACATGAAGAAGATAACTTCTGATATTCAGTGGAGCATTTTCAGTGTTCCTATTTGACAACCTGCAAGCTGAATGTCTTTTTGAATCTGTATGGTACATAAACGAGCACAAAATTTAAAAGTCTAGGATGTTAAGATTTGCAGTCTTCTGTTCCAAAAAGCATCTCATATACCAGTGAGCCAGTTGGCAAGAAGACCAGACACCATTGGTGGGAGACAAGGAGAGAAAGGAAGAGCAAGAGAGGAATTCAGATCTGAATTACTAGCTTGCAAAGTGTTTTAACGTGTGTTGCTTGAAGTCAGCAGGAAAATAAATGATGTGGGGTTGCGTGTCTTTCTTACTGACCATAACTTTAATGGCTGTGTGCCAAATGAATAAGGGCTATTACTCTGCTGAAAGGCCTTCTGGAATTTATTTCAGAAGCCCGAATGGCCAAACATGCATATTGACCCATTGTTTGCCTTATTTCCTGTTTTAATTGAGTGTCAAAGGTTATACATTGCTATTAGAGTAAGACATGAGTGGCAGCCAAGGTCAGGGACTCTCTGGCATTCTATTAGAGCCATAAAAACCAAATAGTATGATAATTTCACCTGCTCTAACCCCAATTTTTCCAAGATGGTATAGACATTGACCTTATTGTTTGACTGCCATTGACTGTAAACTGCAACCACCCAAAGTCTGCTTACTAAACAATAAAGGTGCCCTCCACAACCAAGACGGGAAATAAAACAATAAAATACACACAGATGATTCAAAGGAGAAAGTAATCCAGGTGACAGAAGATGATAAAATAATGTCTCTGTTGTGGGGTTTGGTCAGATAGGTTTAGCAAAGAACCACTTTTTTTCTCCTACCAATCTAAGTTTTATGTCCTCCAGCCCCACACATCAAATATTGGCAGGCTTCTTCTGTGTGTGGAGGTATGAGCTATAAATTTCACATTTTGCAAAGGCTGGTTTATTTCCAGTTAAAGTTCTGCACATCTCCAAATGTCTATGGTTACCAAGAAGGAACCTTTTTGTCTGATGTACAGCTACGTATTTTCAGAAGGAAACCATCTCTTACTGAGGCCAGATGTGTTGAGTATCAGTATCTGGAAATGGTTTTAAAAAGCCATATCTGGGATCCTATTTAACACTGGCATAACATGCACCTCTGCCAGTATATTTATGTGGAGGTCTGGGAGAATGATGGCTGCCAGCCAGGTGTTAGTGCAACAGAGTTCGCCTAGTATACACAATCAGGGGCCATTTGGATTGGCATCAGAATTTCACCTGGTTATGCAGTCTGGGGTAAAATGTTTTCCAGATATACTGGATGCCTCCTTGTATGTTTTGGAAAAAAAGCATTTATACTAGCATTACTCCCAGTTACATTAGCATATATTACCAAGAGACTACCAGCCAAAATGTCTATTTCAGCTTTTGAATATGTAAAAATATATCCATCCAAAAGAAAAATAATCCAAGAAACTCCCACCAGATGGGATCACCACGCTACCAATTTCTCCAATTAATATGCAGTACCATCCTAAGTATGCTTACTTGTAACTATGCTTACTCTCTAGTAAATGTGCTTGGGATTGCAATCTGACGTGACCATTTTCAAAATCTGAGGTCATTGTCTGTTTTATCACATTCATTAAGTCATGAGTCTTCAAAGATGCTTGGGGCTTTATAAATGGAATTCTTTCATTTCCCCCAGCAACTGTATAAGTCCTAGCCAAGCTTATATGCTGATCAGTGCATGTGTACGTATGCACACACACACACACACACACACATACAGCATCCATGTTCACTACACAAACATCTGTGGGGAGATTGCCTTCTGCTACAGATGTGGAAGGCTCGATGTGTACACCTCAGAGGATAAGTATGTTACTTGTTAAAAAACTACAAGAATCCCCCAGCCAGTATGACAGTGGCACAACTATACAGTGGTATAATTCTGTGCACAAAGATCTACTCCATGCAAACATTCATGCTGTATGTGCAGATGCTATGGAATGGGGTTAACTGGTAGATGCAACTTTGGGCTGGAGCTACTCAGTGCAAACCCATGGCAAGAGAAGGGCAGGGCAACTTGGTTTTACATAAGAGAAGTACAGGGCAACTTGTTTTACAAGTCAAGACATAATGGTCAACTAGAGCTACAGAGGCTGATCCAACAGAGTTTCATGCCTATGGTAGGACTGAAAATGGGTCTCTCCAGCTCAAGTCTAGCTCCCCAACCATTGTGTGGACTCTAAGGTCACGTTGTAAAGAAAATTTTATCTAACCCATCCCAGCTATGTCTATCTCTCCACCATGGCTTATCTCCACCATGGCTGTTTCCAAATTCTTTTCCCATAGGACCAAAATCCTCCTCCTCTTTTTCACGACATATTATATTGCAAATGTATGCATTTTTCAAATCTTGCTATTTTTTCCCACACATTCCCTTAGTTGATTAAATAGCTGTCTGGACTGAAGTTTTCTTCACATCCAAAATCTAGACACACTTTTTCAATGTGCATAGTTTTTTTAAATGTACCCATGGACTGTAGCATAGGTTCCATAACACAACCTTCATACAGTTTGAATCCAGTTCAAGCCTTTGGGAACCAGGGAAGATCTACCTCAAAAGCTTGTCTGTTGGAATTTCTCAAACATCTTGCACTTGGTGATGCTGGCAGGTGAGGGAATGGTTTTATTCTTCCTGTTCCTGTTGTTCAATATATTATTGAAGCTGGAAGGAGCCAGGTAACATTCCATGCTGCCACAATAATGCTTCTTTCAGAGGCTAGAAGGCTAGAACCTAGTGTTTTTGTCTTTTTGTTTTCATGGTGGGCAGGTGGGCAGGTGATAGACCAAGAAGCAGTCTTTCTCCTTTTTCTCACCAGGGATACAATTCAGCAAGCCCATGCTTTGTATCAATTGTCAATATCATAAACAAAATGTTTGTGAAAAAGAGGGTGACATGCGTTGGACCCAGATATTATATGATATCTTACATCGTTGTGGAAATTTGCTGTCAGCTGATCAGTGTGTTAAGCTCAGTGTTGTAATGTTATGGTCAGTCTTTGGTCTTGTTAGCCCTGTTTCACAACAAGGTTATCAGTCTTTGGTAAATGAGCACAGGACTGAATTGAGGCAGGTGGGAAAAACGTTCAGCCCAGTGGAATGAACCTTGCTAGGAACCAAGGGTTTAGCTCAGTGGTGTGTATCCCCTAGCAGAATAAACACTGCTAGTGGAATAGATTGCTCTTTTCCCTTAAGTCACCCCTCAAGTCTACTCCTGGAGGGTTGAGGAACCTTCCAGAGAGAACTGGGCAGAGTGGAGAAGGGGAAGTCCAGTTGGGCAAGCAGAAGTCCATTTACGCAATGTTGCATATAGCCCGTAGGGAAAGACCTTTATGGGAATCTGAGGCCTGTTTTTAACTTAATGTGATATAACAAAAATGTAGCATTTGATCTGCTAGGGTGTAAATTCCTTAAACCATAATAACACACTCCTATGAGTGTTTCGTCAATCAGAGATAAGGGCCACTATGTGCATTAGGGCTCACACAAATGCAGGTGCATAGAGGACTGCAGCCAAATTGTTTAGTTTGTGTAAACTGGGGTGGGCAACTTCAGCAGGTCTAGGGAGCACTTTTACACTCAAAGACCCTTCATGGGCCATGTGGACTACCAAAAATATAAAACAAAACAAAAAAAACCAAAATAATCAGACAATCACTTCTGGTTCTCAAAAATGGGTCAGTTTCAATGGTAAACAGTATGATAAAGGCTTGTGATCTATTTAAAGGGTAAATTGCTGCATCTAGAGGCCAAACAAACTGGTTTGGAGATTCCAGAAGCATCAAGGGCCACAAAAACATGCTTGGGGAGGGCTGCATGCAGTCCCAGAGTAACATTTGGCCCACCTGTGATATAAAGCAACATACAGATAATTTTGCCACTATAGTCACAAGGCATCAAAATATCCACCATCAAGGGGGGAAAAAAGGACAACAACAACACCTATCAGGTATGCTACTGCAGTAGTTGAGTATTCCAGTGGTCAGAAAAGTGGATCATCCTCTTTCATCTCCACCGATGTTCGTATCCATGGAAACCTCTTCTAATGGTCTCTCCATCTGTCTGGGAAAACAGGTAGGGGCCCCCTCTAAAAAGCGAGTGCATTAAAGGAATCCAATCCCTCTGTGAAGAAGGTCAGCTTTTGAAAGCCTCCAAGAGCTTTACTAGCTGAGAAAGTTGGAGGGCTATAAATCCTTAGATTCTTTTGCTAAGGAGTTCAGCTCTTGAGAATCACATCAGCGCTCTCTAATATAGGTAACGGAATGCAAAGCCTTTGTTCCTTCTCTGAGATGTATAGCACTCCGGAGAACTCATTTCTGATGACTAGAATACTAGAAAAGAGGATTACATGAATCTAGAGATTAATTATGAACAAGAGTGAGTGGGAAAAAAGATGGACAGTGTGTTTAAAGAACCGCACCCCCCCCCAAAAAATCTGACCTGCTACTATGCCAGAGAAAGTCTGACTTGCTACTATGTCAGTTTCTGCAGGGAAACACACACAAGCAGACACACACGCATAGAGGGAAAAAAATTCTCACAAGGTAACATTTTAAAAATAATTGTAAATTCAGCACATTTTACTTTATTGGCGCCATCTTTCTTCCCCACATTGGGCTTTTTGATAAGCAAAGCAAAGGTCGCAGGGTTAGGAAATCATGCTGTTGGCTAGCTGGATACCTCCTTTCCCAAGCTCTCAATGAAATTAGCATCATAACAGTAAATCATCATCACCATCACCATCATCATTGCAGTATTCTGATCTCCCCTTCTCAACAGCTATGCAGCATCTATATGTCATTTCCCAGAAAGTTGCAGGGAAATAAAACCATGCACTTTTTAAAAAAAACACAGTCAAGATACTTTTGGGATGTGATCTAGAGTTTATGAGAGAGTTTGTTAAACTGCCTCCACAACAGTAAGAAAGACAAATGTTCTGGAAATAAATGAAGCGAGAGAACTTTTGAGAGAACAATATTTGTCTGCACAGCAGGTAATATTTATATGCAGAAATACTATTTTCTGTAGAAAATGCTGCTAATGACATGTAAAATGCTGTTTTCTGACCACAAAATACCCGTTAAAGAGTAAGTCCCCAGCAACATCATTTTATGTTTAGAGAACAGTATTCTCTTTGCAGAAAATGCTAGTTCCTGCATAGAACATACTGACATACTGTTTTCTGAGCAAAACAGCTATTTGTGAATTTTGCACAGAGTAAGTCCCAAACTGTAAACAATCTCTGAAAACTACAGTTTTTAAAGACTTCCTCACAGAAGGAAGAAATCTGTTGAAATTAGTGTTCTTTCCTTCAAGAATAAACACACACACACACACACACACACACAGCAAGTACAGAAGAACTGGCCAATTAGTCAGAAAGGTGGCAACAAGCCATCCAAGTTCATCTACTTTTTAAAACCTATGCCAAGGCAGATGTTGTCATATTATGCACAAAAACTGATCTCATGATTTGTGCAAAAATCTGTCTTCTGAATTTGGAAACTGTTATCAGGATGGGGAAGAAAACCTCCCTGTCTTCAAGGCTACAGAAAATGTTTGACTCCTGTGTGACAATGAAACAAGCAAGAATTTACAGTCCTAAAGAATACTTGCTAGGGGTCTGACAAACAGTTACAGGACAATAGACAGATCTCTCACTCTTCTTCCAGCCATCAGTCTCAGGGTCAAATCACATGTTAAAAGAGATGTGTATTCTGTAACACACTTTCCTTCTCACAACAGGGTTTTCTCAATGGCAAGTGCCTCAGCAAACAAACATATAAATTAAGCCTGTATTTACCTTGCAAAGACCAATCACAAAAACAAGCACACTACATGTAAGACAAACAGGTGGAAGTAGTCACATGCTATGACAAATAGATCTCTTTCACTACTTGATAGAAGTCCTCTTCTAAATATCTGTTGACCATATTGTCTAGTCTCACTTTCACCTCTTTCTGATATGTTGTATTATTCTCAAGGCTTGCTTGCAAATACTACCTGCTTGCTGAAGAACTGGGCAATCCTCAGGCTTGGGGCTGAGGAATATGTTACATCACCATCTCTTCCTAATCAGTGTGCTCTTTACTTCAGTGAGTGGCCTTGGGAAATAGAAGCTTCCTGGAATGGTGAAAAAGTCCTTTGGGAAGTCAGCTCATGCAGGCTTCCTGCATCAGAGATAATTTGGCTCTTGGGTTTCAGCTCAATACCATGATCTGGTTGATAGCTGGATCACTGCTGGTAGACACAGAATCAGTTGGCTTCTCCTCTTCTGTCAGAATGTGTAGCCCCTGCCAGAATCTGTTGATCTGCTGGAGGTGTATTGAAACAGTGTATTGTAACCAATGTAGAAGTAGCTATTGTAGAATGCCATTAAGCCTAGTTGTAATGGTTATAAAGTATCCAGTGTAAATTGATGATTGCAATAGTGTATCTGTTCTGAGTCTGCCTGGATTGTTACAAAATATCAATAGTTAATTGCTTTATTGCCTATTGCTACAGTATATCTGGTGAGGGGAGAAGATCAGAGCCAAACAAAAATAAAAGTGTGGTCAGAAGAGGTTTGTATATTTGGGAACTTTGTTCCTATAAGAGAAGAAATATGTGCTCAGCTCAAATCAGAAAGGAGGACATAGGTGGTCAGCTCAAATTGATCATGGATGGTGAGAAATATGAATTAAGCATGGGTCTGGGAACTGTCTGAAAAGTGGTGTGATGTTTAGATTGAAGAACCTCTCCAATCACAGTTTTGTGCACCTGAATTTTGGAATTGTATCTATAAAATGTGTGGCACCATATATGCTTTAGTCTCAAGAACTTTAGAAGAAATGTGCTGTGTTGCTTGCATTTCTACAAATAAAACTACTATCAACCTCAGATTGAAGTCTGTGGAGTGTGGGTTATCCAGTACATGACATCTTCCTTCTCTGAGTCCTACTTGCATGATCAGGGATGGAGATGCTAAACAAAAAGGACAGACATTGGATCTGGAGAGAAAAGGCCACAACTGTTTATTAGGTACAGATGCAAAGATGGGTTGGTGTATGCATGGGTATGGATCCAGGCATTGATCAACCTACCTGTTAACTGATAAGCTTGATCCACTGGCCTGAGGCCAGCTGCTTGGAGAGGACCACTTGGATATCTTCCTTCAGTCAACAGGGGGTGCACACTGCATGCCCACCCAAACTGGGCATAACCGCCATTCAATGCACTCCCTGAACTGCTTGGGACCTGATATATCCCCCAACTAAGGGAAAAGATACTAGGTGCCCCAGCTCCACTACCCATGCAACCACCCAAAACAGTTGTGACAAAATGTCAAATTCAAGAATAATGCATGCATTAACAATTTACCAAATAAAGTAAGGGAGGGTGGGCTGCCACCAAAAGAAGACTGGGCAGGCAGTGAGGATCCAGGTAATGTAACCCCCCGGAAGCAGGCCTAAGTGAAGAGTTCAAGTCTTCACCAAGCCCTAAATCATCAGCCAATGAATTCAAAGTGGCACTTTGAATTCATTGCCTGCTGGTAGAACAAAAGGGGGAATGTAGGGCATTCCTGGAAGAGCCGGTGCCCAGCAGCTGGAACATCACAGCCTGGTAAGTCATGCTGCACACTTCTTGAAGCCAAGGTGATAATGGTACACCATATCTAACAGAAAATCTTAGATTCAAGAGAGTATTTCTCTTGTTGAAACATGGAAGGATATGATTTTTGCTGATTCCTTCCTCCCAAAGTGGACAGATCATCAAGTCCTTTGAAAAACTACTTTGGGAAGGGTGGTTCTGGGAAGTGGAATATGCAAAAATTGCCTCCCTGACTTCTTTTCCACTGTCAGAAACATTCTGAGTCAATGCAGAAGATGCTGGAGGAAGATGACACAGAGGAGGAGAATAATTGAGGACGATGAATGCTTCAAGGGAGACAAAGCTTGCTGAACTTAAATACTAGTCCCTAGAACTGAATATAGGCATTTGCATTTGTCTACACTGCATCAAAGACTAACTTCTCCCAAAGAACGCTAATTAGGATTCTCTAATTTTTGAACTGTATGTAAGAAGAATTGTGCTATGAGCACAATAGTTGACGACCTCAAACCAGATTAGTGTCATTAATAGGGGAGAGATGCAAAGACAGCTTTGGCATATCTTTGGGCAATAATAAAGCCTCTGCTGGAGCCTGATGTGCTTATTAGCCATATTAAAGCAAATGTACATGTTCACATGTATAAGTGCATGGGAAAGGCATGGGATTTAGAATAAATCAATTCTGCAATATTCTGGAATGGGGAGCTTTTTTCTATATGAAGTCTGATGTCTAGCTGGCAGCAGAAAAGGGTGCAAGGGAACTGACTGTCATTATGTCAGCCAGTATTTTATGATAGTTAGTTAATCTGGGGTGGTGGTGGTGGTGGTGGTGGTGGTGGGAGAATTGATTCAAATTGAAATCCCGCAGTTCTTGTTATGGCTCTTGCTAATAACAACAAAATCTGATTTCATAATGTCTGTGGTACCGCATTAACCTTACATCAAATTAACAAGTGTTACCAACAAGGGGGGAGCTCAAATGATGACTAATACTGCTGGATGTGATAATGCTATGATGTGGGAAAGCAGCTGCAGAAGCAAACAGCAATGGAGTAGAAATCTTTTTAAGAGCCAATATTTTGAGGGAAAACAGAAGCTCTGCTTAAAATAGTAGTAGTAGTAATAGTAGCAGCAGTAGTGAAAGAAGAATTTTTATTGGTTTAACCTGTGGGCCACACCTGGTTAAAAGAAAATAACAGGATTTACAGAAAGATAATGAATAGTTAAAATTAATAAGAGGTGAATGACACACACACACAGCTTATAAAAATAAAATAAAAAATAAAATGTTATTAGCATGAGGAAAATACTTATGAAATACACAATACTACTGATAAGAGATATAACTTTATGTCAGGAATATTTCTCATATATTCAGGTGTTCCTGACAATTTACTGAAATGGATTCCACATACTTTCCCCTGCATTTGGCAACTTTAATAGTAAACAGAGAAATCCTCCAGATGACATACTGGGTGGTTGCCTGAAGCCAAAACCAAAATAAACCAAAAACAAAACCCCCAAAAACCTGGCATCCCAGGTTTTCATTTCCTTTAGAAAGGTTCTAAATAGCATTATGTGATGTCAGTATATAGCTGACAGTCAATGCATAAAGGTATCAATAGATTTTGATTAAGCTGTATGAATGGATAGCTGTACAAAATGAAATGAATTAAGTAGCTTTTGGATAGCTTTGGTGGATAGGCTCTGTTATTTCCACAGGAGTTCCAACCTGGTTATGGAACTGAAATTATGTTGGTTGCTAAACTGTTGACTTATTTATACCTCTCAGAGATTTTTAAAAATATCATACACAAAGTGTGGGTATGAGGGACTTAGACTAACTTCAGATGGCACCTGGTCAGCTTTCAAAATATCTCTGTAAATGATCTGTGTAAAACTCTAGCACAAGTGATTGCTCACTGTTCTACCAGCCATCCTGAACATCTGGTTGGAATATCATATATGGAGCTGTGATAGCTTAAAGTGTAACAGCTGTCCAGACTGCAACTTCATAAATTCTAGCTGGTGTGGCCAGAGATGAGGATTATTGAGAGTTGCAGTCCAAAACCATCTGAAGGGCCACAGTTATAACTCACCTGGTTTAAATCATTTGTTCTGTCCATGCTCAGAAGTTCAGCACTTCAGTGACTAACCTGAAGTACTTCTCAGAACTTTGTGTTATTTCCAAAATTGTTTAACCTCTGTATGAAGCTCTGTCAAAATCTGGAGTAGAGGGACATCTGTATCTTTATGCTGTTTAGCTCTATCCAAACACCTAGGAGAAGCTATCCCAGGGTGTTTTTTTTAATCCTCAGTTGAACAAAGCATTATTGCCAGGGCCTTGTAAAACATGTGGTTCTAGAAGCCACTTAAGAATGGATGCAGTATTCTCTCCATATTGACACCAGCTACAGTAGCAGCACCAGCAGCTAATGAAACAGGTTGTGACCAGGTTGAGAAAGAAACTATTCCACTCATGTCAGGTCCCCGGATTTTGCCAACATCCAGGAGAAAAGTCAGGAGCTCAACATCTCACATTTCTCAACACAAATACTGGGGAGGACACCTGGAGATCCCACCCTACTGTTACCCCAAAATATGGGTGACAATGAAGTCCACCTGTGATGTCAGTATCTCTGTGAAACAGCAGGGATCATTAGTTGAAAAGGGAGGCCTGCAAGAGGGGGAGTTACCTAGCAGGATCTTTGACACCTGTGTGTACCAGTACTAATGCAGGAAAATGAGATGGAGATTCAAAGAATATTTATTTTATTGAGGGGATTTAACAATCACATGTACACAAGATCCATGCAATTTCACATGTACATAAGGCTAACTGAAGAAAAAGGCAGGAAAAATTGGATAGTGAGGGTAGTACAGGAATGGGATTTGGAGTAACAGAAGATCACCTACTATGTACTATTCTCCTACAAGTTGTTTGTCTTGGATATAGGATTTAAATACTCGTCTTTGCCTGAGGGGGCAAGGTAGCTCTCTGGCAAGATAGAAAATGAGGTCTAGAAAAAGTTAATGGCCTTAGCATTAGGTGACAAAAGGACTGATGGGAATTGTGATAGCTCCTTAATGGTGGGACACGTGAGGGATCAAAAGAGGAGTTTTGGTAGATGGAGGAAGAGCTTTAAAGACAATCAGTCATTCTGTGGAGGCAGTTTCAGGCATTGTTTCTAAAGGTTGAGTTGTTGGGAAACATTTGCAAGTCCATTTTCACCACAGCTTCCTAGCCATGCTGAGGTCCCAATCTGACCTAGTTTCACTATCTTCTTTGCCAGCAGGCTACCCAGCCATGGCAGAATATAATTCATATTTCATGTCAATTAATATTTGCCAATCAAACCATATCATGGAGCAGGGGTGTATGGCCTGGTAATACTATCATGTCATGGTCCAGGTCTGAGAAAGACTTCAGAGATAGGTTGATTTCCAGTTGCAGTGACTTTAAGGAGCAGTAAGAACCAGTCCTTGGTCTTTCTCAAGTGAGATCTTCCAGGTCATAGACCACTCAGATTCAGCTCCATCATTCTCTCCCTTACATGTGCCAGTGACCTCCACATCTAAGGAGTAGACCTCAGATTCCTCCAGGGAGTAGGAAGCATTTCCCGGTCAGCTCCTCCGAATTTCTCCCCTCACAAGAAACCATCAACACGAAGCTTTGAGAGCCAGATTCAGCACCTGAATAGTTAGAATTCTCAGAAGGACTCACCGGGTTTGTATATAAAAACCTACCACTTGCCCTCATCCAGTAGTGGGATTTCTAAGCATTTCCTTCACTCCAGGGTTGTTTTCCATGCTGCTGAATCTGAGTTACACAGTATCTTACCTTTATCTCAGCCGGCTATTTTCCTTCATTTCCTTTGCCCAAGTTGCCAGCTTGCAGGGGCAATACAAAATGATAGCCTGGATATTTGAAACGCTTAACCTTAGAAGATGCACATCATATGTCTTCCAAGCCTGATGTAGGCAGCAGACTGATCCCAACCAGAACAATCCAAAAGACAGTGACATCAAAGGTATTCCCTTCTTTTGGCTGTTGCATGATGGTAAGACAACATTACTGTGTGTGATGGCTGGCAGATTTCCTGATAAGGGGAGGGACATTGTATTGAAGTAAGGAAAGTTTCCATGTGTTATTTCAAAGGCTGAGTAATAACTACAATTTGTTTGTTTGTTTGTTTGTTTCTACTTGAATCAGCAAAACTATTGAGGTTTTCCTGATGCCACTTTGAAGTTCTTTCTGACTTGAGTCCTCATTGAATTATAAGTCCCTTCCCACAGTACAGATATCCAGGTACATTTGTGTGTATTTTTCTACTTTTACTTCTTTCCCGTCCACTGACTGAAGCATATCTGTGGGCATTTTAAAAATGAGAAACAAAGCTGAGAATATAATCAGATGCAGAAAGTGAGCATTATATTATTAAAAGGTAATATAAGTGTCATTTTCTGCATCTGATCATACTCTGTTCTCAAGCCCTATTGCACGCATATATATTTGAAGCCTTGGCATTGCAGATTTCATGTGCCTCGTGACTATTGGTTAAGAATTATTGGAGCTGAAGTCCAAAACATCTGGATATCAGAGGCTTGCTTGCTCCTATTCTATGTGTTTATTCCATGACACTGAGTAATATTTTCAGTGCCAGAGCCTGGAAAAATGAATTGAGGAAAGATGTGTCCAGTTCCTCAAAGACTCTAGTACAGATCAGGATAAATTGTCAAACTCTGTTCTTAGTTCAATAGCTTTTTGCTATTTAAACTGTATACACAAAACCCAAGAGAGTGGAAGAACCATGGAGATCCATAACAGAACAAGAAAAGTCAAGCAGGATTGTTTGCATAAAGCATATATATTTTTAATGGTTCTAAACAGAAAGAAAAGCTGACTCGGGTGTACTGTGTAAAAACAGATTTGAATGCATAAAGCATATTTTTATAGTGCTATTTAGAACCATCAGTAAAATGATCTACATGTGACACATTTATTTCTTTATTGGGTACCAGGGAGTTTCTGGATTCCCATTTAGAAAATGGAAAAATGTGTATTTTTAACAACAGGTTTTTTTTAATTGAAGGGATGGGAATTGATACTTCCAAAGCTCCATATAAACAACCAGTATTTCATTCCACCAGCAGTATTACAACCTTCATGCTGTGTCCTTGGCAGGGTTATTTTGCAAGAACAATAGCTGTATTCTGCCTAGAACCTGTCCCATTGTGCATTTGTGCTTCATTTTTGCTACCAAATGCTTCTTATAGTTTACCTCTCTGATAACATCAGGCAGTTACTGGATGGTGCCTTCCCCAGGTTTTTCCCCAAATAGACTGAAAAGAAGTGGGCACCTGCAAGTGGAACACACAAGCACTATGCACGATGGGAATTTCTTCTAATGATACAACTACAAGCATATGTTCTCACATACAAACTCTCACAGATGAGACAGTCATGTGTAGGGGATGTTGGTGCTCATGCTTCTGTTCCTCATCACAAGAAGGTTGGTAAGCATCTCCAATTAAGTGTGCTTACAAACCTATTTCAGGCCACAGAAGAGTGTATAAAGTCCTTTACAGAAATCAAATGTGCAGGGATATTGTGGGCAGGGTTTGCATGTATGTTCTTCATCTCCACCATACTTCTAGGCCTCCAGTATGTGGTTTGCATACCTTACATAGGGCTAGTATTCACAACACATCTACTTCATGAACTTTGAGGACATTCACTCTACTGGGCAAGTTTGGTCTGTCCAGGGGCCATTCCACCCCCACCTCCCACAATACACCCAAGGGCTGGACACTTTTCCCAGACTTGAAGTGGTAAGAAGTTTCCTGAAAATCTTTTTTTCTCATCAAAACAAGATGCAAGGTGGGGATGCCTCTTCTTTCAAAGGAAAATTGTGCTTCTTAAAGGCTACTTGAGACCCATCTTATACCTAGAGATTTAATTCTTCACTAAATTTCTTCTTGAAGAAAGCACCAAGTAGTTTCAGCAGTTTTCTTCCTGCTATAAGCATTTCTTCAGAAACGTGCTGTTCACACAAGGCAGATTTTTCTGCATGGATAATAATATTTCTTCATACAGATATTCTTTTCTGGATCAAAAAGCAGTTTCCTCCACAGAAAATGTTATTTTCTGCACAAGACAAAATTTTGCACAGAAGACGTCCCACACTGCAAAGACTCTTATCACTCCAAGATTCTGCTTATCAGGGTTTCTTAAAACTTGCAAAACAAAAACAAAAACAAACAATTTTGTCAATCAGTATTTATTGTTTAGTAGCAATAACCAAGCAGTCAGGTGTTGGATTTAGGAGAAGGGTCTTCCTAATAACATATACATACACACCAAATTATATGGAGGTGAACTTACGAGATAGGAAGAGAAAGTGTAAACTGACAAGATATTGTAAGATAATTGACAGCAATATACACAGCAGGCATATATACATTTTCTTTGTGAAGAAATCATGGCTTGAGAGGTGTGTGTGTGTGTGTGTGTATGAGCTATATATATAGCTCTTATATGAGTGTGGACCTCCTAGCAAAGCAAAATCTCAAGCCATGGTTTCTTCACAAAGAAAATGGATTATCCAGGAGGGCCAAAGGACATAAGAAAAACTTTTCATGGCTCAGGTGATCTCTGTTAACCAATGAAGACCCCATAAACCTGCATCCTAGCACTTTGACATCAAAACACTTCTTTCCAAACATAGATGAGATTATTGTTTTTTTCGATAATGAAAAAGGGTTGAAGTACCCAATGATAAAACACATAAGATAAAACAGATGCTTGAACCACCCAAGGATAAAACAGATGCTTGAGGCAAACTATGGAAACTATAGAATTTGGATTTGCTTGACAGAGAGAGTGGAAGGGGTAAGAAGGAGGAAAAATGAGTTGTAGTTTTAAGCAGAAGAAGAGCAATGACTCTAAGGTGAAAGATCAGTGGGAAGAGATCAGGGCTTGCTGGTTGTGAACCATGAACAGCTGAACAGAAGAAATGGTCTTAGTGAAGAGTTTGGAAAGAGAGAGAGAAAAATTATGGAGAAGGGGAAGAGTCCCTTAACAGAAGAATGGAGGAGTAGAGATGCTACAAAGTGACTAGAGAGTGAGACTGTATAGGAGAGGAAACACTATGGTGCAACAGGATGAAATGGCAGGGATCAATGGTTGGAAAGATTTGTATCCCTTGCTGTCTGAGGAAAGCAAAGAGAGAACAGGAAAGACAAAATTTGCCACAGTGGAAGAGAGAAGAAAGCTTAAATTTAACAATGTGAGTGGGGAGAGCACATCAGCTTTACCTTATTGGCTCATGCGGCAATTGTGATATGGCAGGGATGGCCCAGATTGTAGCATGCCCATGCCAAACTATGACAAGAACTTCTGAGACCATTGCTTTTATGCTAACCTTGTTTTGCTATTGGGTTAAGTGCAACATACTTAAATGTTTATGTTATTTCCTAATCTGGATTCCAATGATTTACTTTCCTTCTCTAACACCTCTTAGACACCTATTCAGAATTTCTGAATATGAGTAGACTAAGCGTATGGGTAAGAGAGTCCAATAGCCCTGCTCACCTCACCTTTAGTGGCTGCTCAGTGTTTTAGTCCAAACTTTAAAGGAGCTACCAAAAATGCCAAGTCATTATTGGGGAATAGGTTTCAGTAACTTGTGTGATTGCTTCAAATTTTGGACTTGTGTGAATGACATTAGCCAATATAGGCTAATCCTCCTCCTGAATCATCTCCTTTTTCAAAGAGTAGTGTGCATCACTGGGTCATTTCACCATTCTGTATAATGAACAGGAGTTGAAATACTGTGCAGATTTCTATCTGTTTATTTCTAATTTATGGGCATTTTTTTTTAAAAAAATAACCCAAGTCTTTTTAATGCCTTCTAACATCCCCAAAAAGAAATAGTTAAAATTAAATAAACACAATTTCTATCAGTTCTTTTCAAACCACAGATGCGAAGTTTGATTTTATTTCTAACACTGAGATTGAAATTCTATTTTAATATGCAGAACTACAGCCTAGGGAGCCATAAAATACAGAGTGTTTTCATTAGATGATAGTCCTGCTTCTCTTGTTAACAAGAATGCTGATTCATCAAACAGCAGTGATCAAGACACTAAGACCTGAAACAAGAGCAGTCTTTTGGGACAGAAAGGCAGTGATGGCACTGGTGAAAATGGTGTTCCTATTAGGGATGTGAGAGGCTTTTGTTTGGTTCTCATTTTAAAGTAAATCAACCTAATCTGCATTTCCCAAACTAACATGTGCATAAGAATACTGATACTGCTTAGGTCACACACTTCTCTGATTTTTATGATGTAGTGCTTTATGCAAAATTGCATACAAATACATGGACTTTAGGGATAACTAGGTTAAAAAAATAATGTAGGGGCAATCATGTATAGATATGTATATTTTAGGGGAAATTGTACATAAAAGAAATATGTATTTCTGTATATGATTTGGGTGCATGTGATGACATTAAAAGACTGCTGCAGAAAAAGGAATCCTGACTTATCTTCCATAAAAAGAACAAAGTTCTGTCGAAAGCAGTGGAGGCTTGTGGCTTCCGTGTGAATAGAATAGTGAATCCACTCTAGTTTCTTAGTCCAGACTTTGAAAGAACTATTCAAAGTACTGAGCCCCTAGTGAATGGATAGGTTCAGCACCATGGACAGCTACCAGACTCCAGTACTTTAGGCCTCTTCTGCACAGCACTGTTATAACTGCTGTTATTCCACTTTCAAATTCTGGAGTTTGCAGCCAAAGAGCTCTTTGGCCTCAGTAAACTACAAACCCTAGAATTCCACAAGATGTTGAAAGTGGAATAATAGCATTATCACAGTGTAGTATGGAAAGGTCCTTTGTTCTCTTTATACAAAGGAGATCAGCTTTCACAGTTACTAGACTAATACTTCCCAGCCTTGTGCCTTGCAGAGGTTTTGGGCTATAGCCTTCACCAGCCCAGCTAGTGTGGCCAATACAGATGGTACCAGGTTGAAGAAAGTTGTATTTGACCTTCTCCCACGTGTTTTTTTTTTCCTCCCTGAAATCTAGATTAGAGACAAAACTCATTGGTCATATAGTGGGACCATACATTTATATATCTTTCCCAGAATCTGGAATTTTGTCCCAAATTTCAGCTGTTTAAAATGCTTTCCTAAGTGCACAGAGCCCACTGTTCAGCGAACAGGCCCCATAGAGTTGTGGATTGAGCCTAAATGAAAAAGATAATTGGGTGGAGTTGATCATATAGAAGCTTTTCATTGCCTTGATGTTTAATTCTGAGGAAAAGAACCAGATGGTGTGGTCATTTGTATGTTCTCTCTGCTATGTTGGCAGGATCTGCTAATCTTTTCTCATTACTTATATTTAGAACTACTCTCTGATAGGAATTGCAGCAGAGTATGTATATTACCACCAAACTCTGTTTGTTCACTTCCTTGAAATATCCTAATGGCACTGCAGAGGTAAATTGATGTGTCACGTTCAGCATGAGAGTAGTTGTTTTAATATTAAGGATAAGTACAAGCCACGATGATCATCTAACAATTTATGATTTAAACATTAATTGCTAATCCATGTTCTTTCATGGTCAGTGACAAATTTTTCCCAGCAGTAATATTTCCAGGTTTGTAATGGACTCTTGAGTTGGAGGAAAATGTTCAATATTCCACAGCTTTTTATGCCTCATGTCTTACATTGCATTCTTCAGCCCTTTTCTTCTTATCTCTTAGCTTCCATCTTCTACATCAGTTTTATCCAGTTGGCTACGGACAAAGGGTTTCCCAGGATTTATCTGTTGCCTTCTCAAGTTTAAAAAAACCAAGATGATATACTATTTTGAATTCAACATAAATTTCTGAATTTTTAGAGCTAATGCAGGAGTCACTAACCACCACTGGTTCTTCTTTTAAATCTCCTTAGTCACTTTTACTGCTGAAAAATTTCCTTCTAAAATTTTGGGGCAGTCTTGATGATAGTGTGGGATATTGTGAGAGACCACAGATGCTCAGGGAGTCAAGAGGAAATATCACCCTTCTATACTGATGGAAGAGTAACTTAGTATCCAAACCAGAGAGTCCAAACATGGTTGACATGGCCAGTTGTATCAACTGGATCTATTTTCCTAATAATGGTGTCATTTTGTTTTCAGAAAGCTGTTCATCTCATTTTAATATATTTCTCATTATGATTCTACTATGTGTGGTGTAAAGAGATACTTTAACAATAAGATCAATATTGCTGGACGGTCTCAGATTTTATTATTTTTTTGGTGTATATTGTAAGAATGCCTTTTTAAAAAAAAAAAATTTCTGTACTTTTGGAGGGTTTTCTTTGATTAATTTTATATCAACCACTTTCATTTATTCTCTGATATATACTAGTGGGACCAGTCAGAGTTGGTATTTTTCATTTGTTATACACACAGCTTGAAAATGTACTAATTGCACCCATCTCTTTGGTTGTTTCATTTGATGATACATTGGACTTGATCAACTGTATTTTTAATGGAGGCCCATGAGAGTTTTAACTTTCAGGATTTTCAAAATCAGGACATTAGTTTTTTTGTTTGCTCAGATCCTTCAAACGAGCAAATCTCAGTGGATAGAAACGTAAATTCTTCAGCTCTAAATGGTGCTATGGTTATTCAACCAGTTTTTTCATAGGCCATTTACACACTAGTGCTATTATTCTACTTTCAATGTCCTATGGATTCCTGGGATTTGTGGTTTAGGGAGGAGCCTTTGAAGATAAGCATGCAGATCTGACTTCCTCAACCTGGAACTCTCCAGATGTGTATAGCCACAAGTCCCATCATCTGCAGCCAGCATGTCAGGACAGCTGTGGGGGACAGAGGTTGCAGACAACACACTTGCCAGGAGGCAAGTTGAAGAAGATTCATATTCCTTGGAGCTTTGAAGAACAATACAAAAAAACGTGCAGAAGGAGATAGATTTAATGGAAGAAACCCAAGAAGCAAAGATAAAAGTTGAAGAAGCTGATTAAAATAAAAAATAAAAACTTTCAAGAAAATGTAGAAATGAAGCCAAAATGCCTAGCCATTATATAAAGACAGTGAATAATAACGATGCTTACAAAATAATAAATGTATGATAATACATTATTTTAAAATAGTATGAGAAGCCCGAAGTATTTTGACCTGCTTCAGTGCTACAGTAAAGAAAATGCAGGACAATAAACTAGCCTTTCTAGCCAACAAGTTTAAGGATCTAAGCCTAGAATCTTGCCAGGTTCATATGCTAGTATAAAAAATCTTGCCCAAGTAGTGGTACTTTCTCAGAGGTGATATGAGGTCCCTAGTACAACCATTCACTCCACAAGCACACACACACACACACACTTCCCTTTTGACTTGGGGAGTGGGAAGCAAATGGCCTATTGTAAAAGATCATTTCAGAACCGCTTGCTATAATCTTTGAGAAATCTTGGAGGACAGGAGAAGTTCCAGCAGACTGGAAGAGAGCAAATGTTGTCCCCATCTTCAAGAAGGGAAAAAAAGAGGACCCAAATAATTATCGCCCAGTCAGCCTGACATCAGTGCCTGGAAAGATCCTGGAGTAGATCATTAAGCAGTCAGTTTCTAATCACTTAGAAAGCAACACGGTAATCACGAGAAGTCAACATGGATTTCTCAAAAATAAGTCATGCCAGACTAATCTTATCTCTTTTTATGATAGAGTTACTAGCTTGATAGATGAAGGGAATGCTGTGGATGTAGCATACCTCGATTTCAGTAAGGCCTTTGACAAAGTTCCCCATCACATTCTCGCAAAGAAGCTAGTACAATGTGGGCTGGACAGGGCTACTGTTAGTTGGATTTGTAATTGGTTGACCGTCTGAACCCAAAGGGTGATCACGAATGGCTGCTTTTCATCCTGGAGAGAAATGCCTAGTGGGGTGCCACAGGGTTCTGTCCTGGGCCCAGTGCTGTTCAATATTTTTATCAACGACTTGGATGAAGGAATAGAGGGCATGCTCATCAAATTTGCAGATGACACCAAATTGGGAGGGGTTGCTAATACGTCAGAGGACAGGATCAAAATTCAAAATGACCTGGAGAGATTGGAGAGCTGGGCCAAGGCGAACAAAATGAAATTCAACAGAGAGAAGTGTAAGGTCCTACACTTAGGTAGAAAAAATGGAATACAGAAATATAGGAATGTGGACACTTGGCTGGATAACAGTATGTGTGAAAGGGATCTAGGAGTTTTAATAGACCACAAGCTGAACATGAGTCAGCAGTGTGATGCGGCAGCCAAGAAAGCCAATGCAATTCTTGGCCGCATCAATAGGAGTATGGTGTCTAGATCGAGGGGGTACTGGTACCACTCTACTCTGCTTTGGTTAGACCCCATCTTGAATACTGTGTCCAGTTCTGGGCACCCCAATTCAAGAAGGATATTGACAAGCTGGAGCAAGTCCAGAGGACAGCGACCAAAATGGTGAGAGGCCTGGAAGCCATGCCCTATGAGGATAGCCTTAGAGAGCTGGGTATGTTTAGTCTGCAGAAGAGAAGGTTAAGAGGGGACATGATAACCATGTTTAAGTATTTGAAGGGATGCCATGTAGAGGAAGGAGAGGGCTTGTTTTCTGCTGCTCCAGAGACCAGGACAAGGAGCAATGGATTCAAGCTGCAGGAAAGGAGATTCTACCTGAACTTCAGGAAGAACTTCCTGACAGTCAGAGCTGTCCAGCAGTGGAATATGCTGCCTTGAAGTGTGGTGGAGTCTCCTTCTTTGGAGGTTTTTAAGCAGAGGCTAGAGGGCCATCTGCCGGGAGTGCTTTGAGGGTGTTCCTGCATGGCAGGGGGTTGTACTGGATGGCCCGTGTGGGCTCTTCCAACTGTACATTTCTATGATTCTATGATTCTATGATCATAATGTGAGATTGAGGCTCTTTCCACATCCTACCTCTTCTCGGCGCTGGGGTGTGGTGCTCGCATGAGCAGCCTCTTGTGAGAGGTCCTCACGTCCAGGTTTCTTCAGCTCTGCACGAGCTTCCTGCTTGAGCGGGAGCCCTGCCTCTTCCTTTTGCACTGAGACAGGAAGCATGTCCGGCCTGGCTCAAGAAGCTCCACACGCAAGGTAAGTGCTTGCGGGGCTCAGGAGCAATGCGTGATCGTGCAGCATGTTCGGTTGAAAGCCGAAAATGCAAAGGTGTGCTATTGTTGCCTGCTGTCCCCTGGAGCCTTGTGTGATTGTGAGGGCATCACACAGATTGCTCCTCGCAGTTGTGCGAGGCTCCAGGCCCTCTTTTGCATGGCAAGGGCCTGAGATTGTAGCATTCATGGTGCAATTGGTTTTGCAGCTGTGGGTAGGGAAGATATCTGTACTGTGGAACTATTTCAGTTCAGATGGGAATTGGAAGAACTTTTTTTCTAAGTGACTGAGGACCAAGTTCAATTCTTGGCCCCAAATAGCATATACTAATTGAAATAATGAGTTTTTATTTATCAACACTTATATAAGTCCCAACGATTTAAGGAAGTGATAGCAATTTTAACCTGGAATTTGCATGTCTTCCTCTTTCCTCCTATCTCCTTATAATTTTGTATTAAACATTTTCAACTGCAGCTCTAGGAGAGGGTCTGTCTTCTATTCTATTGATCTGTAACTGCTGTGGGAGTTCTCTTCTGCTGAAGTGCAGAGTGAAAATGCTTCAAATAAATGAAACAATGGTTTCATTCAATGAAAATGGTTTCACACATCAAATAGAAAGAGGTCAAGATCCTGTAGCAATGCAGGATGTGCTAGTGAGAGCGGGATTATGCTTCAGGAGAAACTTTGATCAGTATTTTGTTATAAGCTACATAGTTAAGCACACTTAACTATGGCCATTTCCACACTACACTGTTGTGGTGCTATTATTCCACTTTCAAAATCTTATGGAATCCTGAGGTGTGTAGTTTAGGGAGGGCCATTTAAAATTGTCAGCCAGACAGCTCTTTGGCCTCAGTAAACTACAAACTCCACAATTCCACAGAATGTTGGAAGTGGAATAATAGCACTATAGCAGTGTAGGGCAGAAATGGCTTAAGTAACATCTCCTGGCCAACCATCCCCAAACTCCACTCACTAGCAAGAAGAAGGACTTTCTTCTCCTTATGCAGCTGATGTCCAATAAAGTAGGTTTGAGGGAAGTTATGATCATGGCAATAATGTCACAACTGTTACTAAATAGTAATCATGGATGCAAAACAGTTACCTGGATTTACTCATCTGTAACTGTTCTGTATTCACAATCACTTAAACTAAGAAGCTGATACAGAATACTGGCTTTAAAAATGTGGAAACCATAATCTTTCAGACAAGGCATGTGGGCAGATATGACTGCAGGGCAAATGAGCACTTCTTGAGCTCTCTCTCTTCTTTATTCACCACTACAGCCTTCCTAACCATTACCTCTAATGGGAGGCAGATATGCTTCCTGATGCCTACTTCAGCCCTCCCTCTAAAATCCAGCTCAGTTCTCCACCTGGACATTTATTTTTTTCAGATCAAAGCAAATTCTTGGCGAGATGGGAGAATGAGAGGTAGACGGGAAATGGAAAATACAGATGCTCCCTTTTTAAGAAACAGTATTGGTCCATGCAGCCCAGGGATGTGAAGGCCAGTAAGTTACCTTTTCCCTTCTCTTGGTCAAAATCCTCCCTTCCTCAGCTTGTTATCCTGGCTTAGTACTATACGTGGTTGCAAATTAGTTTTTCCTTCCTACATTGAAATTCATATTTTTTTTTTAAAAAAAAGTACCACATTTTGTATTTTTTTCCTAAAGTGTGTGTTTCCCAATTGATCAAAGCATGCTTCTGTGCATTTTTCTTTTCTTTTTTAAGAAAATATTTTTGTATTGAGAACATAAAAGTCAATCAAAAATACATTTAAAAAAGTCAAATGTATGTATGGTTGCATGCATATCTCGCCCCTGTGAATGTTTTGTTTGTTGACACTTTTCAGAAATGTATGCATTTTAGAAACGACAGATAATTTTTCTTATTGCCATTTGGGGACAGAACTTGGACAAATTATACATTATACATTCTATACAAAAGTAGTATAACCATGCAAATTTGCTCAGTTTGCATGTAAAGTTCAATTTCCTTTAGTGCACAATTAAGTTAGTCTGTGCAAGGGATTCTGTGTGAGCATATATAAAATCTGCATGGAGAAACAGGTATGAAATAGATGGGCCTAGTAGTGCATTGCTTCTTAGGGGATAGATGTGCCTAGCAATAGAAATGTTGACAATTAAAGTACTAACACTATAGCAAGTAATCTGACCAGTGTGTGTGTGTATGTCCACATGTGCACAACAGACATACACTTCAGTGTGTAGATTGATTGGCTTAGGCTCCACTTACTTTATCCTTTCACTGGGGTAATTCCCTGCTACTGTTCTACCAGCTAGAGAGAAGGAGATACAGCATATGAAGTCTCTATGAGGCTGTCTGAGCACACTTATATACATGGAAGTTAGGCATTTGTGTAGCTATGTTTAGGGACTCTTCTATCTTCAAATGGATTTCTTGAAACGATGAACCAAGCTTTCCCCTTTTCTTTACTGTGAATATCTAAAGTGATTACTGCTATTTCACCACAATAAGCTCATAGAGTTAACCTGCTGTACTCCCCCAGTATAAATTACAAGAAAGAAAGAAAGAAAGAAAGAAAGAAAGAAAGAAAGAAAGAAAGAAAGAAAGAAAGAAAATGCTAAGCAAGGCAATGTAACAAATTTGTGCTAGCTCACAGTAAGTCCTACAGCTTTCATTTCACAGGTTTCTTGTCTGTTGTTGTTGTTGTTGTTGTTGTTGTTGTTGTTGTTGTTAATTATTATCCTTCAAGTGAACTCCAACTTCTGGTGACCTTATGATGTGGTTTTCTCGCCAAGATTTATGTAAAGCTAGCTTGCCATGACCTTCCTTTGAGGCGGAGAGTGACTTGATGAAGGTCACCCACTGGGTTTATATGGCAGAGCAGAGATTTGAATCCTGGGCTCGCAGAGTCCTAGGCCAGCACATGGTTGTCTCTGCATTTCACAGATACTTAGACTGAAGTATCTTAAGCTGACTTTGAAACAGAAGCACTGAATTGTATCTTGAAAAATGCTACTTGGAGCCATCCTGCCTGGCTAGAATTACTTAGAAAGGCTTGCTGCTTGCATACAGTCTATCATCATTAACCAGTGAAGTAAAATGGTGAGGCCTATTGGCACTGTCAGATTTATGCTGATGTTCCTCCCAAACAAATGAGAACACACTGATAAAATATATGTTCAAAATAACTTCAAATAGCCCAAAAAAACTCAACATCCCCACAATTTTTCTTTCCTCCGAGCAAACCAGAAAAGTTCTGTGTAGGTTGCGGGGGGAGAGCACATGGGGTGGATTGAGGCTACACATACCCAGGCTTCCAATTTCCCTGCAGCAATTTATCAGTGATTATATTTTAATTGATCCCCACAGTATAAGCCAATTTAGGATGGTATCAGCTCGGCTACATCATTTGAAAATCCTTTGAAGTGAAGAGAACTTGTTTTTTTGCATCTTCTCCTTTTCTGTGCGCTAGTTAATAAATGAAAATAGATAGCCAGTGCTCTGTCTACTTTTCCAACTGGCAATGAATTCTCTACATTTCTTCTAATAGTTTCTAAATATAAGGTATTTAATAATGGCGTCCTATTCTAAAACCTTTTCAAAACAACCACAACTAATTCTTCACACCCTATATCCAACCCATTCCCTAATATCTCCAAGAGGGGGAAAATAATCTTGTGTTAAAGAAGAACACAACTATTTATTGCAAAGCAATGAGAGAAAGGATGATAACATGGAAGGCCCAGACATTTTCCTGCCTGTGGCAAAGGACAAAATGGCAGCCCACATTTGATGTACATCAGCCAACTGAACTGGCAGTTGAACCTTTTCTCAGTACTGGCAATGGAGCTGGGTCTTCTGTTAAATCTGAAAGAGGCAGGCCAATTTAGGAGATATGAGATGGCTGCGGGAAACCTTTGTCTTCAAGGGAGTCAGAAGGAGAAGCTGGAGAAGAGGCTGCTCTTGCAGCTCCAAGTATCTGCTGCTTGAGGCTGTTCCCTCATTCATTCATCCTATGGTAAGGCTGTTACCCCAAAATGTGGGTGACTCAGTAGTGCCAGTACCTCAAATGTGGGAAATTATCAGCTCAAAATTAGGAAGCCTGCAAGAGGGGGCAACCTAGTGAGATCTTTCTAGCAATGTTTATAGGATCTTCCCAGGGAAGAACCAACCAGAGATTCAAAAATTAAACTAAAATGTGTTTTATTTAGAGAATTAACAATCACATGCAAGAAGCAAGCACTTACACAACCACACAAGGCTAGCTGAAGGAGAAAGGCAGGAAAATTGTTGATAGTGAGGTTTCAAGGGTGATGAAGGTGATAGAAGACAGCAAAGAAACAGCAATGTGGCTTAGACTCAAGCCTAAAGACAGTACTTGTTCAGGAATTGGAGTGACAGCGTAAGTACCAGCAAGTACTGCAACCTAGCTTCTAAAAAATGGGGTTATTTTGTACACAATTTCTACTAGGAGAGCGTGGGTGTGAATGGCTATCTGGCCATTTAAACAATTGAGTTCTCAGGGTGAACAGTGAGGTCTAGAATAAGCTAACAATCTCACCGTTAGGTGACAAAGAATTAATGGATGTCATGATAGCTCTGTAATGGTTGGACAGGTGTGGGGACAATGGAGAGATTCACAGGTTAGTGGAAGAAGGGTTGAAACAATCAGCAGTTTGGTGGGAACCTCCTCATTCCTATTGCCGAAGAGCAGAGTAGTTACAGCTAGCTTAAGCCTGGAGTTATCCGATGATTTCCTGACAATGACCTGGCTATGCCCAGAAGAGATCTCTGACTTACTTTGTAGTGCCTTGTTCAGCATGCATCTTCCTGTTGTTGATGCCAATTAATATGAGTTTCAAATGAAATCATATTTTGCCAATTAAACCATATCAAGGTGTGGACTGTATGGCCTGGAAACAGGCAACCCAGGCTGAAAATCTTGGAGCAATAAAAAAAACTGGTTTTCAGGGTATCTTAATGCAGGTGCCCATATCTGTGATAAAAAGCAAAGAAAACATTCTTACTGTAACTCAATGATATGGAGACGTACAATGAAGAGATGCTGCTGATCATTCGTAAAACACATTGTGATAATCCCACTGATATAATCACTCTCCTAACCACCATCTATGGAGATTCCACCTAAACATGTCCACATTCCTCCCAAAGGTGTGATACCACCCAGATCTTCTGCTGGATCAACTCAGTGGAGGCTGGTGGCTCTGATGATGGCGCAACATTGAATTTGCTCTGGATTTTAGTCTAAACATTGAATAAGAGGCTGACCTATTTGGAGATAGGGTTCAGCAGCTTGGGCAGTGCCTTAAAATTTTGAGTAAAACATGGAGTGGATTCACTGCCCTACTGATATCCAGCTTCCACTGGATCTTCTTTCTCACACTTTCATCTAACACTATTCCTTTCATAATTACTGTTCTCTTGATTTTAGGATCTAACCCTACTGGAATAGGTAGAAGATGTGTTTATGTTGAACAAATAATATACGTTTATTAAATACAGTTTAATGTGTTCATGCAACTTTTTATTTTAATAGCTGTAAACCAGCTAGTTTTAAAACATAATACCCTCACAGAGACACATTTTTAACACATAGACTCTCCTTCTTTAAGTGACTTCATCCAAACTCTAACTTTATCTGACTCTCATCTTTCTAACTCTCGTAATCTCATCCTCACAACCCTTACCTCTCACACTTTTTCCAGTAATCAACCATAGGCAAATTCAAGAAAAAGTGTATAAAATGCATGTAAGGCATGCACAATGTATGTGTTTGTAGGAAACTCGCACAACATTCTATCCTGGGGCCCATTACACTCCAGAATTATAGAGCTATTACTCCATTTAAACTGCCAGTGTGTTCACCCTATGGAATCTTGAGTTTTTAATTTAGTTATGCACTAGAATGTTGTCACTGATAATTCTAAAAACCCCTCTCTAAACTGCAAATCCCAGGATTTCATAGAGTGGAACCATGGCAGCTAAAATGGAGTAACAGAGCTTTAATTTTGGTGTGTGAATGGACCTCTGGTCACTTAATCATCATACATTTTCCCAATCATGCTTTCCATCTAACATAATATTGTGCAACATAGAAGCACAAACTATTTGTGCAAGTTACACAGCTTCATGCACACAGCTGGTATGCAGATGATCCCAGATTCAATTAACAGTATTTGCAGATACAGCAAAGATACAGCTTAAACTCCTGGATTGCTGCTGCCCATCCTTGTCAGTAGTACTGGCTTCAGTATAACACAGTATCCTATGTTCCTGGTATATCAAAGAAGCCAGAATAATCAGAGGACCCTCTATTTTCTTTAGTGTAAAGCAGGAATCAGCACCTGATGTCTGATCCTGTTGCCCTGAGAGATCTTGCTCCCTTACTGTGTATGTACGTGCCTTCAAGATGCCTGTCAACTTATGAGGACCTCATGAATTTCATAGGGTTTTCTTAGGTAAGGAATACTCAGAGGTGGTTTGTCCAGTTCCTTCTTCTGAAATATAACCTACAGCACCTAGTATTTATTGGTGGTCTCTGATCCAAATACTAACCAGGGCTGACCCTGCTTAGCTTCCAAGATCAGACAGGATCTGCCAAATCAGAAAGAATGTGTAGAGATGGAACAACATCCATGGTGAGAAGATCTTCCATTTGTCCATGTAGAAGGATGAATAGTTCCCATATTGTTCTCAGTGTGGACCTCTGGTAAAATGAATTGCCAGCCTTAGGTGTAAAAATGTTAAGCACATATACACATATGCACCCTCAATCAATGAGAATGAGACAGCGCTTATACAATGGTTTATATGTTCATAGGACACCTGCCTGTGGAAAAGAACACATGGACCAAATTGGCATCTTTCGTTAACTACTACAATAAACATACACTTCATAGGGCAGGAACCAATGGTAGAATTCCATGTTCCAAACAGCAGAGCCAGGAGAGGAGGAAGCCTCCCCCTCTACTACAGCCCACTCTGCTCTTCAGAAATGACTGAAGGGCAGAGAAATTCCTAGAGCTTTCCTTTCCTTTTCTTCCTTTCTTCCTTTTTTCCCAGGCAGAATGGAGAGTTATAGAGAGGAGACAGGGTAAGAAAGTTGGAGTTTTTGCCAGTGGAACTGAATCCAAAATGTACATAATGTCTCATACTGGGGGAAGAATCCCATCTCACCTTTCGCTGGGAATATTGTGTGTTAAAATTAGGAAACTTGTTTTTCTTTTCTTTTGGGATACCTTGCATTTTGTTTGTTTGTTTGTTGGGGAGTATCTTGATTAACAGGGGAAAAAAGTTTTCTCTTGCTGGGAAGGGTCCTGAGAGCTTTTGCACTTTCTTGGGTGATTATAATTAGATGTTTTGGTGGATTTTTTTTTTTCATTTTAACACATTTTTTTATGGTTTATTTTAGGAAGTGTTTTGGGGAAAAAATAAATTTTGTGCTAAAAAGATGTTCAAGACTGTGAATTTTCACACTAAAGGAAGAAAAGTACTAGGGTTTTCACTTGTAGATAGGGTCCAAAAACTTGGGTGAGTTTTTTTCCTCTTTTCCTTCCTTCCTTCCTTCCTTTATTTCTTTTTCTGATGTTTTGTGTCCACATGTTAAGATTCCCTTTTGTGTCAAGGATAAGAAAATCCAGGGATATTTGTGCATCCTTTACAACAAAGATATAATCTGGACCAGCCATCTGACGTGCAGCTGGGAATTTAGGACCCTGGATATAATGGTCTTACATACAGCTTGCTCTAAGGGGGCCATATGTATTATTTCCATTATGAAGTGCACAATTAACATCTCTTTTCTCTTTGCCCTCCCATACATTCCCATTGCCATTCCATGATTTACAGAATACATGCTATTTGATAATAGTACTTATTCTAAACACACACACGCACACATACACACACACATACACACAAAACACATGGTTTATTTTGTGCAGATGTAACAGAAGACATGACTTTCTGCAGGAGCAGAAAGTGCCATAGAATTCTGAACTGCAAAGATTCGTATCTTGTTCAGATTATCTCCTTTTGGTGTGTGATTCAAATATTTGCCAATATTCTTTCCACTTCTTTTTGTAAGTCAAGGAATAATATAAAATTTGAATTTGCTTCTGTTCCCCAGCTGTGAAACAAATTTACATGGAAACAAGCACAATTTGATGTAGAATATATGTATTTCGTTAAAAATAAAATAGTAAAAGAAACAGCTTTAACCACATACATGTCTCTATATTTCTTGGATCTTGTACAACAAAGAATGTGGGACATTAAGAAATAAAGTAAGTAAGCAAGTGCTGATGCTGGGGTTGTTTGTTGCTATATCTGTCCCCTACTATTGTCTGGAAGATTATTTACCAACATACTCTGGTGATGTGCAGTGGTCCAGTCCTAGCTTAACCACAGCTGGCAGTTTACCATGAACAGGAATAATGTTATGATTTAAAAAAAACCTACAACTGCTGGCAGATGATGGTGATGATGATGATGATGATGATGATGATTCTTATTGTAGTTGCTGTCATTTTCATATCATCTGCTCAAGATGCCGCAAATGTCTTGAGCCAGCTCCTACTAGTAGTTTAGGTTATTACTGGGTTCCTTGATATTTCTTGTGGCAAGGCTAGTCAGTGGCTTCAAAGGAAACTGTGTTATACCAAGTCAGCAAAGTTTAGATTGTAGACTCAGTTAATGTTTATCCTGACCAAAAGAGATGATCTAAACAAGAATGCTCCCTGGCTTTAACTGGAGAGACCACAGACTGAACACTTTGTCTGTGCTATATTACTGATCCATTACCTTTCATAGTGAAGCAGGGTGAGAAAGGGAAAAATCACAACTAGCAAGGGATGAGAAATTCATGTGGTTTGTACTGTACTGCAAACCTATCAGATTCACACCTCTCAAACACATATGCTTTGAGAATGCATTTATAAAGCAGCATTTTCACTTTTATAAATTTTGGGATGTAGTTTGCCAATTAAGTGTATAAAATGCATATAAGACATGCACAATGTATGTGTTTGTAGGAAACTCACACAAAAATCACCTTATCTTAGAGAAAATCGCTTTTGTAGATATGAATATTTAGAAAAACTCATTCCCAAATCTGTGTATTGTGGGTTTTTAGAAATAAGAAATCTTAAAGCAATGCATAATATGGGATGGAACAATCTTAATACTGAGAAAAAGACAATGGTTTTTGGATTTAAACTTGATAATTTTCATTTCTGTTTATGTTTACTCAGAATGCATCAAAATATCACAGAATTTGAATGAGGAAGAATAAATTGAAATAGAGATAATTTAATTTTATTTGTTTTTCACCATAAGTCCCCCCCCCGAAAAAAATCACAAAGATAATGCAGAAAATGGAAATAAATGGATTTGCCCATCCTTAATCTTTACACACAAAATCAATAGTCATGTTAATCTTTTTTACCATGAAAGAGTCCAAAAGAATCTAGTAGCATGTTTGAGACTGCTGGTTTATTCTAGTCTGAGCTTTCATGGGTATTAATCCAGATGTCTACTCCCACAGAATGCCTACATGTGAAGGAGTGGATTAATAGCCATGAAAGCTCAGACCACTGCTCTCAAAGGTGCTAATGGGTTCTTTTTTCCTTTTTAAGCACAATAAGTATATCATAGTATTGCATCATACTATAAACCACTGTGGCCTTTGTGAAGCAGTGGGGAAATTTGTCACTAAGATACCCATAGGAACCACTATTTCTGCTCAGAACACAGTCACTGCTCCACTTTTGCAAGGATTCAGGGCACAGAACCCTCATGAACATTGAAAAAACATGAATAATTACCCCCATGATTCCCCATCCCATTTTCTTCTGAGGCTCCCCTCCTCCCATTCCCTTGCCTTTTGCACACCAGAGCAGGATGCAAGTGAAAGGGAGGAGGCCTCTGAAAGGGAGAAGGAAGGCTCGCACTAGCTTTCCCCCTCCATTCCATTGTCTACTGCTCTCAGTGCCAGGATCAGAGGCATAGGAATGGGAGCAGGGAGCTCTGGTGGGGAGAAGGAAAACATATACGTGCATGCCTTCCTCCTCATTCCCTTGCCTTTTGCCTTGGTGCAAGTTCTCAGCACCAGGGTAGAGGCAAGGAAGTGGGAGGGGGGAGTTCTAGAGGGAAGAAGGAAGGCATGTATGTGCCTCCTCCCTCATTCCTTTGTCTTTAGTCCAAGTGCTTACTTTCTTTCTCTGTGCCCAGCAAAGTGCAAAGAAATTGGTGGATGGGGGAAAGGCACACATGCATCTCATGAATAATCAAATTTGTGAAGGTGAAACCTGCAAATGTGGAGGGAGGACTGTATGTATGTATGTATACAGAATGTATGTTAATGATTTTCTTCTTTAAAATGTAGTAGGACTGATTTCCTTAATAATATCACTTTAGATATTAGATAGCGTGACAGCCAGCATAGTATAGCAGCTTGATTGTTCGAGTAGGACTCCCGGGGGAATCAGATTCTATTCAAATGTGGAAATCCATGGGCTGATGCTGGAGAAGTCACTCTCCCTCAGCCTTAGAGAAAGGTGATGGCAAACATTCTCTGAATAATTACTGCCAAGAAATCCTGATGAGAAAGTTGTCATGAGTCAGATTTTATTTCAAGACACATAACAACAACAAATCAAGAGCATCCTTATCCTTTGCCCCAAAGAGTCCTCCTCAAATTAACATCTAGAGATTGTATGATCTCTCTGCCACAGGGTCCACCGTTGACTGCTTAGGCTCATTATCTGCCAGCAAATTCCAGACAGGAGGTTGCTTTTTCTCCCTTTCTGTACTTATTAAGCATAATGTTTGTAAGCACCATAAGGTGCATCAGAAGAAACAGAGTTGAGAAACAGGGAGAGGAGGAAATTTCAATCAGCAAACAAAGGAGAAGTGGTAATTGCATATGCATAGTTATACAGTGCTATTACAAATTCTGGCTGTTGTAAATAATGGTAACAGAAGAGAAAATTTGGTGCTTCTAGTCAAGACGTAGCTGTGCATTTTAATGATCAGAGAGAGTCTACTGTGAATTACTGAATTTTTACCAATTAGCTGGCAATAAAACAAAGACAGTAAAACATACTGAGGGTGATCTATTACTACATGAATTTTGTTCTTTCAGTTGGCAAATATAATTTGGTTTATATTATTTAGGATAATGCAACAGATCATAATGCAGTGGTAAACACAGTTTGTAAAAGACCATGGGGTAAGGTTTTGCACCCCTCTTTGAGAGATTTGTACACAGGACAAAAAAGAGGTTGATTTGGAGTCAAGGGGGCTACAAACTGTGAGTGAAAAGTTAAATAATGCTAAATGAAATGCTGTATCTGGGAAGATTTAAAGTGATAGGAAGCTGTGGTACTAAGTGGAAATACTGAAACAGGGAACATAATTCACACTCTTTAGGAGTTTTGAGGGGAAAATTATCACAGTCTCCCACAAATTTTGCTTTGTATACACTTTTTCAGTCAACTAAAAAGTATAGAAACAGCAGACATATGTGGACAGAGGATGATGTGTGTTTTTTCAAATGGAGAATAAGGGACAGGGATCTCAGAAGATTAGTATAGATCAGCAGGGGAGAACCTCCAGAGCTGATAACCTATCAATGCAGCATTATTCTCTCATTACTACTGAACTTGCCACTGCACTGATGATGATGATGATGATGATGATGATGATGATGATGATGATGTGTGTGTGTGCATGTGTGTCTGTGTGTAGGCATTTGTTCCTTTAAATCAGAAGTGGGAAACTACATGGAGTGGGGATCAATTCTCACCACACAACTCCTCCTCCCTACATGCCACATTGGTGCTTCCCAGTGAACCAGAAGTGATGTCACATCACTTGCAGTCACCATTTTGACTCAATTTTTGGCCCAAAAGGCTAAAAGAAGAGTTTGGTGAGCTCTCAGAGAGAAATGGAATTAAACTGCCTCCTTTAGCAACAAATTGCTAAAAAGAGAATGGTCTGAAAAAAAGACACATTGGGAATTGATGGTGGCTTTGGAGTCAGAAAAAATGGTGTTTGGGGCCAACCATACAACCTGAGTGCAACGATTCCCCACTCCTGCTTTAAATCAAGGTGTGCACTTATTTGCCTGGTTTCTGCTTGAAAGTAGGTTTTGCCCTTTACAACATGCTATAAACTTATCCAATAGTGCTTCTGGGAGTTTTTCAGAAGCATAGTTTATCTCGTGAAGAAGACATGCACTTCATTTTAAAAGAGAAAAACAGGATTTCAATTGCAAATAATGTCTGTTGAGAGGAAGTATTTTTAGTAGGGGAAATGTTTTTTCCCTTGTCACTAGCAGGGCAAATTTGGTGGCAATGGGCAGATGGCTGTGTGGGGGTATAATGGGAGATGGTCAAGGGGGCTTATGTGGGCAGTAAGTGGCCCACTGAGATGTAAACAGAAAGGATGACTCATGTGTGCTATTTAGGTATTTCCAGTGTGTGTGAATCTACCTTGTCTTTGTAAATGTCGTATTCAGTCACATTCAGACAGTAAATCTGAATTGGTAATAGGTATGATCAAGATTCTGTGAATTGCACCAAATTCTCTAATGTTCGTTCCGGTTTTCTGAGAGGGGGGAATCCATCATTTCATCTTGAAGCTTCACATGCATTTACATGTCCAAAAGCAAACATGCAAACAAAAACAATCCAGTTGTAACAGTTTATGACCTACCAGAATGAACACTTTACCTTGGCCATTTGTGAAAGCCTGATAGAGATTCCACAAGTCACCTCTTTCAGTACTCTCCCTGTTATTGCAAGACCAGACTAGTTGTTAGGTAACAGACAGCGAGGTATATTGTTTAACTATTTTACGCTGAATTTTCTGTGTGTTTAATCTTGACTATTTATTGGAGGAGGTGAAAAAAAAAACTGCACCTGAAAATTGTGGTGAAAGTTTTCCTGGAATCTTTTCAGAGAACAGGGCTTCTGTGAATATAGTTATAATTATTTGATAATGAAGCAAATGTAGAGGGTGTCCTCTTTCTTTTGAAACTCATGCTACATTCTCCAATGCTTTCCCAACCTGTGGTTTCCTGAAAAGCCCTCTTGATGACTTATTTCCTGAGCTCCTCCCTTGGGACTTTGCAGTGCTGCTACCTGTTGGATGCTTTAAAATTCATCTGCCTTATTTAAAAAAAAAACCCAAAATGAAACAAAACAAGAAACACAAACACTAACATCTTGTAGGTACTCACCAAGCAACAGAAATGAAAAGATACAAGGTAGGAAATTGCAATCATAATCTTAAGCCCTCTAAGGGCTTTTCTGGGAAGTACAAGCAGCTAGAAAGACAGCAAAGTGCAGGAAAATGCCATATAATTGTAACATAAAGAGCACACATTCTTTGTCCCTCCCCCAAGCTAACCCTAGAAGTACTATGCTTGAAGATCATTTCTTAGAAAAAACGACAGCCCCTTTAGTGGAGAAGCAAAGAGCATTTGAAAAGAAAGGTTCAGTTTGGACATAGCACTAGTTTTAATACCATCCTTCAGTTATATTCCAATTCTGGTTTATGAAAAGAATTTAAACAAAATGAAATATCATGGCATGGCATGGCATGTCTTATCATGCTGTTATATTATTGTACCATGTAAGAACAGTCAACATGACTATAAATGTACTTCAAATGCAGATCTTTTCCTTTTATATAGCAAATGGGGAGCATTAGAATGACCTCTTTGTAGGTGTGATACACAACAGGGCCTCACTACCAAGAAGGGCTAGTTCACTCCCATAAAGTCTGAACTGGTCTCAGACTCACCATTGTTTCTCTTGAGATCCTTTGTTGTCTCACCACTGACCAGCTCAACCATCTGTCTGGTCAGTCAATCTTTTCCTCTTTCCAGACCTCCAAACGTGGTGTGTTGGGAAAGGTATCTTGTGACTTGTTTGTTATGTGAGTAGCATATTGAAGGTGCTTTAGAAATTCATTCTACCATCAGTACTTTGCACTACTTCCCTCACAGAATTAGAAAAGACATTACTTGGCAGTCAATACCTAGCAGAACGGAAGCTAGGGTGATGCCAAAGTAGGAGGAGATGAAGAGGCTTCTGTGATTTGAAAAGCTGATGCTAGAAATGAATCAGATCAACCCCACTGACTAATTGGGGCCCTTGATCTGTTTTATCAAATTCTGCCAGAGTCACCCTATGATGCCTGTGGCATTCATTTACACTGAAGGAATTGGCAATTTGCTTTTGGAGAGATGCTAGAGAGAAAAGGCAAAGTCTCCCAACTACCTCTATTATTACTCAGCACATATACAACTTGAAGAGAGCAAAGCAAGCGACTAAATCAAACACTTAGCTGGAGAGGAGACACAGAACGCAAACAACAACAAAAAGGAATCCAATTACTTTATGTTTATTTTGTTAAATGGTTTGTTTCCTGCGAAAAGAGAGAAGGAGGAGGAGGGGCTCCCTATTTTTAACTTGTTTTCCTCTTTGCTACACTGCTGGGAGCAGACACTACCATATGACTAACTCTACATCGCTGCTGATCCTTCTGCTAATGCTAATTAACCTCCTGGTACAAATATCAACAGCACACTGCCTGGGCTTTGACTGCATATGATTTTTCTCCCATCTCCAGGAGGGAAAAATAACCTCTTTTAATCAGCCACCATTACTCTTCTTTCTGCTTAAGCTGAATCACAGATGATCACTTCTCTGAATGATGAATTAGACCAGTGGCCTTCAAGCTGTGTTCTAAGGGATTCCCTTGGGGCTTATCAGGGGTGGGGGTGGGGGTTCAGGGAGAAGATCTCTAATGGTAGACAATCTTCCTGGAACAAAAGAGAGCAAATTATAGGGATTGATGTACTTCTGCAATTCCTAATGAGTCACAGGAGAGTCTTTGTTTATATTGCCGGGAAGGCAGTCTCTGTTCATGCTCGGATCTAGAACCCAATGTGGTGATGTAAAATGAGCATGCTCAGGGGTGTAAAAGTCCAGGAAAGGCAAAATAAGGACAGCTGCACAGATAAGAATTCTGCCCCACTCAAATGAAAGTTTTCTTCACTTCCCAAATGTCTAGCACTGCAGACACTGAACCACTGAAAATCACTCATGCCTAGAATTCTTATATTCCCTGGGTTTACATTCCCTTCTTAACTTTGCCTCTTTCTTTGGAAGCCTAAACTGTATTTTCAAATGCTCAGCTGAAGTTGTAAGTTACTTCAGTGCTAGAATTGGTGTGTGTGTTTGTGTCTCTCGGTGTGGGAAAGAAGATTTCATGATGGTGGGAGAATTCTCATGGGGAGGTCAGTTCCCTAATTTTGCCTCTCTGAGCATAATTCCCAAATCTAGAGATGTTACTTCCCTTCTGTGAGAATGAAAATAATCACTCTTTCTGGGTGAGATTACCAATATTTTTTGCTTTTGTTGATGACTTCTGTATTTTTTAATGTTCTTGCTGATTTTTGCAAAAAAAACAAAACGCCTCTTTTGCACAAAATAATCCTTTTTGTGAAAAGGAACATTTCATAAAATATGTTCCAAAATACAAAAGAAAGAAAGAAAGAAAGACAGAAAGGAAAGGAAAGGAAAGGAAAGGAAAGGAAAGGAAAGGAAAGGAAAGGAAAGGAAAGGAAAGGAAAGGAAGAGAAGAGAAAAAGAAAAAAGAAAAAGAAAAAGAAAATGTGCAAATACTCATCTTCAGCAAGATGAAACATTTCCATACTCCCTTTTTCATTGAAAATATTCTTGCTGGTGAATATTCCTTGCATACCTAATGAAAAGAAATCCAAGATCTCTTACTGAATAGCAGACATTTTGTGCTAGATGACTGGAGACAGACATATTGCTATCAAAAGGCCATCATTTAGGTAGAAAATCTGGACACCACTACTAAACTACAATGTATTCATACGTGACACCTAGAAGCCCAGCTAATGTGTTATGGCAGAGAATGTGTTATGTATTGAAGAGTCATGGGACTCTTACTGAATATTTCTTACAGCTCTAGTTGCTATGTTTAAAAAGTAGTTGGCTTTAATTACAGTCTAACTGTTTTGATTACAATTTTAATAAATAACTCTTTGCTTTCTTCTTACTCAAGAGTAACTTGAATAGTTACCTTTAGTTACCCTTTTTAATGGAATGCTAAAAATTGCTGTCCTCTGATACAGCCACAACACTCTATTGATATTAAAGTAACTAACAACAGTTTCAGGTTGATCGCAAAAGGATTGGCATGCCTTCTTATAGTACAATCATAATGTAAGCTTAGTTATGCTTCTGTTGTCATAGAAGGAATTCATACACATAACAAATTACTACCCTGATAACATGGCTATATCTTTGAAATCAGGTTAGATACCTAATTGCAGTTTCTGTTAGTACTCCGAGAGCTTAGAAAAGTTACTTGTTTGACCAGTAACTCCCAAAATTCTTCAGGCAGCATGGCCAAAGTAAAATTTCCAAATTCTTCACTCTTGTGGCAATATATACCCACAGTTTTTGCAAAATATGGCTGATAACCTCTTATCAAAGCAAAATATGTGGAGAAATTTCCATAACATGCAGTAGCTTCTGCCTTTGCCATCCACTACGTGCGCTTTCCTTATCCAGTGGTCCCAATATACATTTAAAAATAGAATTTTTTAAAAAAGGAAAAAGATAAAATTCTTTTAAAATACAGTTTGAACACATCTGTAAATACATTTTTGTGTGTGAAGATTGTTTAAAAATGTAAATTAATGAAGTAATGTGACAGAGTGTTCTTATAGGTGAATATATCTGAAACTGATACATGCTAGAAACTGAGTGACCCACACAGGATATATCTATTTCCTCCAAAATAAAACTTCTCCCACTCAAAACCAAATAATTACAGATTTCCCACTCAAAGATACACAAGTGTGAACTTTCCATGAACTATCTTGAAATCTAGCAGAAACTTAGGCCCTTTCCATACCTTACCTGTGTCCAGCACTGGGGCACGGGGATCACGCGAGCAGCCTCTTGCGAGAGGCTCTCGTGCCCCCACTGCTTCAACGCTGCAGGAGTTGCCTGCCGGTCGGCAGACAACATAAGAGCTCCGCCTCTTCTTTTCACAGTGCAGCCGGGTATTTTCCCAGGCTGCGCTGGGGAAGGAAGCATGACAGCCTGGCTCCAGAGCTCAGCATGCAAGGTAAGTGCGTGTGGGACCCCAGAGCAATGCGCTATCATGCACCATTTTTGGCTACAAGCCGAAAATGAAATAGTGCGCGATTGGTGCCTGCCGGCCCTGGCAGCGTCGCACGATTGCGAGGATGTCATCTGAAATGCTCCTCGCAATCACATGACACTCTGGAAGCCCTTTTGCATGGCAAATGCCATGTGAAAAGGGCTCTAGTCTTTGGATTACAATACTTTCTCATGTGCATATATTTTACACCATCACAGTTTCCTAGTTTTCTTTGAACTATGGCAGTTCAAAATGCGCATTTGATTAGAATCTAATGGTGTAGTTCTGTTGATGTCTGTTAAAGGAATGGGTGAGCTGCCCTTCCCCTAGTCCTTGTGCATCCTCAGCCATTTTTTTCCCTTCCTCTGTCCTCCTGTCTCCTCTGTATAATATGAAGGTATGCTCTGGATGGTTTTGCTAGTTTCTGGAGCTGATATTGAAGGTGCTGCAAGAGGATGAGCAATGGATACTGTTGGAATTGTTGTCTTCGTAGAGCTGTACCATTGCATTCCTGGTCTTAGAACAGAAAGTAGTCTGTTCCTTGCCTGATTCTCTCATAAAACAGCAAGTATTTGCCTCCAAAGATTAGTAGAGTTCTTACAACCAAAAGAATTTCTCTTCTGTAGAGCAACAGTCCACAAATTCTAGTTAATTACCTCATACACCACTTCTCTGAACAAAACCTAATTACTTGAGTTTCAGGAGGGAGAGATGAGTTTAACCCCAGTGGATCAAATGGATGATTACACTCCTTAAGTTTTATTAATGTTTCTAATACATTCTCTTCTTTCAGTGGAAAAAAAATGTGTAAGAAATTTAGGAGGCCCACAGCCAGAAATTTCAAGATGGGATCACTCAACTTTTCAATAAGAGTGGTCAGCATAGCAAAATCAAAAGTAGTAGAAGTGCAAGACTTGCTAACATGTGATGACTGGTCCACGTGTCAACTCCTTGTCCTCCATCAAAAAACAAATAGGTGCTCAGATAACCTACACAGGCTGTACAATGTACTCAGTGTGTTGAGATCAATGTCTAATCTCTCTGTGCTGAGAAGGAAGAGCAGAGATATATTTAGGGCCATTAAGCCTCCAAAGCACCAGCTTTACAGGTCTGATAAATACATACCTCCACATTTTTAGACAGAAGGGGAACATTAAAATAGGGACTTTTTTTTGCGTGTTTAATTTGCCTGTAGTGTCCTTTGGAGATATCTATAGCCACCTAAGAACACATGGTGGTTGGGTGGGGATTATGTGAGTGATACACTCATGCTGGCATGGCTAACCAAATTCATTTCTCATGGGAATTTCCTTGTATGAATGTTGAAGTGACATAATTTTCACTGAGGAGCAGAGACAAAACTTGGGGCAGAGGGAGAAGGATTTGGACACTGGTCACTATGAAAGAGGTTTCTGTGGTAAAATAAGTTTGTATAGATAGTGACAAAAATAACCCTTGATTAATGCATTATGCTTTAATAGAATGTCATAAAGCTGTCAAAAAAAACTCAAAACAAATTAATTTACATTACAATATTTTCCTCATGCAAAATATGAGTGTCAGCTAAATCACACTGATTAGGAAGGAAATGAATATTGTGCAAATTATTCTACTATAATGAAGAATGCCATATTCTACTATAACTATTAATAAAATCTAATGCACCAAGATTTCTCTTTGGACTTGCAGAGAAACTGTCCACCTGAAATCCCTTCAAATGACTTCCTTTTCAAAAGCCAAGATTGCTAAATGTGCTGTTGCCTGATGAAGCATTGAACACCTGTTCAGTGTCTGCTCTTGTGTCAAAGTTGAGAGTGAATTTTCACACAAAGCTGTAGATACACCAACAGTGAATCCTGCTGCATGCAAAGTGCATGGAAAGGCTTCCTTGTACAAGTGCAATGTTTTACTAAGTTCATGAAGTGTTGGCTTTGGGATTTTACAGGAATCTGGCATACTATTTTCTTTGGATGGCTAAACTCTTTTTCTAACTGCTCAACTGCAACTAGAAGTTTGGAAAGAAAATTTCATTTGTGAGGACAGAATTCTTATTTGTGGGCATGATGCCTCCTTTCGCTTCCCCCTATTGCTACACCTCTGAATCAACATCTGGTCTGGGACACAGAATTGAGAGGCACCTCCCCACACACAGAGAGAGAGCTTCATAGAACATGTTATGGAAAAGTGGTTATCATATAGCTGTGGGCATCGTTAAACTAAATGTGGGCAGAAGATAGAAAATGTGCCACTGATAGGACCCTTAACGGATTTTGATGGAACATCTAGTGCTTAAATTGTAGCAATTCACAGATGTGTAACCACACTTCCACAAATATAATTATTTCACATCGGCCAAATCCTACAGCTAATCTCAACTACAGTAGAGTCATTTACATTCTTAGATTTTTATGATACTGTATGCATCCAGTACTTGGTTATATCCTACCAATACCTAGGCTAGGCATGGGTCATATGACAGGAAGCAAAGAAAGGTACTTCTAAGCCCCTACTTCTGTACTCAGTTCTTTCTCTTGCTTCATCCTTTCTTTTGCTGTCTTTCAGTCTTTCAGATCAGCTGTTACATCAGCAACTTTTTCTACTAATGCTCTGCTCAGAGGAATTTGTAGGTCAGCAGCATGGTTAAATCCTTCTACTCTCACCAGACAATAAATTAGACTGGCCTGCTTCTATGGAGGGTCCTTTAATAGGTTCTTCCTTGCTAGCTTGTTCCTGTTCTGCTCTGGATTATGTCAACTTGGATATATCCCATAATTGGATGTGTCTCTTGCTGTACAAGAGAATGGCACATTGGATACTTACCATGAAAGTCCATTCTGGCATGTGGAAGAAGGAGAACTCTATGCTTCCTATCACATAACCCTTGTCTAGACTTGGCACTAACAGGATATAACTTAAGTCCAGATATCTCCTTCTTCTGCATACAAGAATAGACTTTCATACCCAATGTGTCCTTTTAAAAATGCTATAATAACGTATACATGAGAAAAACTGCACACAAAACCAGACACATTGCAGGGAAAAAAACAAGAAATGCATTGTACAAGAAAAAAAGGCTGTCTTGAGTCCCACTGTGGAGAATAAGGCAGGATATAAATGAATAAACTGATTGATTGAAAATTGCTTACAAAGTATGTATGTGAAGAAAAATATGCACAGTGTTGAATGTATAAATTAGGAAATGAATATGATATTTTTTGTGGACTTAGAGAAGCATTCTGTATCAGGGCAAAATGAACTAAAAATCAGGAAAAAAATGAGAAGCAGAGAGCAACCAAAACAGACAGATTGTTCCATTCCTAAGAAGGTCAAAAATAATTACCTTATCTGGATCAACTGGTGTTCTAAATGTTGAATCCAAGGTTTTGTATGGAATCGAAATGACAAAACTGAGACACAGACAAAGTGTATCTCTGTGTCAAGGCATATCTCTGTTTATAAAAAGGGCATTTTCTAATATACATAGGACAGATCACCATCATCCAGCAGTACAGCAAGCCTGTATGTATTAATGGTGAATTCACCTTCAGCTGGAAATTTTCAAGCCCACTTTCAATAATTTGCCAGGGATTATTTCAAATACAATAACTAAGCAGGATGGAAACAGCTGTTCCCACCATTTACCAAAATAGTACAGACTGTGTTTAAAGAAAACAACAGAAAGAATTCCAATGAAATGTTTAGTATCTCTATATAGAAATGTTATTTTCAATGTTGATGCTTCTCTCATAAGTAGGAAGTTTTTTATAGACTTCTTTCCTAGTTAAGAGTTCAAATCAAAACAGATTTCATCATATTTTTCATGCTGTTTTTCCCTTGATGTTCTGGTTCTTCATTTTACTTCTTAAAGCTACAGTTTGAGAGTCTCTTGGAAAGTGACACAGGAGCCAAAATGGCTTCTCTTTCATTGACAGGACATCTAAACTCCTTGGGGAGGCTTGCAAAGGTACACAGTAGTTACTTTTTCTGAAATAGGGATTCTGGTATCAGAGAGCACAAAAAAAGAGTCAACAAGGAATTCAATAGTGTTCCTCAGTGTATCAGAAGAGTCTGTGAAGTTGTAGGCTCTAAAACCCTGACCATGTCTGTAACTCCATTGTTCTTATGGTTTTATTAGCAAGATATATTAATTGGTAGATACGTTTAATTGGCATAAAATAGAAATCATATAGATATTAAGGCCATGTGGAGGAGGAAGTTTGACTGGAAAAACAAGTCAGAGATGATCCCTGAACATGGCTGAGTCTGATTTAGTGGCTCTTTCAGGAAAAACAAAACGTATCTCCGAGAAGAGCAAGTAACTCCCTATGGTTTGCATATCCTATGGAAGACAAAGCCATAAAACTGGCTATCAACTTAGGCCCTTTCTGCATGGCATTTGCCATGTGAAGGGGTGCCTGGAGTGTTGCGCGATTGTGAGGAGCAATCTGCACAAAGCACTCACAATCGCACAACATTCCAGGGGCCGGCAGGCGCCGATCGCGCACCTTTTCTTTTTCAGCTGGAAGCCAAAAATGGTGCACAATCGCACATTGCTTCCGGGCCCCACGTGAACTTACCTGGTGTGCAGAGCCTCCGGAGCCACACTGGTTGCGCTTCCTGCCCCAGCGTAGCCTGGGAAGGTCCCAGGCTGCACTGCGGAAGGAAGAGGCAGGGCTCTCGTGCGAGCAGACAGCTTGCATGGAGCTGAAGCAGCAGGGACATGAAAGCCTCTCTCCGGAGGCTGCTCACACGATCCCCGCACCCCAGCGCCGGAAGAAGGTAAGGTGCAGAAAGGTCCCTGATCTGACACACATTTGTTGGAAACTTCAAAACAAAGAGCTTTTGCATGGTTTGACAACACTGGTTTAGGAAAACAGGAAGATTTCAGACAAATCCATAATTGCATCATCCTTACACCTAAGATCCTTTTCCTGATCTCTGATCATACTGTCATTGAAATCTTTTGCCATCCACATGTTAAAAATCATCAACATGTTTCCTCCACACATTAGAATGATTAATCCATCCTGACACCCTGTAAATTCTTTGTTCTCCAAGCAGAAAGTCACACCTCCAGGGCACATTTTTGGGTATAAAGGACCCTGATTTTGGGTCCTCCACACAGCACTTCAATTTCAGGGTTCCTCCCAGTCAGTGTGTCTTTTTGACTTTGGACATCAGTTCAAGTCACATCACCACTTCTCCACTTATCTCTGGATGGTAATTATAACTCAATCCCTTTTCTGTTCCTTCTATCAATTTTCCTCCCTTCCTTTTCAGTTAGCCTTGTGTGATTGCTTGTGTGTGTATGTATACTTCCTCCAATAAAACACATTTAAAATTGTACTTTTAAGTTTTCTGGCTGGTCTCTTTAGCAGTTCCTCGTAACAATAGGTGGAAAGATCCTAAAGTTACCCCTCCCCCTCGCAAGCCTCCTTAATTTGAGTTAATTAATTCCCCATTTTTACATTTAATTGAGGATTCTGATATGGGACCTCATAAGATTCCATGGTTTTGGAGTAACATGTCCATGGCCTTTGCAATGTGCCTGAAATGGTGGAAGAATTTAATTTCTCTCCCACTTGGAGGGGAACTTTAAGGGAGGGGATTGTGATGAGAGCTGTGCATTGGGTTTGGGAAAAAAGTCTCGCAGGCACTACTTCTCTTTCCACAGAACCTTATAGGCTGTAAGTTTTAAAAATGGACAATTAATCAGAATTGCTGCAAAAACAAGGAAAGAAAAGGAAATCAATTTAAAGACAAGCCTCTTTTGAAACATAATTATTTCTTTAATTAAAGATAAAAACATAGCAGATAAAAACATATTCTGTTGGATTTTCAACAGAATAATATGAGTTCAATACCAGCTGTTTCTCAAAGAAAAGAGGGAGGAAATAGCACAGGTGCTAAAAAACTCCCCTACTGCTGTCCAAACAAAGGGGGCTAAAGGTGTGCAGCTAAGCTTAAAGTATTGCAGACTAAGGCCATTTCTGCACTACACTGTTATAGTGCTATTATTCCACTTTCAACATCCTGTGGAATTCTGGGATTTGTAGTTTAAGTTTGCTGTGGTCAAAGAGCTCTCTGGCTGAGAATTCAAAATGACCCTCCCTAAACTGCATCACATCAGGATTCCATATGATAGGAGCATTTCAAATTCTCCTCAGAGAGCTCTTGGGCCTCAGTAAACTACAAACGCCAGAATTCCATGGGATGCTGGAAGAGGAAAAATAGCACTATAACAGTGTAGTGCAGAAATGGCTTATGGCAAGATGCATCAAAGGCCCTTTCTACAGCTTACCGGATCCCAGTGGTGTCAGGAGTGCTCCCCTCCACACCAGCTGCATCTGTGAATGGAGGAAGCATGATGGTGCAGCCTCTTCCTTCCATGGCATAGCTGGGCACTGTCCCAGTCTGTGCTGGGGCAGGAAGTACAGCCATTGTGCTTCCAGGGCCTTTGCACCTAAGGTAAGTGCAGGTGCGTGACAGGCTTGTGGTGTGATCGCAGGTTGTTGATGGGTAAAGCCTGTCAATGATTTGTGGCACGATCGCACCGCTTGGAGATGGAAGAATGATGGGACCCAGACAATGTCATGCAGAACCATCGTCTGGGTCCAGTCCTTCTTCTGTCCCCAGTGTGAAACAAAGATGTCCTGTGGAAAGGGCCAAAGCCCACTTGCAATCAACATTTATCAAGCATAACTCATAACAGAATGGAGAAGGAGGATAGGGAAAAAGAGGGCGGAAACCATAGCTCCTTCCTTCCTACTGCTTTGTGAGGCTTTGAAAAAGGTGTTCACCTGCTTGCCCTCGCTGGTAGGACTACTCTATAACTGTTTTGTTCCTCTTAAGGATTTGATTTTTATCAAATGGATTTGAAGAAAACTCATCTTCAAATCAACATATAAAATAATTACTCATGAGTCATTAGGTGAAAATGAGTTTAAACTTTGGGACTGACTTTCAAAGCGACAAATGAGAAAGCTGGCATCTTTCCCTTTCCCAGTACTACCACCAGCTGATGCTACTATCAGGGCACTCCTAGGTCCAGTGGATAAAGTCCAGTGAATATACAGAAATATCACTTTAAAAATATAGATAGCAGCTCTGTCTTTCTTTTCATTTGTTACAGTAGTGTAAGTGAGATCAGATGAGGAACCTGGCAGGTGGAGGAGCTTATTTTTTCCTCCATAAAGGTCCTAATATATATTTGGCCCATTGCATGTCAATTTATATTGCAAAATAGTAAAAAGTAATGGGACACTATTGTAAATAAGTCAGAGGAGCAGTGGGCATGGTCTGAATTGAAATCTTAGCAAGGAGATGGTTTAAAGTCTCTTGCCTTCTGTAGAGTCCCAGTGTGGCCTAGGGACCTGCAATTAAGGCCATTTCTGCACAACACTGTTAACGTGCTATTCCACTTTCAACATCCTATGGAATCCTGGAGTTTGCAGTTTAGGGAGAGGCATTTTGAATTCTCAGCCAAAGAGCTCTTTGGTCTCAGACAGAAATGGCCTAACAGAATTAAACCCTGTCATATTACTGACATAGCTTCAAGGTTCATTTTTAAAGTAACATAAGCCCTACGTCTTTCTAAATTCACTGTGGCTCACTTTCATATGAGGTTATTAGGACTGCAGCCTATGTTCTCTTTCACACTATATAACTATAGCACTTTAATACATCTTTAGCTGCCATATTTCCATCCTATGGAAGCCGGTGATCTGTAGTTCAGTGAGATATTTAGAATTCTCTGCCAGAGTTCTAGAGTGTCACCAAACTAGAAATTTGAGGGTTCTGCAAGACTCAGCCATGACAGCTCAAGTGGTATTTCATCTACTATATAAAAGTCAAAGTTTGTGAGTGAGTTTGTCTGTTTGTCTGTGTCTGGCAGATGAAGGCCTCATATGATTGGCTGTGTGAGGCAAAGACCTCATATGATTGGCTGGCTGTGAAGGTTCCATGGAATCCTGGGGTTGGCAGTTCAGGGAGGGGCTTTTACAATTCTGAGCCAGAGAGCTCAGGATGGTTGCTATGGAGATGAGGCCTAGCAGCAAGAAGGAAAGCAGTGTATTCCTTCAGGAATCCAACCTGTGTATGTTAACAACTCTGAATACAGAATGAATTGGGGAAACTGGGGGAAAGTTACAGGTACCAGACAAGACAGATTGGGGAATTAGAGACACAGGATCTCAAATCTGTGTATTTCAACTACATCTAACTCCTAACGTAAGATAGGATCATTCCTAAGGTATTTCTAACAAGTATCGTCTATGAGAAAATAAAATCCGAGGGAACACCGGGTAAATATGCTAGTACTGCTATAATTGTGCAGTGTGAAAGAGATTTCAATGGAACATATCCGCACTGTAAGAATCACCACACATTTGGCTTGTTCACAAAATCTGACACATCAAATTCTGCTCTTTGGCTGGTGTTCTTAACAAATGGCTTGGCAAGGCTAGCAGAGAGCTATGTCATCTTGAATGATGCTGCATAGGCTCAGTGGCCATCCATTTAAATGTCTGATCAGCACTGTCATGGATGCTAAGATTCCTAAAATGATGGCAGCACTGCTAACTGCTGTAACAGAGCTCCATGCTTGTTCCAGCAAAAAATTTGCAGAGCAAAGGTAAGATAAATAAGAAGTTGGGGAAAAGGCATGGGGAATTGAATGGCTTCAAGCAGGAATTTTTGCTTCAGTTCAGTCAATCAGTCAGCCACTGTATTTATATCCTATCTTCTTTCCAAGAATGGAACTCAAGGTGGCTTCCCTTATTCAGGTGTTCTCTTCTGATAAATTTCCTAGAAATAGCTTAATTCATTCCTTTGCAGTTTGTATTCTCCATCTTCACTATACAGTGCCACTGTTGGTTGCTAAGCGATTATGAAAGGTGTGCTTCATAGGAGCATTCAGCATTCATTTCCAGTGTTTTTTTGTTGTGATACCTTTTTGTTTTAAGAAACACAAACCGTTTGACATCAGATGTTGTTGTTTTTTTTACACTGACCCACATATTAAACTTAGCACTGCTCTGCCCATCTAAGATATCAAAAATTTCCAAAATAGTTTTGGAAGCAAATAAGACAAGATTTGCCTGTAGACAATGCATACTGAAGACTCTCTAAACCCTTGTGACATTGCAGTAACAAATATAACTACCAAGCAAATGCTTGTACATGCTGAGAAATTTTCTAAGTTTTGGGGGAATGTGCATTGCTAATTCTGCAGGCAGAGGGGGTGTATGACACATTCTTTTAAATCTGTAGCATCCTGTTTAGGATTGCTTTCCTTTTTATCCTCAAGTAAGTGTACACATCCTTCATCTAGACTATTATGAACAGACCATTATCAACATCCCCTGCTAAAATGGTTTATTTTTTAAAACCCTTTGAGAGGCTAAAAAAAAGAAAAAAAGTCATCAAGGGGATTTTCCCTAGTTCCAGTAGATGGTGATTTTGGTGGGCATTTTGTAAAATATAAATTGACTGTGGGTTGTCTTTTTATTCCACCCCCATGGATCATGATTCTAATCTAGATTTGTTGGAAAATTCTGGTATTCTTTCTCCCTCTCCTCTTGTTCTAGGACAAGTGGGGCTTAGCTAGCAAAGAGTTTCTTTTTCCTTTTCATGTCAAAGCCTTCTGCCTTCTCGCCTAAAGCCTCACACTTGCTCTTTCTGTTATTTAAATACATAGCTATGGTATCCAGTTGACCAGACCATGTGGCCCAGGACAGACCCTGGAGTCATCAACCTTACATAAAAGACCACACTCCTCAGACCTCTCTCTCTTTAACCTCTTTGTCATTTTTGCTTCTACTTCCTTCTCTCTGACTATGCTTCACCTCTCCACCAAGAAGATGGTAAGTTAAGAATGAAGCTACTATTTTACCTAATCCTTTTGTTCGTTAGTTAAGATCTAGGCTCTCCAATGAATCCATGATTGTAAAAATCATTAGTAAACTTTTATACATTTGTAATCTGAAACTGCCTGCCTTTTTTGCTTTCTAAGTCAGTCTTAGGCCATTTCTGCATGGCGTCACAGTCCAGCTATGGGAACAAAATGGCAGCAGTCTGCAGGTCATGCTTTCGCATGATATTGTTGCAGTCCCATTACCATCCCATCCTCATGCATTGCAATGATGGAATATTTGCTTAACAGATTAAATCCATGAAGTGCCTATGATCATGTGAAACTCCCGTAATTACCTGCCGTGTCGAAGGGCAGGAAATGCAATGGCAGTGCTTCCTTCACCAGCACATCATGGAAAAAAGCCCAGTTGTGCTGTTGAAGGCAGATACATTTCACTCACACTCCCTTCTGCAAGGAGCCAGTCAGGTGTGGAGGGGAGCATTCCTATTGTGCTTCCTTCCCAGCAATGGCACCTCCATAAACTGCAAACCCCAGTATTCCATAGGATGTTGAAAGTGGAATAATAGCACTGTAACAGTCTAGTGTGGAAATGTCCTAAATCTCTATTTCCATCCAAACCTACCTCCCACTATCCCTATCTTTGTTCCTAACTGGCCCCATCTGACAGTTAAGCAGTCAAAATTTCTTTTGTATTCTCTACCCTTAGCCTTCCTTCTCACCCCACCCCCCCAGCATTCCAAGAGCTCTGACTGAGGGTCTTTCTGCACGAGGCTGGTGAATCAGTTTGTGCTGTTTCTTACTGGATTTTCTGGGATCAAAACAAGGCGGACTTTCCCTCATTTCCTTCCACACAGCTACTGTGTATGTTCCATTCTGATTCGGAGGAGTGCAAGTTCATGAATCCACACTGCCTCTGCCATGGCCACTCCCGCTACTCCCCTCACCCCACCCCATCAGCTGTGATTGGCCCTCTTTTTTCTTTTTTCTTTTGCATGGTTTAGTACGTCATTGTGTATGTGCATACGTGTGTATGTGCAAAAGTCCATACTCCCCCTGGCCCCTCCCATGAGCCCTCCCCTGACCACCAATTCTCATTGGTGCGAATCGGATCGATCTGGAAAATTGGAAAACCAATTTCTTCTGGTTTTCAAATAGCACGCTTTACCACCACATGGAGGTGCATTTAGTCAGAATTACGTGCGGAATGAAGGTAAATAAACCCAACCTAGTCCGCTGCAACGTGCGGAAGACCTCCGTGGGAAGACACATTGGCTCACCCTAATAACCACGTGTGGAGAGGGCCTGAGTATTTCAGTTGAGACCAGGCAGCCCAATGTCCTGACCATTTTCCACAATGGGAATAGACCCCATTTGATTCTATGGGACTTACTTGTCAGTGGACCTGTCTGACCGTTCATTGTAAGTTACTGTTGTTGTGTGCTTTCAAATTGTTTCAGACTTACAGAGATCCTAAGGTGAACCTATCATGAGTTTTTCTGGGGCTGAGAATGTGTAATACACCAAAGATCATCCAGTGGGTTTCCATGGCTGGGTGGGGAACTGAACCCTGGCCTCCAGGGTCATAGTCTAATGTTCAAACCACTACACCACAGTGGCTCTCTTCACTGTAAGTATTGATACTAAGCTGTACACATTGCATTGTTTATCCTTGTACAATGTGAAAAAATTGTATACATCTAATACATTGAGGTGGTTTTATTCCTTGAACTGTTAAACTCTAGTGATTTTTTAAAATTAATTTAGGTGGGGAAGGGAGCACTTTCAGTTAAAAAATGGCCAGGGTGGATGATTGTCTGCCAAATGTGAATAAAGAAAAATCCCATAGGTCAGTGGAGACTATCAATTCTTTAATAGATATTGATGAAGTACTGCTCTCTTTGTACTTATCACTGGCCAGGCTAGTGGGGTCTGATGGGAATTGTTGCCCAACAACTTCCAGAGAATTCTCCAGCTATGCTATAAGACATCATTTAACCCTTTTTTCCCCTGATGCTTTTCACTTACCACATGCACAGGTAACTTCTCAGGCTATGATAGAAAATGAAAGGCCTGTGCACACTTGTTGCATCTTCTTCATGTCTTCAGTCAACAAATGAGAGGAATAAACCATTCCTTATATTTCCATTTCCACATGAGCTCACAGTGTCCGAACGCTATTGAGGAAAGGAGGAATCATGACAGGATTTCATTATTCTTTTAAGGAGCCTTCTGTCTCTGAGAGGACCAAATCCAATGTGATATTATGCTAAGATCATATGTTGATCAATTTTTTTTTCTGCTGTTCACTGACCACTCTGAAACAGGCTTATCAAGCAAATCAATGGCTATCTGATAGCTATGCATTTGTGAGTAATGTATACTTTGGATCTCAAGATCACCCATATATGCATAAGTTCTTATGACAAAATAGTAGTACATTCCATTTTGCAATTTGAATTCTTATAACCTTATAATATTACATTCCACACAACCAAAATTCCCTGTTGCAATTCAAGCTTTTATAACCATATAATATTGCCTTCCAAGTGTCCTGTGATACCAACTCATTGGAAAAAAGAAACACAACAGAGATGAATGTAAAAACTTTAATTTTCCCCTTAAATAGTTTTAATACAACTAGAACAAAGCATTTTTTAAAGGAGGTAGCTACAAAAAGAAGAGGTTTCTGATTGTATGTCCTCGAGTTGTTAAGTTTTTTCCCCTTTTGAAAAATATTTACTGTACTGTATTACAACGTGCATTAATATGATGAATAGATCTTTCCTAGGGGGAAGAACAAAATTAAACCATAAAGAGACCAGATTTAATTGTATTGTACTTGGCATAACTACCAGTAGAATTTTCCCCTTCTGCCTCAGTTCCTTTGTGTTGGTAGCACTTAACACTTTATAAAATAGGTAACTTTTTAAAATGGTAATATTTTTAAAAAGGGAGCGGGGGGAGTTTATATGGTTAAATCAGGATTCCTCTCTAGTTTTACTTTCAAGTAGGGAAATGTAACTTCTTGTGCTAAATAACATCCTTTTGACTGAAGCCCTGTGGTTGATTTGACCATGTCCAAGGTTTAAGGACTTAAGTCTTCACCTATTTCATTCTTGAGTGCAAAAGTGAATAATTTCAGAAGTGTTCTCACCACTGGATGATATTGTTACAGTTTTGTGCATTTTTTCAATTAGTTTTTCCATTTCATTATTTTGTCCCAACTATTGTTTGCACATAAAACATTGGCTGAGATCTTGCGTGGGGTGCATAAACTATGATGTCATAGTTACTTTCCACCTCGTGATCCAACCCCCTAAAACCCACCTTAAATGTCTGGAAGCCACACTAATTGAAGGAGGTATGTGACTGGTAAGTGGAGCACTGAAGGATGATGTATCCAGCCTCCTCCTGTCAGCAAGCTGCAGTGTGACAAGTAGGTACCATGGGACCAAACAGAGTTCCTGTTTCTGTTTGTTGGCAAGAGGGAGCTGGATGCATCATCCTTCAGCACTCCACTCATTAGCACTGTGGAATTCCTTTATTTGGTACAACTGCCTGGCTGATAAGGGAGGTTTTAGATACCTTTCACATCCCCTTGGGATATCGTTCAGCATCGCTTTGGTGAGGTGCATTTGCTGGTCTTGCATGAATAGATTCCAGTAGTTATGACTTCCTGGCATCATATGGCACGATATAGAGTGGGTGGGAAGAGCCAGAGTTTTTAATAGGCTCATGCCACCTGCTGTTCTGTCTCTTTTGCTTTGGCAAGTCAAGGAATTGCATCACCGAGTTCTGCTTCAGTCATTACTGCTCACTGTGTCAAGAGTTTTGTCCCATCAATAGAAATCCAGAGAGCTTCCTGCTTCTATTTTGAGTCTGATGCACAAGGGCTACTTTGCTTGGTTGCATGGCTGTTCATGCAGAGACGACAAGAGGCCACCATGTTGGTGGGCTGATTAGGAGGCCTGTGTGTGGTGCGGGAACAGTCTTGGTAATTTGATTTGAGTTTTGGTTGATGGCCCATTCCCACAGTCCCGTTAGTCCTGCATGCATAATTCCCCCCACCCACCTGTTTCTTTGTATACACAGTTCTTGGGACCATTTTTTGTGGCAAAGGTGATATTGAGCTGTTGATTGCCATGGGCTGTGTGAAGGGCTTGTTTTTATCAACTTCTGGATAGGCCTCAGAGCATGTGACTTTGGGTCTAGGCACATAGACTTCATAGGCCAGTGGGCTTGCACAGGCAGTCAATCTCTCTTGTTCCTTCCTATGTGCTTTTGATTGTGCATTTTGGGCCTGTCGGCCACTTTTGTGTTATCATGTCTAGTATTATTCTTTTTTTAAAAAAAAAATCTCAAGCAATATCCACTGCCATCCTTATCAATATTTGTGCTTTGACCTCTGGTTTCTTGTTTGTATCATTTTTTATACCCTCTCCTTTTTGGGGAACCAATTTTTTTGTGCATTTCTCTTTTTTCACCCTTTTTTCCTCTCTACTGTTCTCCTGTCTTGTTTTAAGGCTTGTATTTTGGGCCATGTTATGCTTCTAAGAAGGGTTCTGGGAGAGCTAAGAGTGAGAGTCCTATGAAGAAGGTTTCTCCCCCTAAACAGCCTCTGCTAAAAAGTCATCTTATTGGAGGATGAGGAGGTAGATATTACTGATGCCATCTTGTCAAAACTTCAGACTATGGCCTTTTCTGCACGGCGGAATTAAAACGGTGCAGTGCGTCCTCTACGGAGGTCGTCTGCACCTTGGAGTGGACTAGGTTTGGACTACTTACCAGAGATCCACACCTCAGTCTGCTCTGAAATGTCCCCAACTGGTCCTCCAGCTCACTTTTTAAAGACCGGAAAAAAGAGGTTTATCTTTTTTCTGGAGTGCGCCATTGCGTGCCTGCTCCCTTGTGCAGATTCACAGGCTCGCACCAATGCGAGCCTGCAATCTGCGGAGGGCAGGCTTTAGGTTTGGCGAGCTTCGCAGATGGTCGGGACCCACGACCAACCGGAAGTTGCCATTTTGGAAGCTGGAGCAGTGTGGATCTAAGACCTTGCACTGCTCCGATTCACTCTGGACCAGACTGAGGAACCAGAAGATCCTGTGAGTGACAGCACGAAGCAATTCCCTCGCCTCGTGCGGAAATGGCCTATGCATGCATTCATTCATTCATTGAATTTATGCCCTGCCTTTCTCTTAAAATGGGATTCAAAGTGGCTTACAATATTTTTTAAAAAAAGATCAAGCTAAAATATTCATTTACAAACATTAAAAATAATTAAATAACAATGTTATTAAAACGTGATTAAAATGGTTAAAACACTTGAATTATGTTTAAAACATGCATATTAACTATTTTCCTCTATTTTGTCTTTTTATAGGTGAAGTCCTTTGAAAGGCCTTGAATGTTTCAGCTAAAGTAGGATTTCCAGATTTGTCTCCAATTTTCACTTTGGAATGCTAAATATAACAAGCTCTGCAGTGCAATGTATTCTTTAAACATGGGATTTCACACGCCCTGTCTCTCACTGTGATACACCACAGCCCCAACTGGTCACAATGTAAGAAAGGAGGGCTACACATGTACTAATGTGTGTGTATGGAACTCCTCTATCCAAGGGAAATCCTATGTGTTATGAATATAGGATTCCTCATACAGATGGGATGTCCATAGGGTCATAGGCATGAGGACTGACTCTGCCCCTTCTTAATATACGAAGGACTTTCATTTCAACACGCCTTAGCTTCCTATCTTCTACGATGATCTACATAGCAGGTGAACTTTATTAAAGTTTTAAGAAGTCTTTAAAAATGACATAGATCTGATCCTTTTTTAAAAAAAAATAATTTGTATTTGATTACTGTGTTCTTATCTGTTAAAATGATATAAAGAAACCACTTTAAATTGTGAAATTGGTAAGTTAAAGTTAATCATTCTTAATCATATCACTTGGCAATTCCAGATGGTTAAATTCAAGCTACTCAATTATTTCCTGTAAGCATGTCTAAAGTACCCAGTTTTAACACCTGATACCAGCCTCCTTCATTCTTCATGAACCCTAATGCCTATAAAGATATTTAGCATAGCTTCTCCTCTGAGTACAATCTTTCTATGAGGTAAAGCTTCAAGGAGTGTCCACAACAGGCGTAAAGAATGTGTAATGTTTCAGATGTTATTGGACCACAACTTCAAATCAGTGCAAACAAGCAAAGCCAGTTGTTATAGATGATGGGAACTGCAATCTATGAGAGTCACAGACTCCTCATACCTGCTCTAAAAGGAACATTTACTACCGAGGCTTCAGAGCTATGTAATAACCAGGACCAGGCAATAACTACTTTGAGGAGTCTCAGTTTGATACTGATAAATGTTTTTAGGCTAATTTGGGCGGGCAGAAGTTGTAGCTAAAAGCCTGGTGTTTTATAGCTGTTAATTTTCTTGTTGCTATTTTTGTACTGATCCTGATATTGTTTTACTATGTATTTTTAATTATTATTATTTTTTAAATAAAAAGCATCCTCAAGAGAATACAGAAGTAGGAAAACACTGACAAATAAATATAGAGCATAGATTCAACTTAGCATTATGAAAAATGCTTCCTTGATACTCCTTTAAATTAATGTGAATGGCCTAGAACATATGGAAATGAAAGACAGAAATATTTTCACTTCATTCAGTAGAAAGTAACTAAATTGAAAACAAAATCAGTCTAGGCTACCTCATCTGCTTGCTTTAAAGATAAAATGAGGAAAATATCATGGCCAGTTATAATTTTCACTGTAGGTGTACCCAAGAGCTGGGTGTATCCAGTTTGTATGCAAACAACATGCCCAGTGCTATTCTGACTCTTCTTTCTTTTGACCTACAGATCACCTCGCTATACAACAAACTGTTTTTGTCAGTCCTTTTCATTTCAACAACAGTGAAACCTTAGACATTGGAGAAGCAGAAGTCCAAAGTTCATTTTGGCATTTGGAGGTACTGGTGCTGTTCTTTTGATTCTGGCCTGTGTTGTCACACTAGAGATGTTCACAAGAGACACTTCCCCATCCATTGATAATATGTGGAGGGAGCTGTAAGATCATTCCTCCAGCATGATTGTGTATTTCCCAAAGTAAGAGGGGCCATGCTACTTCTTTCCCAACTTGTAGACATCAGAACCTGGCGTAACAGGTCCAGTCCATTCCTTCATCCACATGTTGGTTATACATACAGAAGAGTCTCTTGTGGACAGCACCTTGAGTTTTGAAAAACAGTTATTCAAGTAAGAAAATACAACTGGAAATCTACATGCTGACTACAAGTTCCACTCTACTTTGAAGCACGTTTGACTGTATTACAGTTGGCCCAAGAATACTGTTGTCTGGGGCAAAGGAGAAGGTGATGCCCGCTCCCCAGTACCTATGCAAATGTTGACTGGACTAGCAGTTGACTCTGCTTGAATAGTGGCAATGGAACAGTGAACAACACCCACACACCAAAAGTTATGAACTAATTAAGAGGGCTTAGGATGACACTGTACCCCCCCCCAAAAAAAAAGATAGAACAACAAAGGAGTTCAGGAGAAACAATCAAAAGTCTTCCACCACTGCCCACTAACATCCACTGTTTGTGATTTTCCCTTCACTCTGCCTAACAGTAGGGCCAGCCCTGGTATGTTGGTGTGTGTGGGAAGAGCTGGCAAACTTTTCATGTCTTTACTCACTTATGGCTATTTTGAATTGTTTACTGACTTCCTGTTTGTTTGCTTTATCACATTCTCTTTCTGCATCACTCTAACCTGTAGCCACTTGTCTCTCCTTCTCTCTCCCTCTCTTTTTCTTTTTCCTCTATTAGATCATATGTTCAGTTATGCCAAGTTTTTATACATAAAGCTATTTTTATATATTTCACAAAGAAGCCTTAAGTTCATTTCTTTTCTCTGTTAGACCTTACAAATGTAGGTGTGAGGGTAGGCATGGGAGTGGTTGTACACCTTCTCCTTTGCCCATTTTATTACTCTGTTTCAGATATCCAATACCACCTTTGACTTTTTGTGACAGAAATGCAGCCCTTGCTATCTCCCAAAATGCATAGCTTCCTGTGAAGTTGTCTTTACATTACCTGCAAAGGAAATTGGGTACGGAAGTGGGTGTTCAAGACTGATGTACTAGGTAGATTTTTTTTAAAAAGAAAAGAAAAGAAATGTGGTCATAGTACTGGGGGTGTGTGGAAGAGAGGAAGTATGCATAGGCAATTAATTTATATTATTTTAAGAATCTAATAAAGATGTCACAAACTGAGCTGCCACCATAATTTTGTTATGTTTATTAGGTGCTACAGAACTCATGGAACTTTTGATTGCTTGATGGTGTCTAACATGCCGCGGGGTGTGCTTCTTGATTGGATCAGCGATGCATTGAAAAGTCCCGAAAGCTGCCAATTCACTTTGTCTCACTTTTTCCTTTCATCTTCAAACGAGGAATTAAATGAACTAGATATACTAAACACATTCCATAAATTAATTAAAATGATTTACACACACATACTTTGACCAAACAACGGCAAATTGAATTAAAGCTTGTCAAAATAGTTAGAAAAAATAGTTAGAAAACATTCTAACAAGACTTGTTTCCTAATGGCAGTTGTATAGGCCTGTTCTGGGTCCTCAGTTGTCCATGAACTGCAACAGGTCTAGGCTGCAGGGAAGGGGAACATCTAGGGAGGTTCTTGGAAGAAATATGGAAACTGGGGCCTGAAGTACAGGAAATACCACACAGCCTTGTTGCTGCCCCAGTCATAGGTGGTGTTCAGGTATGCCAATGCTACTATTTCTTATTATGCAATTATTCTTTTCTTTATTCCTTTTGACATAACTTCTCAAAATAACCCAACCCCATAAATGAACAGAAATGCACCTAAAGGTTCTAGCCAACCCAGGGCTATTCTGCACTCCAATGTTATAATGCTCTTATTCCACTTTCAACATCCTGTGGAATTCTAGGGTTTGCAGTTTACTGAGACCAAATAAGTCTCTGGCTGAGAATTCTAAATGCAAACCCCAAGATTCCACAGGATGTTGAAAATGGAATAATAGCACCATAATTGTGCAGTGTGGAAAGGTCCCAGAGACTTTGTTGATAGAGTTCTTCCCATTCTCTTCTATACCTGATGAAAACTCTGAGGCCAGGCTGACTGAGATGTTTGGCTGCCTGAGACAAAAAGTAGCATGTCTACATTCCATATTCAGAATGGGGAATGTGTGCCTTTGCTTCTGACTTATGGTGACACTTTGGCAAAGATTTGTTCAGAGGGGGTTTGCCAATGCCCTCTTCTGATGCTAAGAAAGTGTGAACAGCCTAAAGTCACCCAGTATATTTCCAGGGCTGAGAGGAGATTCAGATCTGGTATCCCAGACTTATAGTCCTCAAACCAACACTACCATACTGGTAAATCATATTTCAACCCTAGTGATGAGAGTGTGATTTCTACTCATTTCAGGACAGCAAACTAGGTTAAAATGTGCAGGGCAGCCTGAGTGACAAACAGAACTCTGCACTACAATTTCTAGTGGTTGCTCTTCATTCCACCTTCTAGCGTGTCCCTGCCGAAGCATCCATTTTAGGATGCCTACAGACATTTCCAAATTGCACCTAGTCATGATCTTCTTGGTTTGATACAGACCTCTCCCATTGGGTTAAATTCTTCATTGCCTTTGTTATGCTTGGGTGACAGGACCCAAATAGTACATATTATTCATGTTTAATCAGAGCTGCCTGCCATTTGATTTGGGTATTGCTTTGCATGAACACTAGTTCGTGAGAATGGGGCAAATAATTTCCGGGAAACTTCCCAAGAGCACAGCTCAAAATTCAATGCTTCTCCGTTGCCAATTGAGTCCCCTTAGTTAGCGCTTTAGAATAAGTAGACTTTAATTCATAAATTAGCATGGTTTACAAGGCTGTACCTGGAAAAGTGCAGAGTACAGCAAAGACCTTTTAAAATTCCCCTGTTACAGTGCCTGCATTTGCAGATACTGCAGGAAGAGGATATATGGAGAAATTCATTGCAGAAGAGGCCCAAATACATCACCAACCAAGTCATTTGCGGGGGATGCAAAACACACAGATGCAGAAATGCATCCTAATTAATCTGCCCTGAGTAATCCTAGGTGGTTCATTTTAGCAGAAAAATTAGAGGAGATAAAAATGGGATTAATCTTTTATGTAAAAAATGAAGTAAAATTATCCAGATGCAAGGGCTAATAAACAATATTAAAATGTAGAAATGTAGAGCTGTGGTTTTGGTGGTGAAGGGGAAACAAATAGGTTGTTTGTGCTTCCTGAGACTAATTTCAGTGCCTTCTCCCTGTCCACAGTCCTTTAATGGAATGATCCACCTCACAGCAGCATAGGATCCTTTGAGTGGCTTGGGGAACTGGACCCAAAAGAGGCCTCTTCCCATTCAGTGTTTCTATCAGAAGACATATTTAGACTACAGTTCCCAGCATTCCTCAAGAAGATTTTTGTACTCCAAAAAACTGTGATATTGGAGTTTTTTGAGAAAGGAGGGGGTGAAAAAGTGCTAAAACGCTAAATCAGACCTTGTGAAATCATGTTTTTACCTTACACTTTCAAAAGTTAAAGAGTCAATGGTTCTGGGTGAGACTTGCTCCTCATCTCTGCCTGCAGCTTGTGAGCCACACAGTTCCTACCCCTGACATAAACAAATATCAGAGTGAAGGAGAGAAGAGTTTTTTTTTGAGAAGGTCTAAGTGTGTTGGGGAAAGCTTTGGGTGATGGAATAATACCATGAATGTATGGAGTGAAGTCTATACATTCCAATTTGGAAAAAATAAAAAATCACTGTGAGCCTGTAATCACCTAGCTTAATGTTGGATTTGGTTGGTAATTAAGAGAGAGACAATCATAAAGCCTTTTGTACCTTTTTTTGGTTCACATTTCTCTATGACACTTTTTAGTTTAGAAAATGTGCAAAGGAAATGGTCCCATTGGATTTTATTATCATTTGGTCATGATCATGCTGGGGAGGAAACCCCTAAGATGTAATTGCTGGTAGCATGTCCACCCAAAACCACAATCTGGAAATGCTGGCTTCTGTTTACATGAGGGAAAATATAATTCTTGTCTTGGTTAAGTGGGGAAATATAGGTAATTGCCTTGAACAACTCACCTTTGACTCCTGTATCATTCTATCGATGAGCTGAACACATGCTTCCATCTTAGCTACCCAAATCAGTAACAGTTAAAAGCACTTTGTTGTGTGTAATTCACAAGTCTGATTTTGCATTTTTGTACTTAAAACATTAGAACAACCAAGGGCAACATCAATTGTAAAGTTCTCTGGAACACATACCCTATTACAAGAACAATGCTTTCTTTTTAGAACTACCGTGCATCTGAATGGAGATTGTAAAGAAATTACTCATAGACTGTGCTGACAAAACAGTGGCAGCTAGTGACTCCCCATGCTGGTGGGGTCCTGAATGTCATCTAAGGGCCTTTCTGCACTACTGTTATAGTGCTATTATTCCACTTTCAACATGCTGTAGAATTCTGGGGTTTGTAGTAATGATAGGCCAACTGAATCTCAGCAAGGATTCGAGATTTGCAAATCTAAATCCCTATGCAAAAATAGGTGGACCGAATCTTTCAAATCCACCAACCAAAAATAGTGGGTTTTTTTTAAAAAAAATTCTATTTAAAAAAAGTTTTAAAAAGTTTAAATTTTTTTAAAAAGCTGTTTTTTAAACTCTTTTTAAAAAAGCGATCAAAAAGATTTGAGATTTGCGAGATTCGTGGATTCCCAGAACCTTCCAGGGGTTCTGATCCAGATTCAGATTCAGAAAATTCTGGATTTGTCCTGTCCCTAGTTTGTAGTTTCCTGAGGCCAAAGAGCTCTCTGGCTGAGAATTCTAAATGCCTCTCCCTAAATTGCAAGCCCCAGGATTCCATAGGATGTTGAAAGTGCAACAATAGCATTATAACAGTGTAGTGCAGAAAGGCCCTAAGTTTTAGTGCAAAGTTACATGATTGAGCCAGTTGGGGGCTAGGATTCAATAATTCAAATAAGTCTTTTAAAACCCAAAGCAGATCCACTGCTCCAATGACATGCAAACAACAATTGCTGTCAGAAGAATATGCTTTCATTAAGGTATTATTCAAATGATTCTGCACAGGTGCCAGCTAACATAACTATTGACATATATTGAGATTATAACTGATCTTGAGTTGTGTGTGTAGTGGGAAAGATCTCTCCACAAGAGGAAAATCTACTGCATTACAGGTGAAATGTAGAATGAAATTAAAATGTTTGGTAAGTCTCTTTTTGAAGCTCTTGTAAATGATGTGTCTACAGAGGGACTTTTATTAATGATTTGTGGTACCAAGGCAGTTTGAAAAATGACTAACATGCTCCATTTTTGTTTGGCTTGCTTTATAGTTTGGGGAAGCCACCAGTAAGCCATGTGAGTGCATTAAGTACTGGGAATTGTTACCAGGGTATGCTGATCCTAGAAAAGAAGTTTGCCTGGGAAGGGTTGATTCTCTAAAAAGTGTGACAGAGATGGAAGGAGGGCACTGTCCCTGGAGGTTACTGTCTGCAAGGCAGCCACTTGATGTGTACTATAGGAGGTGGGGCAGCACGAAAATGAATTGCACACAGATGTTTTTTTCTCCCATCCCCTATAGCGCTGGGCTCACTTCCTCTCTCACTGTCTACACTGAGATACCTGTTCAAGCATTGCTGAGGGACAGTTTAAGGACATCTCTGGGTCTCTCTCTCCTCCTTTCCCCACTACCTGTGTGTGCAAAGTTTCCCTGCCTTGCAATCCTATTCATTTTTATTTCAAATGTGTTGTGCTTACCATTACACTTGTCTGACTGTTGAGACCGATGGGTAAATGCTTTACATTTGTCAATGGTGCTCCTCATTTGCTAACTGTCAGCCTCATTTTCCCAAAGAGGCCAGAACCATTTGGAATTCTGCTGGCTGCTCAGTACATGGTGCCTTATTCCTCCCAGGGTTGCTGCTCTTTTTCTTTTCTTTCCAGTAGGTCATCAGCAACTTTTAATTAATTGACTGCTGGGTCATTATTTGCCATTATTTTATAACTGCAAGCCCGATGACCTCGCCTCAACAGAAATGGAGTTAAAAATAGCAGTTGTCAATGCGTGGAAGGGAGGCACACCACAACATAAGCTTTCCCCCAGCTCTCCAAAGACTGTAAATGTGGTGATTTAATTTCATTATTACCCTGTCACCATGCTAATGACTTTTTAGCCTTTACGTATGAAGATCTATGCTAAAAGGTGTTGTTTTAATACCTCCAGCACTTCCTTCCCGCCCGCCTTTTGTACTACTTTCAGTCAAAAGGGAAAATAGTAGGTAGCGTTATAACTTACAGTGACAGTCACAAAGCAGGGTGTTTTGAGCTTTTATGCATTCAGTCTCTGAAAGGTGTTCCTGGAGGGAACCCATCACTTGCTGCTGAAAGATCACAAGAAATACATTCAAAAGTACATGTAAAACAACAGAGACAAACTTTTATAAGTGCAGATTTTGATGTTGAAATCTGCACGTTCAACATGGGAGAGTTTTTTTTTTGTCAAGCGGGAATGCAAATTGTGCTGGTGCTAAAATGGGTTTGCTGTTTTATTTATGTATGTATTTAAAGCCCTCCCAAGGTGGCTTACAAAATTAAATTCCACATAATAAGAAACCAACAAAAATTAATAAAATCAACAAAAGCAGGCAATAATAATATCTAGCTCAGTCAATAGTAAAAATTGAGATGCAACTGCAGCTACAAAGACCAAGAAAATTCCAATAAAATGCAAACAAGGATCAAAGAAAACAGATGATTTTTAGTGGGTTTCCTAATAGCTGATTCTCCTCCTCCTCTTCCTGTTACACCACTATTATTGCTATTAACATTTTTACTGTAACTACTACTATCACTATTAATAATTAGAATTTAGAACTGGAGTTGGTTACAGAGACCACACAACTTCCTTGCTACCACAGTTCCATCAGCTATAAACCCTTACACAATTTAGGTCCAGTGTATTTGACAGACCTAATCCCTCCACATGAATTTACTCAAGCTCTTCTTACAATCTCACCATCTTCATGTGCATGATTTATGGGGAAGTGTGATAGGCCCTTCTCAGTTTCTTCCCCTAGGCTCCAGAAGTCCCTTTTTAGGGAAACTAGAAAGGACCCCTCTTTGCTCTCCTTCTATCCTTTTTAGGACTGAAATTTTGTAAAGAGAAGAGTCTTAAGAAGATACAGTATTGTTCAGATTGTAGCGTTTTCAAACTTCTTTTTAAGGTAGATTTCTTTTTTTAATGTTCACCCTTGGAATAGTTTTAATAGCATTATTGACAATTTGTAAGCTGCCTTAAGTCTTGTTTCTGGCAAATAGGTGGAATATATCTTTATCTGCATTCTTTCTTGATGTTTTTCTTCTAAGCATGCCAGTGTTTACCTTTCTTTAGTTTAAGTTGTATTGATAGCTAGATGCATAAGTAGATTTGAGATGAGTATAGGACTGTAACTTTGGAGGATGTGGTCACAAAACACGGTGCCTTCTTAAAATACTGCACAGAAAACAGCTTTTCTGCTTAGAAATATTATTTTTGACACAGAAAAATATAATTTTCTCTGCCAAAAATGGCTTTCTTCTGCATTTGAAAATGTGCAAATTTTCTGCAGAATGAATTCTGAGATGCAAAAAGTCTTTGTCACAATGGGAAGAAAATTGCTGAAGTTGCTAACATTCGTCATCCCTTCCTTGAAGAACAAAATCAGTGGAGATTTAAATCCCTGATTAACACTGCAGTTGTGAGGAGGCAGAGGCATTTTGTCCGTGGGTGTTTTTCTTCTTACTTTATGAAAACTTCCAGTTCTATATTGGAAAATAAGCAGAGAGGATGGATAGAAAGACAACCTTTTGGAAGACATAGTTAGCTCGCATACTGCATAGCGGACATTGCTGTGTTTAAAAAGTATGATTTTCTTTATATTATAACTTGACATATGTGAGATTTGAACAGTAAATGAAATTAAGAAACAGAAGTAGAAGATAAAGAACATATTCTTTTTTACGTGAAAGTCTGCATTGAAAGCAGGAAGAACAGGATGAGATTAGAATCAATTTTCTTGTAAAGCAGAGGATAGCTGGTGCTCATTTTTTAGTGGCCTAATTTATACACACAAAGTTTATTACCTAAGCAGGCCACCCAGTGCACAGAAGAAATTGAGCACAGGTCTTTATTAAAAGGGAGATGGCCACAGCAGGGGAGTGTTTTAGAAGTTCATTGTGGGAAGAAAGAGGAGAGGGAGGAAAAAAATGGAGCCCTAATCCACAGCCATTCTAAATTCTAACAGCATTGCTCAAATATTTTAGTGCCTTATTAATCTGCTGGCTTTATGCTGGCTTTAAATGCACCACAGGGGAAAGAAGAGGTGTGATGGATGTGGTAAAGAATCTGTACTCATTTCTTCAATTTTTTTTCTTTTTTGCATTTCCTTCGACGATAAAACATGAACTGTTTTAATTAAGTTGCTTCCAACTAATTCAGGTGCTCTATAAAAATATAATGAAGCAATTAAGATGTGTTCCATGTGACTAAGATACCTTTTTTTCTTCTTCTGCAAAATGCAAAAGTGGGGTGTAAAAACATTCTGACTCACCATTAGGTTTGCCCTATTGAAAACTGGAGAGGGCTCCTGTGCTTTTAAGGGATGTGTACAAGAGAAAATTTCAGTAGGTATTGCTTGTCACCAGGTGACAAGCAACACCTGCTGAAATCTCCTCTTGTACACAACCTTTAAAGGTACAAGAGCCTTTTCCAGTTTTTAATAGGGCAACCTTATTCCCTTCCAACATTCCCATCTCTAACAAGAAAGCTGTAGAACAGACAAGGTTAGTGAAGAATCTGGGAAAGTCATATGGGAAGTAAATGGCATCTGATAATATTCACTTCTTAGAAAGTAGGTGTAAAAAAGAAGTAATTTTTGGCTTTTTTTGCTTGTCCAACCCATGAAATAAAAAGACCACATGTACAAGGCTTGGGTAAACATGCACAACTTTATTTAACCTATTGCCTACTAAGGCCAATCTTCAGGGAAATGCAAGGGCAGAAACCTAGGGCGGGAGCAGCTGAGGCAAGTGCTCTCCCTGGACCTCTCCCCCAGCTTCCTGGGTGAAACACCAAGGTCCAGAGGCAAACCCATGAAACTGGATTACAATCTCGGCTGGCCATTTATGGAAGGACAGGCCTAAAGGCACATCCCTCCTTGTCATAGGACAAGAAGTGTGGGCAACTCCCCAGGCCTGCCTTAAGAAAAGAGTCCTTACTCACTCATCCCCCTCTCTCAGAATATGTAGGGGTAGCTCCAAAGGCTTATCCTTCACCACCATAGATGTTCACCAAAGTTCTACTTTCTCCCCCCATTACCTTCCAGTGAAGCATATTTAAGACACTACCCCATAGCCAGTTTCCCAGTCCACAGCAGCAGTGTGGCATAGGAAAATGCCCATGGAAAGGGAGGAAAAAATCCTTCTTGGAAAAATCCAAGCTTATACTGTGTTAATGGGAGGATGGGTCATGTTAGTTGCAAGAAAGAGAGAGAGGCAGGAGTGGCTCTGCTTTTAGTAGTTGCTTTGCTCCATCTCTGAACATGACACAGTGCTGTGTGCCATGACATCACATCCTGGTGTCTCTGGGAAACCAGCAAAAGTGTTCCCCCTCCATGTCACTGCACAACACAATGGAGGGAGGGAGCAAATTATGAACTAACATATGGCAGGGGATTCAACTGGATGGCCCCTGTGCTCTCTTCCAACTCTATGGCTCTATATAATTTTTTTCACATAAGGGATGGCAAACATTCAGCATGCCAGATGTTATCATACTTCAGCTCCCAGCATTCTTCACCATTAGCTGTGGCTACTGGGAGCTGAAGGACAGTGTGATTCCATCCCTTCCCTACATGATCTCTGAATGGAAGCATTTACTGCATTTGTGTACTTATTGTTGAGATGATTCAGTGGAGAAACCTTGCTTATATTCAGCCTTTAACATGCAATTTGAGCACATACTGTGTCTGACACCAGTGGCACACTGATAGCAGAACAGCAAATGACACACCCCACCCCAAGTCAAAGTGCATAGTTTCCAAAGCCAGTCAAGTTCTTTGCCTTCTCTTATTCTTTGGTAGTAAAAATGCAATGGAAACAACAACTCACCACTATTGTCTAGTCTGGCTCTGAGGTTACAGGTGCTCAGATGCTGTGCTAACTTATCAGGAATGTAGACACAATGGTAAAGCATGGAATCTTGGGATGGGGATAAAAGAGAAATGCTGAGTATATGTGTCAGGACTCCAACAATAAACCCTGCTGCCCAATATGGGAATGTGACCCATAATTGCTTACTTGCACTGCTGCTTGACATTGCAATTTGCACGATGAAAGGATAAATATGCTCTCCAGGCCTGCACCACCTGTAGCCCCTTTGTGAAAATGGGACCACAAAGGAATAGTTGGATATTCAGCACAGAGTATTGTTACTTGAATACGCCTCTATCCTGAAACAATGCATATGCAATTTGGAGGATTATGCAAAATAGCGTTTTCCTGCACTGCCCATGTGCAAGCTATCCATACCTATTGTGCAGCCAGGGGCCTTCTGTTTGTTTGTAGAGGTCCTCCATTTTAAGTGTGATCTTGGGCCACTCTGGATTCCCCTGTTTTAATGGACGATTTCTATGTGTGAGTATCCGTACGTATGCAGTGAACCCCCTACATTCTTAAGGGTTATCAAACATGTTGACTATGAAATACAATCCATAATGTTGCCCCCAGTTGTTCTTTTCCTACATGCAGGGGCCCAAGTGAGCCCTTTTCCTGGGATACTGTTAAATACCCAACAGGCTATTGTTATTGTATGTGACTTCAAGTGGATTCTGACAGGACAAGGCTATCAAAGAATTTACTTGGCAAGAATTATTCAGAGGAAGTTTGCCATTGCTTTCCTCTTAGGTTGAGAGAGGGTGAATTGTTCAGAGTCAATCAGTGGGTTTCCATGACTGAATAGGGATTTCAACCTTGCCCCTCCAGAGTCCTAATCATGCAGTCAAACCGCTATCCCATGCTGGCCAAGTTGATAGGTGCCTTTTAGTTTTTTAAAGTTCCTGCTTTGGAGACCCACTCTTGAAGGTTGAGGAAGGTGGTCAGCCAGGAGAAGGCCTTTTCTATGGTGTTACCTCAAATGAAGACTATCTTCCCTAAACACATTGACATGACATTTATTTGGTTACCTTGTAGACATTAGGTTAATGTCTCCCAGTTTTGTTCAGTTTCTGGTGGGATGTAATCTGAGACTCCTTTAAAAATTTTGTCTGATACTTAATGTGATGATGTTTTGTCTGTCTGTGGATTTTTTTTCCAATTTTAATTTTGTGCTTTTGTATTTTATTGTTATATTTTGTTTCACATTTTAATCACCTTAAAGATCAGTCAGTGGAAAGGAGAGATAGAAATCTTCTATATAATCACATAACCACTGCTGTTTGTTCCTTTAGTTTCATCTAGGATAGTATTCTTCCTTTATATCAAACTACTCCTTACCTGCCAATGAGAAATACATTAAATTTGCAATGAGTACTTATTCTGGAGAAAATTAGGCCATTTCCACACTGTCCTGTGATGGGGATGCATTGCTGTTTGTCCATGAGTTGTGCTTTCACATGGTGTTATCATAGTCCTGTTGCCAACACATTCCCACCTGTCACAACCACAGGATATTCCATTATGGGAACAAAAACAGTAATGGCCCCCGACTGTGTGATGATCCTATCACTGGCGGCTGTGCAGAAATTATGGAAGAGCAATCTACATGCTTCCTTCCCAACTGCAACATGAGAAGTGACCAGCTGCACTGCAGAAGGAAGGGGCATGTCGCACATGGTAGCCTTCCACAGGCAGCTGGCCAGGTGCAGAGGGGGGCATTAGGGTTACAGTCCCATCCAGGCAGTGGCACTGCCAGGCTCGTGATGGGATGGCGACAGAAACTGGTAAGGTGCAAAAGGACCTTAGTTTGGTAGTAAAACAATTGTCAGCAGAAAAGCAGGGGGGAAGAAGGTTTAATATTTCCCTCACCTTATATTTTTTATATAATACCTTATCAATGCCTCCCTTTCTCTTGTAGTGTTCCAGAATGCATTCTGCAAGGTAAAAACTAATCTGAAACTTTACAGGGCAAAGTAGCTTGGACAATGCACTAGAAATGGAGTAGACGGAGGAAAGATAAAGCACCCTTTCCCACTTCTTGACTCCATTCTAGAACTGTCTTTAGAAACAGCAGCAGTCACATTTAAATGCCAGTAGATACATCATATTGTATAGACATGACTCTGAAATGGTGCTGTCTGCAAGAGGAGCAGTAGAGATCTTCAAAGCCCTGAAGTTCTTGAATAGAACCAGCCAAGTTCCTTAGGCAGCAAATGCTGGTCAGCAGAAGTAGCAACCCTACAACAATTCCTGATGACTCTTCAAGCCATTCCCTTCCCTAAAAGAACAGAGATGATTGACCTGCACTGGCCTACATAAAAAGTCATGGTGCCAGTTTTTTAAACTGTTTACCATATCAAGAGAAAGGAGGGGTGTAAAATAAATAAAATACCCACTAAGCTAGCCTGTTGCCTTCAACTGTGAGCTGCTGACTTCAACTGTGGTGGAAGGTGCAGTCCATTGCTGCTGTTAAACTAATATTCAGTTGCCAATCCAGTTTCTGCAGATAGGACTGGGATAGGGATGAATTTATCTTTTTCTTCTGACAGCAAAATACCTCAGAACAGCTCCAATCCTGAGACAGATGCATGAAACAGCTTAAAATGTAAAAGGTATTTTAGGTAGGTAAAGTAAGTATTTTCACTGGGATGAGCAGTTCTAGAAGACATCTGCACAGAAATGAAATCTAATCAGCAGGTATTTTGCTCAGCTACTGTAGCAAAATTAGCACAGTGTTTAATAAAACAATGGTCACGTCCTTGTTATAAAGCATGTAGTAAGAAATATTAAACTATTGATAAAGTGTACAACAAGAAATATCTCACTGATCCAGCCTTAGCCACCATTGTCTAGATACTCACTGCCTTCTGCTGTGTTTATTCCACTAGTCCATCTCCTCCAGACTTCACTGAGCCCCTTGGAATGGTAGTGTTGTCAAGACACAGCAAAACATGGGGCAATTTAACACAAACAGAAAACAAGTTGGCTTCAAAGGACAGTGCAAGTATATTTTTACATCTGCCTGCAATATATTGAGAATATTCAGAAAGGACTTATTGTAACATTCAATTCTCAGTGCTGTTAAATAAACATATGTGTTTATAATAAATAATGTTCTGCCATTGCTCTTGTAATGATACATAGTTGTATGGCTAGTAAGTATAGTTAAGTATTACAGAGATAACATATTTCAGCGGTGACAGAATTAATAGCAATTTTTTTTTCTGGTAGAAATGTAACTTTAGAAGTCATGGCAACTGCCCTCTGAAGTTCTTGACTCCCTGACAACACTGTTTCTGTTGTGTCAGCATCCCTGGTGAACACAACTACTGTACCGTATAAAATAATCGTATTATATGGCAGATAAAACAAGGATATATGCATCAGATGATAAATAACTTAATTTTCCACAGGAATTTTACATCTTAATCTGCTGGACTATCACTTTCACTTAGGCTCTGAAAGAAAATTATGTTATTGTATTCCCAGGTATAATTCAATAACTCACCCATAAGGAAATGTCAGGTCATATTTGCAACAATTCAGGGGCCATTAAACGAGATCGGAAGGTCATTCGGTTCAAGCATTGCAAACGAACCTGTCCAAGAAAGTTTTGGTTAGGAACAACCAAGGACTCATTAAATAATCAGTTTGCTCAGCCGTCAGCGAGAGCTACATGATGGCTGTCATTGGGAGTCCTTTGAAAGCTGAAACAGAATGCATATAAGGACTTTTAGAACTTATTTCATTTTGATGATATCCAAAAAGAAAAGACATTTTAAAACATCCTGTCTTTCAATGATCCAAGTACTATCATATGGCTATTTGGAAAATGGACAGTAGAATGGGAAGATGCTGTGACAACTGCATGCAGTAATCATTTCCACATGCTGATTATGTGCATTATTGTGTACTCTAATTGCACCATAGTACATATTTAAAATCAGCTGGCTATGCTCGAGAAGAAAGACTGCCTAATTGTTTTCCACAGCTCTATAAAAACCAAACATTTACACTCACAAAAGGAGTGCTCCCCTTCTCTCCCCCACCCACATCCATTTTCTGAAGCTAAATCTTAGAAAATGATCCTGCCTCCTTGAATATAGTATAGTATCATTCTACTGATGTTATGAGTTGCTTCAGTTAAAGGTCTCCAATGCTTTCCTACATGCATTTTCTACTCACAGGTAGGCTGTGTGCTGTGCAGTCATAAAGCTCTATAAACATTTAGTTTTCCCTTACCTGACTGTGTTTAAATGGATCTTAACAGCTTGGCTGTTCCACTCTGCTTTTAATCAAATATAGGTCCATTTTTATGCTATTCTTTTCATTGTTTAGTTGCTTTGATTTTTTTTAAAGGATGTTATATTTTATTTTGTTTTGTGAACCATCTTGAGAAGACCTCACCTCAAAAAGCATGCTTTTTAATAATACTTATTTTAAAAGTCAAATAGTTTCTTTGTTCTAGGCTATGCTGTATTATGGATTTATGTAAGTCTTAAGGTTAAATTTCTCAGAGGATGAACAATGGGGTGTCTTCCTCCACTTATATCATCAGGCACACTCAGAAGCTCTTTTTCTATTATGGATGGGATGATTATGGTCTTTGAATGGAGAAAATTTGTAGTTGCATTGTCATGGATAGACGATACGGTCATTTCTCTCCCTGTTGAGACTCAGAGCCTTTGCAGTGTGCTGGGGATCTGGTTAGCATGGTCTGCCTCAAGTAGAGATGTAAAATGTCCAGATATCTTGAAGCCATTGAGAAAAATGGAAATTTTCAGAAAAATTGAATAGTACAATATTTACAGACTGAAAATATTTGTTACTTTAGGAACATAAAATACATTGTGTATAACTTGGTTTGGCATGAATTATCATACCTGATTTATTACATCTGCAGTTTATTCAGAATAGAATAACTGATCAAGAGGCTTCTCACCTTTGGAAACTACTTGGCAGCAAGACACAACATGACCTTCTACATTCTGGGAATAGTTGTGCCTGTGGAATTTGGCCAGTGAAAGTGGGTGAGAAATTTATTTCGATTGTTTTGGGCTTTGATAGCCAATTGCTGGAATTTGCAAATTTCTTCATAATGGTTGGAAAGAATTTGACAAAAGAAGTGAATGTGGGATAAATCAGAAGTGACAGATTTTTACATTTTTACACCCTTAACCAATACGATGATTTGCTGAGATCAAAGAAAAGGTTTGAAGTTGTGCATACAGCATTAAAATATGTCTATATAATGATAATAGAGCTGGTTTAGTATGAAGTAACTAAAGAATACAGGAAACTGGGGCCATTCCTGCACGAGACTGTTATAGCGCTTTGATTCCACTTTGAACATCCTATGGCTGGCTCTTCCCGAAACTGCAAACCCCAGGATTCCATGGGATGTTGAAAGTGGAATCAAAGCGCTACAACAGCCTCGTGTGGAAATGGCCTGGAAAAACACAGTTCTTTCACAAAATTTCTAGAGGAATGTCCCGGTTTAGGAATAAAACTTCAGCAGATTAAATGCACAGGCATGGATTTTGGTACAGGGTCCAGATATTTTGCTGGAGCTATGGAGGAATTTATTTTTATGACATGCCGATTGATAATTGATACATAAGAATTCAATCCTGCCCATGTAGGCCACATGTTGGAGATGGCTGCAAGTGACTGCACACAGAACAATGACACCTAATCACCATCATATATTAGAATAGGTAGAAGTTTCTTCCTACCTTTTTGTCCAAAAATGCAGCCCATCTGAATGTATCATTGCTGGAATAAGGAAGAAAAACAGTGCTCAGGTGAGAGGTCCGACTATGAGATTTTTCACTCAGATAATTAAGGTAGATTCTGACAGATTACCGAAGAAAGTAAAGTTCTATAATGATAGTAATTTTTAAACTGCGTCATTAAGAGCCTTTGGTTTCTTCAGAAGCTTATAAAAAAAAAGAAGTTTGGTAGGCAAGAGGGCACTGTGGTGTAGTGGTCGGAGTGTTGGGCTATGACTCTAGAGAATGGTAATTCTACATATGGGCAGACCAGCAACTGGAGAGGAATGAAGAAGGGGGCTAGGCTTTAGTACTGCTGACCTGGAAAAGCAGTTCTGCGTATAGCCAGACCCTGGATAATTGAGAATCTATAATAACTATAGCACTAACATGATTGTTGTAATATTATTTGTGTATTGCAGTTCTGTAGTGGTCTCATATACCTGCATATCTATCTGATACTCAACCTTGCTGTTTCAGTCGTTTAGTGCCTGTTCTTCCCCCTTGGCCACAGAGTCTTTGTCTTAGAGTTAGGTCAGCCCAATTGGATGAAGACTGCGATAGTCACCAGGACTTATATTCAGATCAAGAGAAGTTAGCTTTGGCACTATCCTTAGTTGGAGTTCCAGGCTTGGCACTGGCAGACAGACTGGAAATTAATAAATTGGCCTGTGCCTTAGTTAAAAATATAAATGCTACATCAAGAGCCCTCTCTTTGCTTAATAAGGAGTTACATGATTTGAGAAATGTCATATTAGAAAATCGAGCTGGTATAGATTATCTTTTCCTCCTCCATCATATTGGATGTGAAGTTCATCAAAAGCTCTGTTGTTTTAATCTAACTGATAATAGCAATGCTGTAGAAGTGTAATTACGATATTTATACTGTGCCTTTGTATCCCTTGTTTCATGTGGTGCTTAAGTAATCTGTTTCAGTTTTCAGCTAGTAAACAGCAGCACACTATGCCCTTATGGCCCAAGAAGATGTTAATTGATATGTCCTCCATGGAATACTATGTAAATTGTGCTATGTTTTTAAATTTGCTATGAAATGCTATAATTGTGTGAAATTATGCATTTAAGGGGGAATGAAGTAGAGACCCCATATATAGTTATAAAATATGGTTAAGTTTATAGAATGATTGGAGAAGATTCTCCTGAAAGTGTACCAAATCAATGAAGTAGACTCTGGAGCAGGTTAGTCTAGCTTGCCTCGATATGCTCATAATTATGGCAGTGAATAAGAGGAATCATCTGAAAGTGTGTCACAAGTCAAGAGATTTCCACATGCTGTGTTAGTAAAGATAGTTGAGAGTTCTTGTTTATGGATGCAGAGTACGGTCACTATGTACTGAAATATTCTATAACATTGCCTGGAATGTAAATATCTGAAGAATAAGGGGGTGTCCGAGAATATTGCACACATTGCAAAACCTCAGAGGGGCGGGCAAGAAGAAATATCTTTGTACTATGTTCCTATAAAACTGTCTTGCAAACTGGTTTCTGGGCTCTTGGCTTTGGAAGCGATTCCAGCTAAGCAAGCCCAGCTGTAATAAACTCTTTCCTTTACTCTTTGGTCTCCCTGCCTCAGAATTTCTGCAACACAACCACATGGTGATGATTCTATTCTGAGATGCATTTTCAGTGTCAAGAATAGAATCCACTCACAAATAATTCAGTCCATTGGCAACAGTTTATTTGGCAGTGTGATACATATAGTGACTTTAGTGATCAGTCTGAAGAGCAAGGATAGAGCAAGCAAGCTTAACATTCCCAGCTAGCACCCCCACTCCTGAACTCCCTGGGAAACTTCTGTTATACCTGCATTCCAGCCTTTGGTACCAGGCATTGTTTACCTAATGGCTTTCAAGCTGTTCCTACTACATGTTCCATCAGTATTATGGAGGGCAGTGGAATGACCCAACATCCAGTGTGCCTGGAGCTAAGCCATATAGAAAATATGTTGCCCCATATGAACTCACCCCAAAATTCTACATCCCAAAATTCCTTACAATGTGCAAAGGGTCTCTGGTAAAACCCAATGGGTTCCTTGGAGATATTGAGCTGAAAGCTGTTTACTCTATAACAACCCTCCCTAGTGTGGAGCCTTGCAGATTGTTCTGACTACAACCCACAAGAATCCTTGAGAGCCTGGCCAGTGAGGAATAACATGAGTTGAAGTCAAGATCTTCTACAGGATGCTCCACTGGAGAAAATTGATCTTTAACATTCTTTTTATTGAAAAAGCCACCTAGAACTCCAGGTATACGTTGTTACTGTGAAAAAAGTAAGAGAGATCCTTATTTCCTCTCAATTGCATTCCATATCCCCAGTCTAGTTGTTCTTCCAGTAGTCTTTCCTCTTTCTTTTTCAAATTCCCTAATACATTTCTTGTTCTTGAACCTCTGTATCCTGACATTTCCATGTGAAATAAAACAAACTGAATCTCAGTTCAGTGTCAATGATTAGATGATCATTCTTGTAGAGCTGCATTTGAATCTGATTTAATACGCTCTCATTTCTAATTTCAACGCAGTTTGGAAAGTATGCTGGTATTGTTGCACCCTTTGGTTAATAGTGGCTAATCAGCATTTAAGAATAGGATTTTGGAAGTCCCTGAAGAGCAGGAATTATATAGTGAAGGTAGAAATTTGTGCCCTACCTTCCAACAATGTCAGGGTTGCTAAGCTTCAAGAATCTGTATGGTACATTAGGGTAGAATAGCTTTCTTTTCCTTCCTTGCCCACCCCAAGCTGCATTTCAAAAATGAGTAATGAAAATGCTGACTAATTTAAATAGAGTATGCATTCCTTACAGACATTAAAGCTGTTTGTTAAGCTTTGTAATTACTATGCAAATCAAGTGCCACTTTTTAAAAATGGCAGTTATGTGAGTAAACAGGGCAGAGGGAGAATCAGCTTGAAATACAGACCAATGTATCTGTGCATGTGTGTGGGGCTTTTTAATGTATAAGCTCCCCCTTCATCTAACACCCGTATGCCCCCAATCCTACAGTTCAATGAACACTTATTGAGACATATCCCCATTTTGTCTGTCACTTTAAGAGCTCTAAAATAACAAGAACATTACATGAACATTTAAAAAAAACAAACATTGCATGCATCAGAACATTAGGAGCACTTTATTAGGACATATTGTCTTTATGATGTACTTACATGAAGTTTAAGTTGCTTTTTTGCCATTGTGATATATCTCCTAAACAAATAAACTTTGTAAATAAGAAGCATTTCCTCAAAACAAAACAAGACTCGTTCTGGGTCAGACCAAAGTACTAATTAGCCCAACGTTTTATTCACACAAAGGCTGGGAAACTCACCAGCAGGATGTGAGTGGAGTTGCATCCTTCTCATTACACTCTCTTGCAATTAGTACTTTGATTCAGTCTAAGATACTGATGATGATGCATAGCCATTGTGGCTACACACATTGATAGTCCTATCACCTGTAATCCCCATTAGCAGACCCTGTCCAGGAGGATATCAAATTAATATCAAAAATATTGGCTATGCCAGAGAGGTTGACCAGGTGGGTTCATAGACAAATAGGTTAATGATTGAGCAAAGATCAAGATCAGGAAAGTCCCCAGTTACGTTTACCCAAGGCGACCTAGGGCAGGCATGTCCACACAGACAAAGGGTCCTCAGCCACAAAGACAACTTGAAGGGGTTACTGGATTTTCCCCTGTTGAGCAACACTTGCAACAGTGAAACATACCAGGGCGAGGTCCATTTACATGATACAATCATGCACGCCAGAAAGTAGCCATCATGCGTATTCTCCTTCTGTTTCAATCATTGTTCTTCCCGGGAAAGGGTCTGACCCCGAGGTATGTTTTGGCCTATAAATAGTCCCTATTTTTGAGGCCTTTTTTGGAGAAGTCCCCCACTATGCTAGCAGACTGGCAGTCTGTTAGTCGAGAGCTCCCTTCAGCTGCCTCACTTCATTGAGTTCCTTCCATTTTGCCACTTCCTGCACCGAAGACTTCTGGACAGGTGCAGTATTACTGCCTTTACAGCCACTTTGCTCTATCCCCTATATGTTTTCACCTCTTTCCCATCTCGATAGTCCTTGTGTGTGTGAGTGAGTGACTGCATTTGTGCAAGTGAACGTATTTGCTAATAAAATTCATTTCTTGAGACATTTGGCTGGTTTTTACGTGGTCTGACCCCCTAAAAATTGGGTAGAAGGTCACACTAAGTTGCCCCCCTCTCGCTACTCCTCATTGAGCTAATTAATTCCCCACCTTGGCAAGGAGGAACTGGCATCATGGGTTGGCCCTTGTGGCCCCCATGTTTTTGGGGTAACACATCCATCGATTTATCCAGTCCTCTTTTAAAGCTCTCTGTGCTGGCAACCATAAGTGCATATAGTGGCTGTGAATTTTACAGTTTTAGCTATGCACTATAAAGAATTACTGCCCTGAATCTCTCACCATTTTGTTCAGTGGATGGCTCCAACTGCTAGAGTTATGAAAGAAGGATAAGGTACTTTCTTCACACCGCACCATATGCAGAAAAACATGCGCTTTCCTTTCAAAATTAGAGTTTATTTGCTGAACCAATTAACAGTGCTTACATGATCAGTAACAAACAATCAGATCTTCTTTTCTCCCTCAGGAAGGTACTGCATGTTGTACTTCCATTTGAAAGATGCAGGATAGATATTCTTCCAGTGGATCTGTGGTGGTAGAAATTCATCCTATGTCATGCATACTCAAAATCTGTTGTAGTAGGCTGGGAAGCTGTCCAGACTCAGAGGAGTTTTCCAACTACTATAGAGAACTTCAGAGGCTAACAGAGGGAAAGAAAGTCACCTGACGCCAGTGGGCATCTGCTAGTACAACACGAAGTTTAGCCTACATAACCAAACAAAATTGTCCAATGTTTTATCTCGACAGTTTGGCCATAATTGTTTGGTTACAAGAAGAATGGAAGGGACTTTACTGATGTACTTCATGAGGGAAGCAAATCCATCAAGATTCACAAACATGATACAAATTATAATCATCTTGCTCCAAAGTTCTTTATACCTGTTGTTGGCCAATTCATTAATTCATCATGAAATTCTGCAGGGGGAAATAGCTTCATTCTAACCTTTATATTACTTTTTCTAGTTTGTGTTAATTTTATTTCATGAAGAAGAAAGCAAGGAGGATGAGAAATGTTATTATTTTAATTATTATCACAGTGGCTTTTCACCACAGAGTTCAACAATTATTTTATTCCCTGTAGAGTTCATTTGCTTAAGTGCATGGAAGGGAATTCCAGAGGAGAAAAATGTCATTAAAATATGCTTTGCGATCTATTACTAGGAAGAAATCAACCAAAGAAAATACAACATATAAACACAGACAAACACACATAAAAAGAGAGGGAGGAAGGAAAGGAGGAGGGAGTTATCAAGTTCTTTCAAGTCATTTCTGACTTATGACATCTCTAAAGAGAGCATCACATAGCTTTCTTGGCAAGAACTGTTTGGTGGAGGTTTGCCATTGCCTTCCTCTGAGGCTGGAAGTGTGGCTTGTCCAAGTTAGCCAATAGGTTTCCAAGGCTGAGTGGGGATTTGAACCCCAGTTTCTCAGACTTCTAGTCCAACAGTCAAATCATTATACCATGCTAGCTCTATATATACTATTAAAAATATGAGAATCATTGTCACACATTTTGCTTTGCACCCTTACTTTTTTTTCTCGGTTAGGAATAGAAATTAGAACTAATAATTCACCATACAATATTAGCACCAGATGGTCAATCATGAATCCTGTTTAAAAGATCACTAATATTTTTTCCCCCTGCATTCATTTTTCATGGAAAGTCCCAAATAGAAGATTTTTTTCCACACATTTCTTGGTGTCCACTTGCATTGCCATTAAAATCACCTGGGCTACAGGACATTGGACTCCAGTTTCTGCAGCATAATTCTTTAGGTCAACATTGTTACAGTACAGAATTATCGCAGGTCAGTAGCCATAACTTATGAAAAGGTGTTATTATATGATCATCCATTAGAATACATTTGGAAAATGAAGGTGGATGTTCATCAATTGGGCCATACAGCAATAACACCGGTTACCCATTTGTTTCTACTCAGGCCAAAATACCTTATAGCAAAGGTGGAAATTTCTCCCAACATTTCTCCCCATTGCTTATGTTGCTTAATGCTCCTGGGACTTGAGTCCAGCAACATCTGAAGGGCTGCATGATTCCATCCTTGCCTTCATGACTGCCTCTTCCTGTACCAGAATGCTCACTCCTTGAATCTGGTGGAGATACCCTCCTTTGTGTTCCAGTTATGATGGAAGACTGATTGATTGTGTAAAGAGAATCATATAATCATACAGTTGGAAGGGACCACAAGGGCCATCTAGTCCAATCCTCTGCCATGCAGGAATACACACTTATAAGCACTCTCCAGAAATGGCTATCCTACCTCTGTTTAAATACCTCCAGAGAGGGAGATTCCTCCACTTTCAGAAGCAGTCTGTTCCACACTCTGTAGCATCAAGACATTCCTCTTAATGTTTGGATCTTTTCTTTCAATTTCAGTCTGTTGGTTTGTGTGCTGGTCTCTAGACCATCAATAAACAAGTTTGCCCCATTTTCTACAAACACTCCTTAAAATATTTAAAGATGGCTATCATATCACTTCTCAGTCTTCTCTTCTTAAAGCTAAAGATACCCAACCTCCTCTTCATAAGGCTTGGTTTCCTGAGTGTTTACTGTCTTAGCCACTCTCCTCAGGACACACTGCAGCTTATCAATATTTTTTTTGAACTGTGGTGTCTCCAACCATTATTTTTAAATTAGATCTGATCAAAGCAGAACATAATGGTACTTTACCTCTCTCAGTATGGACACTATACTCTTCTTAATATAGCCTAGACTTCCAATGCCTCTTTTGGCCACCACATCAGACTGTGTACTCATGTTTACCTTGTGGTCTAAGATCCCCTGGTTATTCTCACATTTACTGTTGTCAAGATAGGTGTCACCCATCTTATTTGCACATTTCATTTTTCATGTCTAAATACAGTACCTTACATGTTGATAATCATTTTGTTAGTTTTGACCTAGACTTCCAATCTATCCAGGCCATTTTAAAGTCTCATTCTGTACCTTGCGGTATTAGCTATTCTTGCTAATATGGTGTCACCTGAATAATTGACAAGCATGCCCTCTGTTCCATCATCAAGGTCACTTATAAAGTTGTTCAACAGCACCAGATCAAGACAGAACTCTGAGGTGACCCATGAGTCACTTCCCTCCAGAAAGAAAGTGTCGTTTCAGTATTCTTATTGTGGGATATCTTGTCACATGAAGCTTATTTGTCCCGATCCCTTGCCAACTTTTATCATTTAACAAAAACTTTTTTGTTCTGGCACACTTTTTCCTTGATAGGTAATGTTTCCTGTCATAAACGTTGTTTTTAATTCGCTGAGCTTTTATATTTATTTTTCATGTGTTCTTTCTACCCAAGGACTATTACTGTAATTGCTGAGCCCACCTTGACTAATGCATATGCATTAGGTGTGCAAAATATACATTCTTGAATAAATATACCTGCACAAGTAAAAAATTCTTCACTCTTCATAAGTAAAAAAAAGTTTTAGATTCAATATCTGACATGTCTGAGTAGAAGATGTTAAATTATTGTGTAGGATGATGATGATGAAGGATTATGATGATTTCTACTATTAAAGATTTTTTCTAGGAAAATGCCACAATAGTATATAAACCTTAGTGGTCTTAATCTAGTTGTCAATCCCAACTAGAATAAACTTTTGAATCAGCATAAGTGTTGACTTCCAAGTTCCCATTGATTCTATGGCTTTCGACTAGTTGGAAATAACAATTTAGATCATATAAGAATTCATTAAATATATTCACAGAACAATATCAGTACTTCCCTAAGAGAGAAATCCTTGATTAAGATAAACAGACTAAGTAAAACCACTTCCTGTTTGGGGAGGTGTTTATATTAGTAGAAAACAGCTTGGATTCAGCCAGCTGGGCATGAGTTGTGTCCTCATACACCTATCATGCCCAGGAGTGATATCTAAGTGAGCTTTCATTTCATTAATAAAACATAATGAGAGGAAAGGGACTATCTCAGGCCTAAAAGTAGTAAAACTGGAGAGGTTTACAAGAGATATGATCCATCTGCTTAATTTCAGAGTAGTGGGGCTGATTTTAAAGGTACAAGACCAAAACCAATTAGCAAGGAGGTAATCCTATTTCTCTCCCCACTCCGTACATTGTGATAAGATGCAGGGAGTTCTGGAGAAATACTTAAGTAGTGTACTAATTCATAGGCTCTAACTATCCCATTTTGGCAAGGGGAATCCTGTTACTCTTCTCTCATTCTACTTTTTCAGTTGCTTTAAAAATTCCCCAGTTTCTATCTCCTCCTCCCATGTTCTTCTTTAATCCTCAGCATACTACAGTTGGTGCAAACTGATTTCAGTGTGCAAATGTAGTTTGTATTCGATCAACTCCTCAGGGGGAGAGGAGAGGAAGAGATGGAATCTTTCTCTTCACAGTAAGCTCAGGCCAAAGGAAGTTGATGTAGTCACTCCTAGCTCATATGTTTCTCCCCATTAATAACTTTTGCCATCTTGACCACACTTTTATGTTGCTTGGCCACAAGTGTCCTAGTTTTCACCTGTGAAAAGTTAGAGGGCATGCTAATTTTCAGATCTCTTGATTTCTGAAGACACTGTGACTGTGTAATTGGATGGTGGAACCCTATTTACATGGCAGAGACCTATCCCTGCTGGCAGCTTTAAAAGCTGTACTTGCAAGAAATTGGGCCTGTAATGAACCCCTCCACTAGAAAAATAGTGGGTGGTCTCAGTATGAGACTTTGTAATGAAGAGGTGAACACACTCCGGTACAAAATAGCCTTTGGACAAAGAAAAGCAGAAGATGTCAATCTGTCTGGCTTCCTTTTATCTCACAAGTCAGATTAACACTATTTAGCTTTAAAGCATGTTGCTTCTACTAATCAAAAAGTGGAGAGCCATTCTGTTTTTCCCCTCAAATTTACTGAGACATTTTAAAATCTTAGGTCAAGGCCTTTGAGATAAGTGCGATCTTGCCTTCAGTCTTCTGGTAGCTAAATGAAAGCATATTTTGGAATTACTCTTTCCCTTTATTCTTTTCTCTTTTTATTTTTCTCTTTGCACCAGATGGTCTCTCTTGATTGTCTTTTTATGATCTATCTACAGGCTTACAAGCCTAAAATAAACAATGAAAACAATCCAGATTTTCTACTGAGGGAAGTCAAATCTCACTGCCTATATAAATTATACAAATTAAGCAGCTTTCCCTCATATTGGATAATTCATTCTACTCCTGTTACTGAGATAAGAGGACAACTGGACAATGCAACTAGAACCCTTCCCCTGTACATATACAGGCATCTCTTTGGCTTCTGGGAATTCATCTGATATGACCCACATCTGGAAACTTCAGTACAGCTACGTTCAGGAATGGGCAGTATCACAGGATACCTGTGAGGGCCCATGCTCCAGTAGGGACCACAGACACTCCATAAAACCTCCTTGTCCAACTGTTTCTCCTTTGTCCTTGTTCCTAATTCTTTGGCCTAGTAGATTGGGTCTGGGTAAAGATTGGGATGGAGTGCAATGCAATGCAATGCAAATTGTGGCAAAGACATTGAGTTTTATCCTGAAATAGCTCATTTTTTTTTCTCTCTACTCATCTTCCTTAGAAGATGGCATAGGTGAACATTCCCCAATTCACCCTCAAAGTGCTCAGTTTTCCCCCCCAAAAAACATTTGACTCTACTACTGACCTGACAGGATACTACCCTAAGGCAGAAACATTTACAGAGGGGAAGCTGGCAGGAAGTGATGCTTTCCTTTCTCACATCCACCTATATTTCTTTTCTGTTCTCCAACCATTCCACAGTGTACTCCACCATGTTCAAGATGGGGAAACTGAGAAGGAGGGGGACCCTCTAGAATGCTGTTGGTGACATGCACTCGTGCAACTTGGCATTACAGCAGTTTATGACATTTGAGAGGAGAAGGAGGTATTCTGTACCTCCTTGCATAAAGTCCCCTCTCATGGAAGGCAGCTTCACACACCAGAGCAGGTCCTCACAGCTAGGGAAGGTGGGAAAGCAGCATCTGTCTGTAGTTCTGCAGTTGGGAGAAGACAACAATCATTGCCTGCCTGAACCTCAACTAATTAGTGGAAGAGTTTATGCTCTACAAGTTAGATGTAGAATTGTGTCTTCTCTCCCTCTTAGATTTCATTTATGGGAAGGAAGGAGGCACATTCATCTCTTTTTTGTTATAGGATCTTTTCTGAACCAGACTTGAGAGAAGTTCATCACCCTCTCTAATCCTATGTACATTTACTCTGATGCTTAGGGCACTTTTGATGATGGTGATGATCATGATGATGAGGCAAACTCCACATGGATTGTTCATTTCCTAAAGCACTGTTTTGAGCTCTATAATTCTAAATTACTGCTTTTCTCCATGTTGCTTGCTTTTCACCTGCACAAACAGATAACTATTAGTTCAGCTGCAGAATCTTTCTTTTGCATAGCATTTAATTAACATCCCCTTTAGGTTTGCTAATTGGTTGGGTCACACCTTTGTTGAAACAAGCCTCTTTAACATCCTAATCATAAAGGTCATCCAAGAAAACTCAGCAATTATCTACTTGCAGAAGCAGTGGAAAATTAATAGCGTGGCTCAAATAGTATGTAAAGAGGTGGGATTTAAATACATGTGAACTACATGATAATGTGTCATATAAATTCTGTGACCTTCATCTAATCAGGGTGAGCATTGTATGATGTATTTCCTTTTATTTACTTCACTCTAAAGCCAATATGAAGAGAAAAATCAGAGGTAATTGTAAAGCCAAAATAAGGTAGTTTTTTTACAGCCATACGGTAAAAAATATCCTGAACCAAGGAAAGTTTTAGAAGCTTCAGAGTCATTAAGCTCTTGGGAATCTGAAGGAAAAAGCATTTCTAGTGCATTCTGACTATACCGTTGACCAGTTCTCACTTTCTACTAATAACAATAGCAATCTAAAATGTAATGAGAAGTTCAACATGCATAGTTTTACTTGGTGGTTGTGTAAATTTTTCCCCATTACATTCTAATGATTTCTGCTTAATGATTCATTAATACAGTGTTGCTGGATAGACTTTCCAAAATTTCTATAAATGGTCAGTTGTATGCTTGTTTTAATATCAGATAGGTCTACTTGGATATAGAACTTCTGGGCTGGAATATTGATAAATAAACTGGTCTCTCTAGTTCATTTAAAAAGTCCTTTCTTAAAGCCTGAACAGTATGAATTCTCCCTATAAAACTCAAGTGCCAGTATTGTAAAAACAGGAATGTGAAAATCTGTCAGTTTTGATTTCATTAACCTTCTCTGCATCTTATCTACACTTTCTTCCAGTTCTTGTTCTGTATCATTGTTCTTCTCACATTAAATATTTCTCCTGATTTTAATAATAGTAATAATAATAATAATAATAATAATAATAATAATAATAATAATGACAATGTAAGTTATCTGTTTCTTCATATAGATTGAAGCAAGAAAACAACAAACACAACACATAGCTTGAGTTAAAAAAGCACATAAAAGCAATACATATTAAAATCCATCAATTAATACTTTAAAAACCACAACAGAAACATAATCTAGATAATTTATGTATTAATTTTTTATTTTTAATTGACTGAAACAGGCTTTTTCATTTTTTAAAATTATATACATTCTAACCTTTTTCATTTTAAAATATCCATACTGTTTTCTATGCAATTTATTTCTCCAAAATGCCATCACAAATGTGTGAATGCTTGAGGAGAGGGATACATCAGGTTTTGGGAGGTGTACTGTAGCTGAAAGTGAGAAACAGAACAAAAAATGTTTCCACTTCTAGGAAAAAGAGTAGGGAGGGCAATTCATTTTTCAGTGGAACAGTCTGTTCAGCACTTCCTCAACTAATATATGATCAGAACACTACTATTCTTTCAGTTGCACACTCCTTTAAATATTTTGATGTGACTTGCAGCTCAAAACTTTTGCATAAAAATGGATACATTGGGGCAAATTGTGACACAAATATGTGTATTAGGAAAAGTTGTGTGACAAATGCGTATGCTAGATGTGCTAGTTGTGTATGTATGTTGCAAACAAATATAAATATAATGGTTGGCATTCTGCTATACTTAGGACATTGTAACTGCTTTGTATTCTCATCTGAGATTGCAACAGTACTGTCACTACAATGGGGTTCCATCATTTTTGGCATGCCCATGGTGTCTTCTTGATAGCCTGCATGTTAGTTTTTGATGGTCTTTGAGTGTGAGCATGAATGGTAGCCAATCACAGATAGCAGGGGCCTACAGGTGGTCTTTCTTCAGTGGACTTTGCACCTGAAGTCTCCTGTCAGGTCCACTAAGGAGCATAAAACCATTTCTCTTGCCCACAAACCACACTAAAGCTCTGGGATTTTTCCTACCCACCCTTCAGTTTTGTGGTTTTTATATAGTGAGTTTTACGTGCACACCAATGTCTTTCAGTTTTGTTGATGTCCTTTGGAATTATGTTATTATATAAATTGAGAGTGGTTTGGGCATAGAGCAGGATTCAGTTTTGGGGCAGAAGTTGGAGACTAGTGCAATTTTCTTTAAGGACCTTGGTTGGAAGCATTCAAAGATACCATGAACTCGGAGATCTGGGACCTGATTCACACAAAGCTCTGGGGAACCACACAGTGATTTTAACCCAGATGGGATCCCTCTTTTGTCATTCCCTGTTTCCTTTGTTGCATTGAGAGGAGTTCGTATCTGCTCCATACATGCCCTGTTTAATGAAATAAAGGTTAGAGTGGGGATTCCTTTAAGCATAGAAGAGAAACTCGTAATGCAATTCTGCAGATTGCACAAGGCACTCTCCTCCTCCTCAAATATACCACTTTTTCCTTTTCCTTTTGCACTTTTTGCTTATCTTTAGATCTCTGTGAGACTGTGAGGTAATAATGTATTTCAATATAGGAATAGTCCCCTCCCTCAACACACACTAAAAATTATTCCAAACTGCTGCAGTCAAATGGGAACAATGTTGAAAATTTCTTACGTTGGAGACCACTTTAAAATATTTCCAATTCCAGCATATACTGGAACACTGAAATACTCCAGGTACATCTCTTCATTCTTTTTCCTCCTGCTGTGTAACTGCTTCAGTGGTTTATATATATACATTAGTGTTTCTTGCTTCGAACCAAAAATAGAAAAGGGGGTATTCCCCTTATTTTTGTTAAAGAAACAGGACTTGTGTACCCTTCTAATTCTTTTTTTGCTGGGTGGAATAATCATGTGCCCCACATACACATACTGGTAAAGCTTCTATGAAATTTTGTAAAAAAAATTTTGTTAAGTTGGGATGAAAATTCTCCAAAATTTTCCTGCACAAGTGTTTTATGAGAAATTTTAGCTCTGCCTTTCCTTCAACTGATGATTGTGTTTGCTGCCCTTTAAAGCTTCCGATTCTACACTATGCATTATGGGAAAGAAAGCTCAGAACTGCTCAAAGTATACTTTTACAAGAACTAAGCATGGTGTAGTGGTCTGAATCTTCGACTATGACCCAGGGTTTGATTCCTCACTTAGCCATGGAAACACACTGGGTGACCTTACGTGCATTACACACTCTCAGCCCCCAGAAAACCCCATGGGTCATCATAATTTGGAAGTGACTTGAAGGCACAGAACAACAACAACCTGTGCAACCGCTTTAAAGTTCTGCACTTTGATGAAAGGGCATGATGAAGCCAGGTGTTCCTTGGCTATAAAAACAAATATACACAGTACTAGCTAATAACCTTGTCCTTAACACCTTTATTAACATTCAGTATGAAAGCTCGGTTGAAAACAGCTCTGATAGGTTAAGTAATCTGTGGTGATAAGGTACCCTAGTACAAACAGATCTGAAATGATGTTTATTTTATGCCCCCAATAATTTAACACCTGGCCTCAGCAAGTTCAAGGGTGTTTTCTTTATACAGCAACTTTGCAACAGTTGCAGAACCCCTGAAAAAACATAAAGGGGATAAGAAAAATAAGGATACAGCAGACACTCAGGAATAAGCTAAGTTTTTAATTTATATTTTATATGAAAGCCACAGGATCATTTTGCTGATTCAGCTTGTCATTGCATGAGAAATGCAAGACTATTCATGCTTTAGAAATGGAAGAATAAAACAGGTTGAAAAGAATGGATTTCTGAAACATCAAGAAGCCCTGATTAGAAGACCCCTGGAGTGATAAGAATCTTTGCAGTTTAGGACTTATTCTATGAAAAAAAAAGTACATATGATGGTTTTGTGCAGAAAACAAGTTTGTTTGTTTTTTTGGTGCAGGAAGCAGCAGTTTATGCGCGACAACCATAGGCAAATTTTTGCACAGATTAAGTCCTGAACTACAAACATTCTTCAAAAGCTGTAGTTTCTGAAGACCTTCTCACAATGAGAAGAAAATTAACAAAAAATTACGTCCCTAGCGTACAAAAGCACTTTTTGCTTTTGCAGAAAACCTAACCGGTGGGGGGGGAGCAGAGACTTGCTGTCTATGCAGCAAGCAGCATTTCTAAGCAGGAAAATGTTCACTTAGTATGAAGCACACTGTTTGCCGCCCAACCCACAAAATAACGAGACCACAGACAGAGCTTGGGTTGAACTAGGGCAATTTATTAATATGCCTATTTAACAAGGGGTGAACTTAAACTTGAACTTCAACTTGAACATGAACTTGCGTTTTATGATCTGAGGAGAAAAACAGGGGGGGTATACAGCATCCACGGACTAGGGTCAAGAGGCAGCTCCTGACCATCTCCCCTAGCCGTTGGGCGAAATACCAGGCCCCAAAGCCAACCGCTAAAGTTGCATGAAGGCTTTTGGCCAGCCCTTGTCTGGAAGGAGAGCTCCAAGGCCCACCCCACGCTGCGCAGCAAGTGGGGTGATCCCAGGGCCCTCCCCAAGGACAGGATTTATCCTACACCCCACAAGGGGGGGTGCCATAGGTACACACCGAACCTAAAGCCCCCCCTGCCGGCCAGCATAATTATATGTAAACAGTGACAACCTAATTAATACCAAATTAAGACACCACCCTGAAAAGCCAATTACCCCGCCCTAGGCGCAGTGTAGGGTAGGCGAAAACCCCCCGTGTAGAGAGGGAAAAATTCCTACCCGGCCCCGAAGCGACCAGCTATCTTACACTGAAACCATCAGGGGGGAGGGTGGGTCGCCTGGATCGACGAGAATGGCCAACGGGGAGGAGGGGCGGGCTCCAAATACTGAGCCCCGCCCCTCCTCCTCCCACCGGCCAATGCAGCGTGATCTCGTGGCGTGGGAGGGCGGCAAAGGCCGTTCCCCCCCCCCCACCATAGCAAGCTAGGCAGCGTGGGATGAATTCCTGTGCAATATGTTACTTTGGGAACAGAAAACTCAATTTCTGCAGAAAAGAGATTTTCTTAGAAGAAAATGCATGCCTTTTATCAAAAACAAATTTTCTGGAGAAAAAGTAGAGTGGATCAAGTTTTGAGGCAGCCTTTTTTAAGTGAGAATGAGAAAAATTTACAAGTGTTCTTTGTATCTCTCATAGAAATATAAGAATTTAGAGCTAATTGAATGATCACCAAGACTTGCTATTCATGACATGTTACATGACAGCTCCTAACATTTTTAGTCTCCATGTCACAAAAGGCTGGCTGAGGATGATAGGAGTTGGAGTCTCACATTTCTGAAATTGTGAGATTGAAAAAGGCTGATCTAATTCATTCTTGTGAATTAACTTAAAAGCACTTCTTACAATTTAGACCTGGAATATTGTTGGAAGATTTCCACCTACCCACATCCCTAGTCTCACTAGTAAAAAGAGGGTAAAAGATTTTCTGAGATAATATCGTGTTTTCACTAACTTATAGAATCAGTCTAAGTAAGTCCTAAACTAAATAAAGCTGTATAGCTGTGTTTCAATATATAAGACAGAATGAACAAAAACTGAAATGCTCTTTCTTTCTCTCTTTTAAATGGCATCAGGTAATGTTATGGTCTAATCCAAGGAGTTAAAACTGTTAACTAATTTGGTATTCAGTGAACATCAAACATGCAAAACATATTCACAGTTAACCTTTTTATCTCTGATAAACATTACATTGGTGGACTAGGAAAAAAAATGACTTTTTCTATTGTAAAAGATTTTAGAGAAGGGAGATTAGAACACTAAAGATGAATGTTTTCCTAAGATTAATAACACTGAGTACTTGGCAAAAAAAAAAAAAATAATCAAGACTGACAAAGCAACATTTTGGAAGCTGTATAAAGAAAGGAGGCTAAAATTCCTGGCTTTATAACAAACTATAATATGGTTTGATTGAAAGTTGCTTTTTTTTAAAAAACAAAAAACTAGTATACTGGCAAATAATGCTTTCCTATAGAACAATGAGAAAAAATTATAAAAAATTAGATCATTGCTGAATAAGAAGCAAGTAGTTTTGTTCATGGTTGTCACATGTTTTAAAAATGTTACCTGAGTGCTCCTGTGATTAAGCGGCTCCAAAGACGAGATACTCTGCTTCTAACAGTATAAAAATATTAAAAATTTAAGGAGACAGCTATAATAGCATCTAGACTGGGGCATTCCAAACGGTGTGTCATGACACATTAGTGTGTCACCCGTAGTGTGTTGGTGTGTTGCTTCCCCATCTGAGAAAGACACACAGACTCCACTACCGAGCTTAGCCCGCTGCCATCACTCTCACTGGGGCCTTTCTGTGGCAAGAATGACAGCAGCAGGCAAGGACCAGGTGGGAGGGGGCTCTCTTTCCCCCTGCTGTTGCTCTCACTGGGGCCTTTCCTAGAGAGAGCAATGGCAGCAGGCTATGATCAAGGATCCACTTTCCCCACCCTAGATACGCCTCTGGCTACCTCCAGTTTGCTAGTAAAGCTGAATTATTGGGTCGCAAAATGGTGCATGTTGAAAAAGTATGTCACCAACATGAAAAGTTTGGAAAGCTCTGATCTGGACCAATGGGAAATCAAGGAATCATTTACTTTAAAGGTAATAACAAATGAATGAGCTAACCAATGAATCTTCCAGGGTCTGCATTAACATTGGTGTGGGTTGGTCAGAACCAATAATGTATAAGTTGTGTGAAGTTGAACACAAAAATATGTGAACAAAAATGTGCTTAGAAGGAGAAATGGTGTGCAAAAATGTATATTTGTGAAAGAGAGATATGAAATCATATAGAAGTCTTGCTATCACTAGTTCAAAGGGATGCTCTTTAATATTCTATAAAGGGAAACTGCTTCCAAAAGTGTGTATACTGGCAAAAGACCATGGCTGAAATCCTGTATCAAAGGGTATGCTGCATAACTTTACAATGACAATAACTTTCAAGTGACAACATTACAATGCTACTGACATGATGCACAACAGTATTAGTGAACTGCAATGATGCACAACGAGATGCTACACAAAATGTACCACTGCAGAACATCTGTTCCCACTGCACAACATGTCCCAATGCACATCCTAATGAGACACATGGCACATCAGGACTGTTGTGAAAAGGTGATGCTACTGGCTCCATTCATACAATGTCCCAAAGACCCCTGCTCCCCTTTTGAGCATAAAGACATTGTTCAACATTGCAATTCACTTGATCACATGATAGTTTATGATGCTGTAAATACCTGACAAGATGCCAGCCCATCTCTCCTTAAATAAGTCTGCCTGAGCTTTTAGTTGTACTTTGTTTTCCTCTGTGTAGTAAGTTGCGGTGGGTCTTCTGCTAGATAACAGCAAAGGTCAGGATAGAAATAGAATAAAAACAAACATTTTTGATAAAGTGAATGCAAACTATTGAAAAAAGTATACAAATTCCCATGCGGAGAAATTTAAATCAAAAAAGAAAAAAATGTAAAATGATGGAAGAGAGAATGAGAAAGAAAAAGGAAAAAAAAATATCCCAAAGGAAACTAGACAGGACAAATTGAAAGGTGGAAATCTGAGAAAGTGTGAGAAGTGACAGAAAGTGAGAGAAGCTGACAGATTTGTCTGTCTTTTATAGACATGTCAAGAGACTTATCATAAACCTGACTGACCACATTTGGAAAACTATCTTTTTGCTTACTCCGTGGCAATAGTAGCGAAGATCTCTTGCTTCTCTGTCACTACTGTGGAAGAATAGCAGCTAGTGGAGTTGTTTACAATGATGAAGGTTTACATGGGGCCCAGGAGAGTGGATAGTGAGAGACTCTTGAAGCAGACAGTGCTTCACAAGTATAGTGTAAGTTTCTGCCAATACGTCTCTCAGGTTCTGATAGCCGAGAGAAGATGAGCTTTGACACTTCTTCCAGACACCAACAGACAGAAAGACCTGGTGGTTGCAAAAGTTGTGATAGAATAGTGGTGAACATGTTTACTTGTTGTGTCTTAGTTTGGGAAGACATATCAAGGGTATAGATATGACATAAATGGAGCTTTGCTTCCAATAATGGTCAGAAGAATACATAGGTGACTGAAATAAAGCAAGCCTGCTTCTTGACTTGGAAATGCTGGTTTTACCTAGCAATGTAGAGAACAGTAATGAATGTCACACACTCAACAAGAGAAGGTACATGGTAACACCCTTTCCAGAAAATAGGCCTCTGTTGCAAGCCATACACACACGTATGTATGTATGTATGTATGTATGTATGCATGCAGTGTGTGTGTGTGTGTGTGTGTGTGTGTGTGTCTATTCATTTGTTCGTTTGTTTGGGGACTTTATTAAGAAAGTTCCCTCATGCAAAACTCCTAGAAAGCAGAAAATACACGTTTTTTGTTGTACAAAAAAAATTCTTTGCAGACACACATTTTTAGTGAAAATTGCGAGGTTCAAAAACTCATCCAAAAGACAGATATTTATCATAAACTTGCCCTGAGGAGGGGAAAACTGGAAACTGTTTCTTCATGCAAGAAAAAAAAAATAGGTGAAGATTTGCATTCCTAGTTTTACCCCCATAAAAGCATGTGCATATTGAACCAAATAGATTCCCCAACTAATATGATATGATTTATATGATATGATATGATTTAGACATGGGGCATTGATGTATATACACAAACACAGGCTTTCTCTTGGTCCTGCCACCACCCCAGGCTCGCCTGATGAGAACACAGAAGAGAGCCTTCTCAGTGGCTGCTCCCACACTGTGGAGTGCTCTTCCACAGGAGGCTAAACCCTCTTTCTTTCCTTTTGTTGGCAAAGACATTTCTTTTTAAACAGGCTTTTATGTAAGCCAAGGATTTATTTATTAATTTGCTTTAACTGATTTTATTAATTTGCTTTAACCAAATCTTGTTTTCTGGTTTTTTATGATTTTATATGTTTTTAATTGTTTTTAAATGTTTTGATGTTTTAATTTGTTGTTGGAAGCCCCCTTGGGTCCCATGCCAGGAGAAAGGCAGCAAAGAAAGAAAGAAAGAAAGAAAGAAAGAAAGAAAGAAAGAAAGAAAGAAAGAAAGAAAGAAAGAAAGAAGGGGTCCTAACTGTTGGAGGCCTTCTCAAACAAGGAAAGGAAAAATCAGAACCACCAAGATAACAAGCTCCAGTCAGAGCCAGAGCTAGAGGAGGCTCACAGTTTGTCATACTACTGACAGAAGCAGAACCTGGATCATCATAGGAAATTCCTGCAGTTCATGAGGAACACACCAAGGCACTTCAATCTGTAGGGTGTCATAGATTAAAATAGGAGTTACAGAGGAACTGGTGACTCCCTAATTTGCTTTAAAAGGAAAACCTTGAGCTAATTAGATCAGCTGGGCTGATATATAGCTGGCTATAAATTAGCTCAACCAAAGCTGTTCCATTGATGCAAACAAATCATTCTCAATACTCCCTTTGTGACCTTGTTCGTGGTGTCTGGCTTTATGCATCTCTGAATTTAAGCATGTACCTTGAATTACATTTTCTGGGGACTCCCTTGCTGGCTCAGACCCTGTTTAAGACTGCTTTTCATGCTTGGACCTTGGACAGCCTGAATCGTGTTTCTTCATCTGAAAAACCATATCTCCTTATATGAACCTGCTAGAGCCCTAAGATCTGCCGGGGAAGGTTTTCTCTCAGTCTCACCCGGTGAGGACATGGGAGAGACCGTTCTTGGTGGTTGCTCCCACCTTGTGAAACACTTTTCCACAGGAGACTAGGCTAGCCCCCTCCCTGCTTTCCTTTCATAGGCAGGCAAAAACATTTCTTTTTAAACAGGTCTTTAATGGGTTTGCTGGAGACCGTTTACTTATTTATTAGCTGTTTTTAAAAATCTATTGTTAGTTTTATAACTTTATATGTTTTAATTGTTATGGTTTTATTTTTTTTAAACCTTTTGGAAGGTGCCTTGGGTCCTACCTTGGGGGGAAAGATGGAAAATAAATAAATAAAATAAATTCATTTGCTGAAACCCTACATGTAACATGGGACTGGCCTGGTTTCTCAAAATTCTCTTACTGTGAGCTATAGCTGTGCTTACTTGGACACTTGCCAGCATTAAGCAGGATACACACTCCCTTACTTTGAAGGTTGCTGAATGCTCTTATCCTGTTTTTTTTTTTAAAAAAAAATCATCTAGAAAGAAGAAATGATATGGGACTAGCAGTGAAACAATATTAAGACTGCTAATTATATTGTCAATCAAGAATACAGAGAGGTGAGACTGTCCTCATATCCTCAGGTGACCTACTTCTGTTTAAATATTCTAACACATTTAATACCAATAATAATATGAAACATCATATGACATACCAGAACCCTTACAATATTAGAAGACTGCAGGGATAAGATAAATAATTTTTAACCCAGTAGGTTTTGTACTGGAAGCTCCCATCAAATTTTCCTTTTCCTATGGTGTTCAGAAATAGGGAAAAGTGTACATAAAAATCATAAATCAAGTTTATCCAATTTTTTTCCTTTGGGTGTCAGCAGAATTCCTCCAGAAGTAACTGTTAGTCCATTGCTGTTAGAATATATTGTGTTTTATGTGTCAAAATAAAGCGGAGGTAAATATTTAATACACACTTCTTGAACCTATAGTATATCAAGGCTTAATTTGTTGTAGTTCATGTATATAATGAAACATTAAGCAGATCTGGCTGAGAGGGGTATACAGGGCACTCTAGGAAAGGAATGAAATGTGGCAAATCAAAGTTAACAAATGAAAAATGGGATGTAGTGCCCACCTTCTAATAAATCCCACAACTAATAACTGAAGTCAGCATTTCTGAAAATGGGGCACCATTCCACCTGATACATCTGTTCATAGTTACAGATGTAGTACATTTCTACGGACTGGATTATGAGCAAGGATTCTCAGAATTCTGTGGAATATTACTATTACTACTACTACTACTACTAAGGACTGGATTGCCACCAAGGATTCTAAGAACACTGTGGAATAATACTGCTGCTACTACTACTATTAATAATAATATTGTCAATACTGATACTAATATTATATTAGGATATAAAATGTTTTCCATAATTTTATGTCCAAAAACAAAGACAGCATAAGAATATAAGAAGCATTATTATGTTGAATCAGAATATCGTTCTATGTATTGGTCAGACCACTAGTCCTGTATTGCCAATTCTGACTAGTAGCTCCTCTCTGAATTCAGAATCCCATGAATTCAGAATTCTGAATTCAGAGGTAATTCTTTCCATAAATCCCTGGTATAAGCTGGTAGCCTCCTAGCCATCATAAGATGTACTATAGTGATAAGTTCAAATACCTCCCAAAATCTGTTTCCAAAGTGAGTAAGCAAATGCCCATCTGAAGCCCATAGGGAAGACCTGTCTACTATATAAAAGTCAAAGTTTGTATATTTGCTTGTCTGTGTTAGGTGAAGATCACATATGATTGGCTGCCTGTGAAGATTCTATGGAATCCTGGGGTTTGCAGTTTAAAGAGAGGCCTTTAGAATTCTCAGCCAGGAATATTGCTATGGAGATGAGGCCTAGCAGCAAGGAGGGGGGCAGTGTATTCCCTCAGGAAACCAAGCTCTGTATGTTAATAACTCTGAATACAGATTGGATGGGGAAATAGGGGGAAAAGTTACAGGTACTGGATAAAACAGTTTGGGGAATTAGAGACATAGAATCTAAAATCTGTGTATTCTAACCACATCTAATTCCTCCTGAGAACTTTATAACTCAAGAGAAAGTACTGCTGAAGGGCTGGAAGGTCCAGCTATTTAGACCTCATATGAGAAAATAAAATCCTGGGCAACGCCAGATATACATGCTGGTAATCTATACATATTGGATTCTTTAGTATTGTTTTACTATTTCCCACTATTTTTAAAGTGGATCCTTTGTGGTCATCTCAGACATTTAGTGAAGAGCTAACTAGTGTGGAAAAGTAACTTTGCAAGATTTGGCCACAGCAGCAGCAGCAGCTACAGTAGTTTTTTTTCCCTCCTTCTCTTCCTTTTTCTTTCTGTAGTCTTACTACAGAGTCCTTCCAGCAATAGGGCCTTATCTGTCTACTGAAGTATACCAATGGAATGACCATCTGTCATGATATAGCATTGATTCTGGGATGATTTTCTCACCCTACCAATTTTGTTCTCAAAGGAAGCAATAGGTAATTTTAGCAATTTTCTTGCTACTGTGTTTTCAAAGATAACTAGTAGCTAGAAATTTATTCAATGAATTTGCATGTGGTATTTTTTGACCAGAAAACATCTGAGAAAACAGCATTTTCTACCCAGACAATAATATTTCTGCCCAGAAAAAAAAAAAAAAAGATCAGCTTGGAAAATGTTCTTTCCTGTGCAGAAAGTGCTGCAATCAGGGACTTATTCTGCATGAAATTTGTGATGGTATTTTGCATGATATGTCCACTTGGAAATGCCATTTTCAGCACAAGAAACAGCATCTTATTTTCTGGGCTTAAAATATTGGGTTTTTGTACAATAAAAATGTATGAAGAACATATCTAAAGATTCTCATCAGTCCATTATTCTTCTCATCAGGGTTTCCTGATATTCAATTAGCATGCTTTGAACAAATTTTGAATATTTTAGAGTATTTTTTTCCAACTCTATATCAATTGGAAGTATCTTGTATGAAGGGAAAAAATTGGCAGCTAGCAACAAAAGAACTGAGACTTTGGCCCTTTCCGGCCAAAGGCAGGCCAATGCATCTTGTCATGGAGGTCTTCTGCACCTTGGAGAGGACTAGGTTTGGTTTATTTACCTTCGTTCTGCATGTAATTCCGACTAAATGTGCCCCCATGTGGTGGTAAAGCACACTATTTGAAAACTGGAAGAAATCGTTTTCCCAATTTACCAATCCAATTTGTACTTTCACAATAGTGCAGACACGTACATTCATGCCAATGCAAATTGGTGGTCAGGGGAGGACTCATGGGAGGGGCCAGGGGGTAGTATGGACTTATGCACATACACATGTACGCAATAACGTACTAAACCACGTAAAAAAGAAAAGAAAAAGGCCAATCACAGCTGACGGGATGGAGTGAGGGGAGTAGCGGGAGTGGCCATGGAGGAGGAAGTGTGGATTTATGAACTCGCACTCCTCCGAATCAGAATGGAACATATGCAGTAGCTGTGCAGAAGGAAATGAGGGAAAGTCTGCCTTGTTTTGAGCCCAGAAAAACTGATAAGAAACAGCACAAACTGATTCACCAGCCTCGTGAGGAAAGGGCCTTTGACTTCTGTTAAGGTACAGTCATGTAGGAATGGGGGGGGTTCACCCTGGGTGGCAATTTTTTTGGGCATCTTGACCTGTAGCCATGCCTCCATGCACCACAGCTATGTTCCCATGCACAGTGGCCCTGCCCCTCGCATCGTAGCCCCACCTCCCTCCCCAAACTCCAAGCTCTGCCACTGTTAAGGTAAGGGAATGTGTGAAGCTTCCAAAGACTGTTACTTCCTACCAAAGGAGGAGAAAAGGCTCACTCTTTCTATCACTTGTATATGGACCCCATACACAAAATAGCATTTTATCCCATGCAGTGACTGACCCCATCACTATCCTGCCATCGAACCTAGGAGGAAAGATAGTCAACTGAGTCCACTTAGGAAATAGTAAGCCATTACAGACACAGGATGTGAGCTATTTAGTACCAGGGTTAAGATGCTAACTATTTAGTACCACTAACGCATTAATGAGATAAAGGATGGAACAGAGTCAAAAACTTTCTCATTCTTGACAAGCAAAGTCTCCTTAAGACACTGAGACACCCTGTTACCCTGAGAATTTGAGGGTCCCATGAGGCGCGCCCAGGTTGCCAATTAAAATACCAATTTTGGGGAAATTAGCCTGAACACTGTTTGGTTAGCAAGAGGCAGGGTAACGTTGCGAGATCTTTAACCCTATGTAAACAGCGGCAGGTCAGAGAGTAGCTAGACAAGGTTTATCCAAATAATAGACAATTCTTTATTAAAGGCAAAAAGACACGAAAGATAGAACATAAACTAACTAGCTTGGAAAGAGAAACGGAGGTTTGCAAAGGAAGGCAATACGACCTGTCTCATAGTCCTGGAGAGAAGAGGGGTTCCGGGGAAGAAAGCTCAGTGTGGGGCGCTGAGGGGAGTTCCTTAGACCACCGGCAGCAAGGCAGGATGGCAGTCCAAAGTGATCCAAAGACTGTTCGAAAGTGAGGGGTTTTTATAGGGAGTTTTGTGCCTGCCGGCAATGGCAAGCCAGGTGAGAACAAAAGGAGTTTCGGTGCTGGACAAAAGGATTTGGAAAGATCAAGTTTAGCCTGATTGGATTTGTATTTGAAGACAATAGCCCAACATAAAAGAGTAACTTGATTGAAAGCCATGTGACTATTGTAAGGTTTGCAGCGGGAAGTTCCCTGAAGCTGCGGGCAAGGTTTGAATTGCTGGCTACAAAGAGGAATGGAATGTAAAACCATTAACGGCCGCTCTCTGTCCATGCTTGTCCGGAGAACTCGCAAACATGTGAGATGAGGTAACTGCGAGCCAGTCCAGCTGAGGCCAAATTAAATGATATCAAAATGATATCTGGGTGTCCTCACCAAGGGTGCCATACCGGAAGTAACAACCCCACTGAAAAGCACTATTAGAGCTTTGAATTTTAGGACCTTTTGTGGAAAAAAAAAAATCATCTGTGCAAAAGCCTTGCTCTTGTGCAGAATAATCACGTTGCAGAGAAAAGAGGATATTTTCCACATAATAAACTTGTTAAAGCAAAGACCTGATTTTTGCACAAAAGCAAAGCCCCTCTCCTTAAAAAAGAAAATCTTTAAAATGTTCCAAAACTCTCATAATATTACCTAGCAGGAATAAACCATTGATATTATTTATGTGTTCTTGAAAGAATGAAGTAGAGATTTGCCTCATGGCTAGTGACCTATTGGAATTACTCATAGAATCATCCAGTCTTTCCTATACAATTACATTACTGTTTGTGGGATTAACAAGGATTAAAGTATGTAACACAAGTATTTCTAGCTGAAGTTCCTTTTGGGAGTCACTTAGGAGAATTATTTCTCAGCTGAAGACAGCATAAATCACACTTTTTTTTCTCTTCATCAAAGAGAAGTCATTAACTATACTGATATTTGAATGAACTTTCTTTTTATGAGCTTAGAAGTAGTAGAAATCCCCTCACTCAAACCTTCAGCCATTGTTGGTGAACTTTGTGTAGCACAAGCAAGCTAGTTGCTGAGACATGTGCATAACCTCTTGCCACATTGGTAGAATCTGCTGCTTTTCCAAATATGTGCATGAGTAGCATAATCCTCCAGGGAAGCATGGATGTGTCCTTCTGTCTCTGTGTTAGTTTTTAGTCAAATTCTCTTTGATGATTTTGAGAACAGGCAAAGAGACAACTTGATGTAATATTCATACCGAGCTTTCCTCAAAAATACATCTCAGTCTAGCATAGTCATTTTGCCAGTCAGGTGCTTCTAGTTATGGAAAGAAAGAAAAAAAGAACTTCTTTCCGTTAGCTGTCTTGTTTTTATTAATTTTGTATTCCATTCACAAACCTGAAGTGATGAATGATTCAAATGTCTATTCACTCAACAGCAATAAAATAGGCTACGCTGAAGAGTGACTAATAATACACAAAAATAACAAGTTGTTGCTTCTCAAAATCAACATGTTGAACAAAATAAGTAAGGATAGAAATAGGTCCAATAATTAGTTTCAAAATGGTAGGAGGCCAGGAGAAGAAAGAAGAGGAGGAGAAGGAGGAATAGAGAGACAGTTCTAAAAGTATAGAACTCTCAGTTTTTGACATTGTTGCTATGTACTTTCGAGTCAGTTCTGATTTATGACAATCCTATTGTTTGGTTTTCTTGGCAAGATTTATTCAGAGGAGGTTTACCATTGTTTCCTCTTAGGCTAAGAGAGTATGAGGTGCCAAAGGTCAGCCATTGAGTTTCAGTAATTCTCAGGAAAAGAAGCAAGACATTTGCAAACAGTGTTTTATAAGGAAACAAAAGACCAAACTACATAGGATACTAAACATTCTGTTACTGAGGTTGTACCATTCTCTTGTGTGTAATGGGGTCTCTCATTACCTGGACAAAACAGCTGGGGGGCAGGGCGGGTATAGCCTCTCCTCCAGTTAAACAAGAGGTTAATGATCTGATGTTTTTAAGTTATGTTTATTAGGGATCAGCATTACAGAGAAGTAACAGTGATCAAGAGGACCAATTGCTCAATAAGGATGACTAGTTTGGAGATAAGTTTGGAAGTTTTGAGATGCTTCCAAGTGAGAGGTTATAAAAGCTTGGGGTTCCACGTGGCACAGAGAGAGACAAGGAAACTGAGACTTTAGGACTGGTGGAGAGGTGTGGAGTTGATGCATGGATCGTCTTCCCTAAGGAAGCTTTGGTTGTGGGCTGAACAAAAGAATCCAGACTCCCAGCTTTCCGTAACCATCCAAGACCCAGAACATCATCTGTACTGTGAGTAGAATAGGAATGTTCAACCAGTCACAATGAGGCTTATGTTTCTTTTTAACCTCCACTAAATATGACTTGCGCAGTGGCAGAGCTTGGAGTGTGTAAGGAGTGGTGGTGAGGCAGAAGGATGTGTGGCTATGGTGCATAGGGGAGTGGCTGCAGTGCATAGGGTATGGCTGTGGTGTGTGGGGGTGGGGCTATGGCAGGCAGGGCGGGGCTAAAATGTATTGCGGGGGCAAGGCTACAGCACATGAGGGATGGCAAGCAAGTAGCCACAGTGCCACCAAACAATTGTCCCCATCGTGCCCCCATCCCTACGCGACTCGACTCAAGCTGTTTTTGTAACTTTTTCACTTCTCTTAAGTAATGCCTGAAGGAAGATGCCTTCATGTGTAAGATACCTTTTTGCTTATGTCAGATTACTTGCTTAGGATAAAAGCTTTCCTTTAAAGATCTTTTTTTCTTTCTTTTTGAATGTTCTCCTCTTGTGTCTTTGTTCAGTGGACACTCATGCATGCACATAGGATTCTTATCTCCACAGGAAGGGGATGGAAAGTCTCTGCAGAGGCAGAAGAGTGCAAGTTAAACCCCTCAGTAACTTCCCACAAAGTTACTGCATCATGTGCGGTAAATCAATGGATGGTGGCAACTAGATAGTGTTTGACGGCCCCCTCTTGTAGTCAACAGCAGGAAACAGGGCTGAAGAGCCCGTTATTCCTTGCAAGGGAAGCTTGGTTTGTTCCTTGCTGGCATTTAGACTCACTAGTAAAAACATATTTTTTCTAGAAGGCATTTGGAAGTGATTGAAAAATATGTAGCCAAGTTGCATAACTCAGATTCTGAGAATGCTTTGCTTCTGATGAGACTTTTACTATAGTAGCTGTATTTTCAACCTAGTTTGGTTAGATATTTTGCCGATTTTCTCTTTCAGTCAGTTATCTTATGAAGCAGTGAAATCAAGTATATTTATTTATACTCAATAAATAAACAGTACTGCTCTAAATGGCAGGCATCCATCTATCTAACTCTTCCTCTATAACACCTAATTTAATTTTGCTTGTGACCTGATCCCACAATAATTTGCATTTCCTTGGTCACATTCTGCATCACTGGCTGCACTAGCAGGTGGATGGATAGATGATAAATGTAATGTCAGTGCACAAGTAAAGTCTGTGGGATGTTGTAGAAGGGAAGGACATGCATGGTTGCTATTTTTGGAGCCATCTGTTCTGTGTACAATCAGGTTTGGCCCAAAGAAGGAGACCTGTGTATCTGCATTCAATCAATCTCCTTTCTTTTGTGTAAACAAAATTTGTCTATAATTTATCATGGGCATTTGATGACAGGTTAGGGTGTTATGGAATTTTCTCTGTGGACAAAACAATTACAACATAAGTTACAGAATGCTCTCTTCTTGGGTGGCTTTTTACTACAAAAGTTCATCCATCTAGATAAACAAATTCACTTTCATTTCCCACCGTCTTGCCTTGCCCCATCAATTTTGTAGTTGTGAATGTATTATTTTTTTAAACCAAGGTTGGGATTCTATATCCCACTTGTACATTTAGCTACTAGAAAGTACAAAAGGTGATCTAGAACAAACAGAGTTCATGTGTCGTGATGGCAATAGGACTGGAATAAGTTAGGGGTGGGACAAATCCTGGGGGAGTATAATTACCCCTCCTATTGAAACTGGAGGGGAAGGTCTCTTCCATTTTTTATATCTACACTTATCATTAAAACAAGATGTATAGGATCCCACATCTTTTCAACAAGTTGGATCACACTTTCTGGAATCTTCCAGTAGCACAGGAGAGCTAGCTTGCTTGCTTGCCTGTTTTCCTTTCTTTTCCTCTTCCTCTTCCTCTTTCTTTCTTTCTTTCTTTCTTTCTTTCTTTCTTTCTTTCTTTCTTTCTTTCTTTCTTTCTTTCTTTCTTTCTGGCAAGTGTGGGGTTCCAGAAGACACAAAATGGGGAGGGACCTGCATGCACATGCTGGGTGCCATGTTTCTCTGCCTTGAAATAAAAGATTTCAGAAAGTAGACTAACCCTTTCCTTAAGTATTCTTAAGTATTCCTCCAAAACCAGTGCTAATTCTTTCACTGTTATGCCCTATATACAACCACCCATCCTCCATAAGCATTCAGCTCTGTTGGCATCTGTTTTCACTCCATCCCAGCACAAGTGTCCCATCTTTGTGAGAACTCTGCTTTTGTATTTTACCACATAGTACAATGAGGCAAGCTTCCCCAATGTATAGCTATCATTGAGAACATACAGTAAATGCCATAGGCTGTATTTGGTCTCAAAGAACTAGCCTTCTAGAAAAGTAATTTCAATCCCAGCAGGAGTTCTGGCTCAACTTCTCATCCCATCAGTTTTAAATTAGTAAAACTTTATTGGCAGAAAGGGTTTGTAGTGGGTAAAATAAGGACATATCCCCCTTAGGTGCTTGCCAACGGGAAAGAGAGGTAGATACAATTCACCTAGTTGTTTGTGGCTGGTTTGTAATTTAGCAAAAAGAACCTGCACAATCCACTGTCTTATGAGATACCATAACTACTTCACACATGCAAACTTTAAGTATACCTGAAAAACAATATATATATATCGCTATATAGCTCAGTTTCAGGGAACATTTGTTAAAATTGCTGGAATAGGGCTATTTTGTTCTTTCATATGAGGAGGCAATATGTTAACTCCTTCTCCCTCCACCACTATTTCCCTTGTTTTTGGAGTTAGGAGGGTTTCCTCAATACCTGCATTAAAAGGAGGAGGGCAGCTATTTGTTGCATCTATAACCATCCTATATTTCTCTTCTTTTTTCTTTCACAAAAATAACCATAAGGCTTTCCAAAGCCTGAATCCACTGCATTTCCTTGAATTGCAGGTGATCGCAGGGGACCAGGGAGAGTCAGAAGGCTCCTTTTAAAGGAACTGAAAAGTAAAGGGGACAGGAAAAACTGAGACACCCAGTGTTGTATAGCAGTTTGAGTGCTGACTCTGGGAGACTAGCGTTCATAACTTCACTTGACCATGGAAACCCACTAGGTGACCTTGAGCAAGTCATACTCCCTCAGCCTCAGAACAGCCTCTGAACAAATCTTGCTGAGAAACCCCACATCAGGTTCACCTTAAGGTTGTCATAAGTCAGAAATGACTTGAAGGCACACAACAATAGGGTGAATACAGCAGGACAGTCTTGGAACTGCAATAAAAAGCTAGAGTACTGTGCTTTTAGTGCCACTTCATAAAGTTAGCTAACACACTGCAGATACACCCTTGCAAACTGCAGAAAACTTATGCTCATTGCCCCAGAAGACAGTGACTCTTCACATAGATGGAAGGTGGAAATAATCCCCTCTAAACAGGAAGGAATGTCTGCTTGCTGCTGTTCATTTTCTCTCAAAATGTATCTACACTAAATGCATATTTTAAGATGTTTAAATTGTTGGAAACTCCATCATGGTATTCACAGAAGTGGCTAGCTAAATTTTGGTCTTCCTAGTAGTTTGGTCAAAGTGGATTGGGAATACAGGAATTTGCAAAGGCCAGATTTGCCTCAAGCATCCTAAGGCTACTCACATTTCTTGAGAAAGTAAAAGTAACTGTGTGTGTGTGTGCGTGCGCGCGCACGCATGTGTGTGCATGCCTGTAATTTTGTTGGGAAAATGTCAGGAGGGGAAAGGCTTATGAAGGCTTCCTTCTATCACTTCAGAAGTGCAAGAATGTCATTGTGACAATGTATTTCTGACCTCAAAAGAATAAAGTTCTAGTTCTGGAACTGAGAGTAAAAGTACATCAAATCATGCTGTGACTGCCCTGATTCCAACAGTGGAATGCTGTGGCCAAAGGGATCCCTTTTTACACAGAAAACCCTGGGAGAGTCAAATTGAAGGCACCATTAACCCCTACGCCTTCGAGTGGTTATTTCATTGATTCAGTTTCCCTCGCAGTTATTTGTGGGAGTTTCCCATTCCTGTCCCAGCACAGTGCCTCCTTCCTGGCTCACAAACTATAATGGATCTCTATATCATACTGAGTTTGGAGGACTTATTCATTTTTCCTGCAAAAGTTAAATAAAGTGCAAAACTTTCAGCCCATCAATCCTTTAGCAAAGCTGTCCAAGGTGACATTTCATTAGCACATTTTGTCAGTGGATAAATTGTACAGCATGCTCAGAAGGGAAGGTGGAAAACATCCAGTCCTTTTTCATTAGATCTATCTGAAGTTGAACCACTGGAGATTACATACAAAAAGCACACGAGACAGAGGAAGCGCTACCCTGTCTATAAAGTACATTAATCATTCATTCCTTTCTGAGTGCCTTAAGTCAGTGCCATGTCTCTGGTTAGGCCCAAAACTGGCTATTCAATTTTGAGCTGCGTGACAGATGCATTTCAAGGAAAATCACAGACATAACGACTCCTGCCAGGCTTGATAAAGTCCTCATTCATCAATTAAGAAGTTTCCAATAAGGCAAGAAGGATGTAGCAAAATGAGTCCACGCACACAATAATACGTTCTACTCCTTTCCCCTCTCTTATCCTGCTTTTGCTGATCTCAGTTGTTACGGCTGATTTCATTTTTATCCTTCCCTTTCTTCGTGGAGCTTAGGACGGAATACATATAACTTTTCCAGTTTTGATCTTTGCAACAGACCTGTGAACGATGCTAAGCTGAGCGACAGTGATTGGGCTACTGTCATCTGGGGAATTTTGTGGCTGAGCAAGAAATGGAACCCAAGTCTCCCCTGTCAAAACCCAACACGAGGAATGGATGAATCTGTCAGGTTTATTTTTTTCTTATATTCAAATTGTTTAACTCTCAAGTTCATCACCATTCATTTACAAAGAAATTTCTGAATGTTGTTAGGATCTTATCTATAATGAAATAAATGAAGCTCTCATCTATTTGCATTGGCCAAATTCAATACATTAGGTGATCCTCAGCATGGAAAGACCATTGTTATATCTTTAAAAAGTTGCTGTTAAAAAGAAATGACCCCAATTCAGCATCATAAACCTAATTAAGTATACAGGGATTTGAACAAAAGCACATAAGACTTAAGCATGCAAAGCCATCTGACTGGATGGGTGAAAGAGTCAGTTTCATTTTCCGTAAAGTTTTCCTTCAAATTTATGAAGAAAGCTGCAGATTTAGAGAAAGCTCCGAATGAAACAGAATTAGATTCTCATCCTTATTTAACAGTCTATTCTAGGGGTGGACATTATATAAGGAAGAAAATCAAGGAAGAAAACATAAAGACAGGTTCACAGTCAAACATTAGCAAAGCAGAGCAAAACAAAACAAAAATAACTGCAAATGATTTGTATAACCTTAAAGTAGATGATAAAGGCATTGAATTAGTGAAATATTTTCCATATCTTGACTCGGTCATTAATCAGAATGAGGACTGCAATGAAGAAATCAGGAGAAGATTAGGACATTAAAGGACAGCTAGGAAAGAACTAGACAAGATCCTGTAATCTAGAGATATATCATTGAACCAGTCAGAATTGTCCATGTTATCTCTTTTTCAGTTTCTATGTATGATTGTGAAAGTTGTATGGTGAAGAAAATTGATAGGAAGTAAATTGGTTCATATGAAATGTGCTGGAGAAGAGTTCTATAGATCCCATGAACTGCTAAAAAGACAATAAATGGATCCAAGAGGAGCCAAGCCTGAATTCTCCCTAGAAGCCAACATAACTAAATTGAGACTGTTGTACTTTGAACATATCATGAGAAGACATGACTCATTAGAAAAGACGACAATGCTAGGTATGGTAGAAGACAATTGGAAAAGAAGAAGATGCTATTATAGGTGGATAGGTTAAATCAAGAAAACCATGGACCTGAATTTGCAAGACCTGAGGAAGGGTCTTAAAGTTGATTTGACAGCACCTGGTAACAACCACCCTAGGGGTGTGACTGTGAAGTACTTTAGAGGGCAGCATCATGACCCTTAACAGCCCAAGAACTCCTGGAAGCCCATTCATTTTCACTCTGAAACCTCTTTTTCAAAAAAACAAAACAAAACTATAAAACCTTCCCCCCCCCGCCCAACACTATGGTATTAAGCCTGGATCTCAAGGGAAGTGACTTTTCTGTGGCTAAATGATATTGAATTTTTATTATCTGTCTTTTATTTTCCTTTGTTCCTAGCCCTCACACAGCCAAGAAGAGGGGGGCGTCCTCTGCCTGTACTGAGATTCCTCCAGGCCATCTTAACTGACAACATAAGTAACATCTGAGACAAAATGTAGGCCTGTGACTCTGATATCATCACTGTTCTTCACCTGTATTATTTTTAACATCTTTGCCTTATTAAGAAGTCACAGAAGCCTTGAAAGTTTGCATGATGTATTTTCTGCATTTTGCTTGGCCAATAAAGGTATCACTTTTTTGTAAATTTGGATTTTGTTGATATTGAGTAAAATAGTTTTGGATTATGATAATTCATCAAGGACCCACCCAAAATAGCCCAAAACAAACAAATGAAAAATCTCTAAAACTCTCAGAAGTGATATTGTGTCACTTTCAATCAAGAAAAATAGCAGTTATAACAGTGCATTGCACTCTCTGGAGCACCAGACAAACTAGAAATAGAGTGCTATATCACAGTGGGTTCTGGAGGGTGTCCATTTCTGCTTTTCCCACTATTGGCACATTGGCTCAAATGATAAGAAAGCCTGGCTGAAAGATTAGGGCTTCTTTAAAAAAAAATTTTCAACAACAACAACAACAGCAACAACAACAACAACGGTTTATGAATGTGCACTGCAGTACTATGCACACTTATCTGGAAATGAATCCACTGAATTTATTGGGATTACTTTTGAAAAACACTAGAGCACAGTACACTTTTTCTTAAAATGTAATAGAGTTCTATTCTCTTTCTCAGAAGCATATACATGTTAACTGTAGTTCTCTTTCTCTCCCTTTTTAACAATCTGAATACTACAAGTGTCTGGTCTCTTATGCAATACACAGACCCTTTTCGCACCTTACCTTTTCACGATGCTGGGCTCGCGCCAGCAGCCTCCAAAGAGAGTCTCTCGCATCTGGGGTCCTTTGGCTCGGCATGAGCTTCCTGCTCGCGCGAGAGCCCTGCCTCTTCCTTTCGTAGTGCAGCCTGGGACCTTCCAGGCTGCACTGAGACAGGAAGCATGACCGGCCCAGCTTCCAAGGTTCTGCACGCAAGGGAAGTGTGCGTGGGGCCCCTGAGTGATGTGCAACCGTGCAGCAAATGCGTGCACAGTCCGTGTCAGGCCTTTGAGCTTCGTGCAAATGTGAGTGCATCTTGTGGACCGCTCCTCACATGTGTGCGACACTCAAGGGGCCCTTTCTTATCAGAAATGCCCTGCAAAAAGAGCCACATTTCTCTCAACCAACTCAGCATTTCCAACAAAGCATGGGCCAGAAGCACAAGACATTGCATGACCAATGCATGAACCATGTGAGATTCTTGCACCATTACATAACCCTGTAACTACCAAGGTAATTTTAATACCTGCATTTCAAAAGAAATAGTCTCATTCCTCACTAGCTTACTACTATATATCCTTTGCTGTGGCGAAAGGGAATTAATAATAACCAGTCATTTTTAACTAGTTACTTCCAAACTCATCTCTAGTCTGTATGTGTTATTCTTAAATATCATCCACTGGACAGGTGTAATACAATGTCACACCTAACAGAAGGCACTCATGGAAGGCTTCCATGAGAACCTGGCAGAGAAGCAGTCAATGGTGTCTAGTTGCTCCTTCTATCTACTCAGAAGCAGCTAGCTACGAATGCATGTTCACTTCCTTTAAACACAGTCCTTTGAATGAAGTCCTTTTTGCCATGTTGGCAGGGATATCACTTAACTACAAGAGGTTTGGGAAGTCTTGAGAGAAGCCTGGGATCTCTCACAAGACTGCTTTGGTAGTTATGGATATCTTAAGCTATGGATAGGAGATTCTTCTGGCCTTTGTTCCCTTGCCAAGAAACAATGGAGGAAGAGGAGCCAGGCAATTATTATAAGGTCAAAAGCAGTAAAATCCAGACAGACCAAAGGGAGGCTACAACAGGAGTGACTCTAGAACAGAAATGGATAAGCTTCAGGCTTTGGAGATCTCCCTTGTTTACATCATCTCCATTGACCACAGCCTGGTGCAAAACCCACACATTTACTAGGTTGAGTTACTCCTAACCATAGGAAAACCATTGAATCAAAGGGGTTTATGCAAATACTGACTTCCCAAGTTCCCATTGATTCAATAGGCCTACTCTAGTTCAGATTAACAATTGGCTATAATTCTTAGAATTAAGTGAAACTAAACTAATGGATTTGTTTTGAATACCAGGACAGATCAGAGGTTACAGATCTTCAGCAAAAATCCATCCTTCCCTCAATGTTTCTTCAGATCAGAAGTATAATTAGGGGTGAGTGAGCCTTATTATTGTTGTCACTATGGATAAACAACTAGGAAACAGAAATTGTTGTCAACTGATTGAAAAGTGACAGATTGGTTCATAAATCCTTATGTACTTTCAGCTGTATTCCATGCCTTAGGAAAGGGTAGACAACTGCAGGGGGCTTAGAGTCTGATCCCACCCACCCCAGCCCACAACCCAAAAGAGGGTCAAACATATTTTTCTTTTTTGACTCTATCCCAGCGAAAATGATGACCAGAAGAGATGTTGTATCACCTCTGGTCACCAATTTGGTCAGGATGCAGCTGAAGAATGTGGGATGTGGGATGAGGTTTCTAGAGATGTTGAGACATGTTTGGTGTTGGGAAAAATAATTATAAAACATTTGGGGTATTTTAAGAAGATTTTCAGGCAAAAATCACACATACCATGTGCCATAGTTGGTGATTGGGTGAGCTTACATGCACAGATGTGGGTTCTGGAGGCTACATACAACCCATGCTTTCCCCAACCTGCCCCAGAATATCATAACTTTAAAACATTCTTTATTGTATTGTATTGCATGCATGTGATTATTGCCCCAGAACAAAGCAAGAGAATTACTGGATCACATGAATTTCTAGTTAAGAAAAAGAAAAACAAATTTTCCCTTTTTCTCCTGAAATCTCTGGAGCAGTTGCACCAAAAGGGGAAAAAAATGAAGATATATATCTATGGCACTTCAATCTTCCAATAAATACTGGAATTTGAAATAGTTTAAAGTAGTCTCCAATGTACAAAAGTTTTCAAGGTTGTTCCCATTCCACTGCAGCAGTTTGGCATACTTTTTTTTTAGTGGAGGAGTAGAACTTTTACCTCAATCCCATGTTGAAATACATCATTACCACTATCTCACAGAGATCAAACAAGAAGCTAAAAGCACAAAAGGGAAAGGAGAAAAGGGTATATATGATGGGGAGGAGGGTACCTCATGCAATCTGTGGTATACGGTACTGTCTTTATGAATGTCTCTTGGATGTTTAAAGGAATTCCCACTGTGACCGTTATTCCATTAAACAGGGCAAGTATTACAGCCCAGAACAGGTGGTACATTAAGGTCTTTGATCATACTATAAACCACCTCTCTGTTGCATAAGAGACTATTGGAAATGTGATGAAAATGTAATGAAGGCAAAATTCTCACTTACCAAATGGTGCTGTGTGAGGTAGAGCTAATTGGATCGTAATATAAAATATTGTAAAAACAAAGCGATGGTGCCATAGGGGGAACTGGTAATATATTCATGAGCCAAAAATGACTTTCCCAGCTGTAGGAATAGATGGAGAGGGCTATAAAACAGCAGGCCTAAATACTACCCAGCAAAGTTTGTATATGTTTGATTTTAATACTTAACCATGGGACTAGTCCCTATGATTTTCTGTTGGTAGTAGAAAGCAATATATGATTCGCATCCTGCATTCATCTTCCAAGTTGGATAGAATTCTTACGTCTGTACACTGATCATCAAAATGGTATGACTATATGAATCTAAGATTAGAATGTGATGTGTATTTACTGGGTAGTATCAATGAAACTCATGGAAACACTCTTCTGCCAATGAGAGCAGGTATGTTGGGAGGCAGTGGTATTTGTTGCAGTATATTTGACATTCTTTAAAAAAGATCCCAAAGACTTTGGCCAATCATGTGATGTTTCAGCCTATTCCCCATTCTCTTTCACAGCATTATGATGTATTTTGTTCCCATCCAAAAGGCAAGATTCTGTTTCTAAGGCCATTTCTGCACTAGACTGTTATTGTGTTATTGTTCCACTTTCAAAATTCTATGGAATGGCCCCTCCCTAAACTGCAAACCCCAGGATTCCATAGGATGTTGAATGTGGAATAATAGCACTGTAACAACCTTGTGAAGAAGTAGCCCAAAACTCATACATTTGGTTGTTATATGAATCATGCCAATTGAAGTAGGTACAGCTCTTGATTTTCAAGATGTCTTCACCCTCTTCCCTATTTCCTGTGGATCCCTTTATTGCTTTCATTTAAGAAAAGAAAAAGAAAATTAACTCTCATTAGATCCTTAGCAATAAATTCAATTTGGGTTGAAACTGCAAGATTGGAAAATGAGGGGAATTTCAGAGGAAGCCTTCCTCAAGATCAGGGAATGTGTGCATATGGAGGTTGGTCTTTCTAAACTCAGGAACCTATTGCTTTGGCAAGTAATGTGCTAGACCAGTGGTTCTTAACCTTTTCTTTACCAGGGACACACTGTAAATATCATTTGTTGCTGGGGAACTGCAAGATTTAACTCAAGATTTTAATATTCAAATCTTTATTTAAATATTCAGATCTTTATTTACTTATTTAAGAATTCTGGAGACGAGGGTTCAAATTTGCATTCAGATGCTGGGTGATCTTGAGCATGTCACAGTCTCTCAAAGGAAGGCAAAGGCAAACCCCATCTGAACAAATCTTGCCACCCCCCTCTGATAGGTTCACCTTGCTGTTGCCATAAGTTAGAAATGATTTGAAGGACACAACAACAAAGTCCCACTGACAAGGGGAGGTTCTTTCCAGCCATCATGTCTCTCCTCTGTGAAAACTGACTTATAGTGACCCTAAGGTAACCCTATTGTTACCCTGATTTCTGGGGGTCCCGTGAGGGACACCTGAACGCACTCTTAATTATACAAGTTGGGGAAATCAGCAAAGAGCACAAGCTAGCAATGCGAGAGGCAGGGCAACGGAGTGAGATCTTTTACCCAATGTCTACGGGGTCAGGCTGAGTCAAGGAGCAAACAGAAGTGAAATAATAATAATTGTTTTTATTAAAATACAATCAAACAGTATATGCAGCACACTCATGCAGATAGCTATAGAAATAAAGGTTGGAGTGGGATAGAGGGATTTTTAGAGGAGATGGTTGGTTTGGGTAATACTGCACCTGTCCCGAAGCCCGGGTAGTCTGAAGTTCGTACGTATGAAGTTCTCAGTACGTGGGCCTGAGGGGAAGGCTCGCCAAGCAAAGCGGCAGCAAGGCGGGATGGAAGTCAGGAGCGATCCAAGGAAGCTCTCAAAGTCAGGGGTTTTTATAGGGGAAAATGTGGCCACAGGCTAATCCGTACTTGGGGAAAATGATGAGTTTTGGGCTGGAGACAAAGCCTCCAAAAGGTCAGAATTTAGCATGATTGAGTTAAGTCCGAATTATCAATAGACTATCCAGTATGCAAACACAGAGTGCTTGACAGTTGAGTATTCGTCTAATCAATCTGCCTGCTCGGGGCAGGGAGTTCTTTGTAAGTAGCGTGCATACATAATAGAGTACTTGCCTTTGAGGTTTCCTGAAGAGGCAGGACAGCTATTTCTGACCTGCCTGTATTTGTTTGGAATATTACAGCGATTAACGGCCGTGTTTGTTTACGAGCTTATCCAGGGGCCTCGCAGCACGTGGATTGGAATGGGTAAAGAAGGCCAAATTATTGAAATCAAAGTGATATCTAATATCCCTCAAGTCCAGCCTAGAAACTGCGGTAACACTATCGTGGGGGTTTTCTTGGCAAGATTTGTGGCATTTGCCTTTCTTTGAGGATGAAAGAATATGACTTGCTTGAGGTAAGCCAGTGGGATTTCATGGCCAACTGGAGATTCAGACCCTGATCTCCAGAGTCATAGTTTGGGCACACACACATGCCTGCTGCCATGTCCCCTTTGTCACGGATGCAGCAGCAGGGGCTGGTGTGGGCACTGAAGGACAAAAGAGTAGGCATATTTGCACTCCCAAACTGCTCCCTTGTTTGCAAATGGCATCTGTACCCCCCCCATGTTCCTTTTGCTACCACTGCTGTTGATATCCAGCAACAGGGCTTTGTGGACCCACTATGAGGGCTTTACAGATCCCTGGGGTCCCTGGACCCCAGGTTAAGAACCACTGTGCTAGAGATTTTTAAAAAATTCTTTATAGTTACACTGTAAATTTTGCAAGCTCCTGTGTTTGTTTCCTCAGAGCAAGACTGTACCCTCTCCACATGCACTCATGTCCTGTGTGAACTAAGAAACTGGATTTGTCTAAGGAGGGGGTGCAGATATGTGTGTATCTGCACAGGAGGTGATGCTACTCTGAGAAAACAACCAAAAGGGCTTATAAAATGTACTCCCATCAGGTACTGATGCACAACAGCAAAGAAGCAAAGGTGAGGAGTTAGTATTCTTCACTTCTTCCATTACATTAATCTGCAAAGAGGCAGAACTTCACTGGTGTGTGAATATGAGCATTCTGGCTACTCACTCAGATATTCAAGTTTGGGACTATTTCCACACTACAGTGTTATAATGCTATTATTTCACTTTCATCCTCCTATGGAATCCTGGGGTTTGCCCTTTAGGGAGGGGCCTTTGGAATTCTTAGCCAGAGAGCATTTTGGCTACTGTAAGCTATAAACTTCAGAATTCCACAGGATGTTGAAAGTGGAATAATAGCACTATAACAGTGTAATGAAAAAATGGCCTGAGATTTCATATTTTAGGTTATTAACAATTAATTAAACACATTAACCCTTTCTGACTCTCTGATCTTTGATATTCTGTCCTCAGAATGTATATTGATAATTGTTATTTGTGTGTGTGTATATATCGAAATATCATCATCATAATTAGATAAATTTAATAATAAATGTAATAGTTATTAATTAATTTTTTGATACAATGATTAGCAATAAAAGTGATTATTATTAGTATTAGTATTATTTTCATGTTTTTTTAAAAAAACTCTTCAGATCGATATGGAAACAAAATGAAACCTGGTTTTAAATAGTATGCAGAAATGACAAAGTTTGATAACACTCTGATGTCTACATCCCAACCCACACTACATAGTCCCTTGTGAGACACTTGCATGTTGTGTCATTTAATTTGAGGGATGCGTATAAATGTTCCTCCTCAGTCAAAAAAAAAAAAATCTCCCAGGTCAGTATTTTACAGAATGAATAAATCAGATTTTTTAAAAAAGCACCAGTGACAAGAACTACTGTTCTCACAAGAAAATTAGGGAAATAATAGAGAAGCTACAATAAAAGAACCGACAGTATATTTTATTTATATTTATCACCATAATAAAGTGGTATTGGTAACGACAGAAACAAAGCTCCCATTGAAGTAAAACATGTTGTATAATAATTTTATATTATCATTTGTATAGTTACCAAAGCTTTACTACGGAATGTATAATCCAAATATAATTTTATTGTGGGAGCAAGAGGCGCAGGGGGGTTGGAATACTGGAACACTGAGAGAGCTGTACTAACAAAAATTGCACTGTTTCTGTGAGAGATGAAACCCAGTTAAAAGCCAGAGCAACATGTCAAGAATTGCTCCTCAAATGCTTATTGATGAGAGGCATTGGGGTTGTGTGGCCATTACCTTGTAAAAAAAAACATGGTGCTGAGATTGTCTTTTCAATGACTTCATTGTAATTGGAACATTTGTTTCCTCTGCCAGTCAAGCTAATCCTTCAGAAAAATTCAATTTTATGCAAGGCAGTTATATTATTGAGAGAGATACTTTCAGTCACATACATTCTTTAAACAACTTCATGTATTATTTTCTTATCCAGTTTAGGCTCCTATGGAGTGGGGCAAAGTCAGCTCCAGGATGAGTTCCAGGACTAGATCAGAAGACATAATAAAAAGACATATAAGAGATAGCTACATAACAGAAAGGCAGCAGACTACAGACGTCTGTTTGGACACCAGACACTAGGGATGGAAAGAATATTTAATTTATTTTCCTTTTGAGATAGCCTTTTTTTTAATGCTCAAGCAATTTTATGATGTAAAATAATGGCAAATGTGAGGTTCACTACACTTTGCAAAGTCATGGAGTCACAGGGCCTTTCTGCAGTACATTCTTGTAGTGCTATTATTCCACTTTCAACTTCGTATGGAATCCTGGGGTTTACAGTTTAGGGAGGGACATTTAGAATTCTTAGCCAGAGAGCTTTTTGGTCACTGCAAGCTATAAACCCCAGAATTCCACAGGATGTTGAAAGTGGAATAATAGCTCTATAACAGTGTAGGGTGGAAATGGCCATAGAATTGGAAGGGGCCTCATGGCCATCAGGTCCAACCCCCTGCTCAAGGCAGATCTCCAGCTAGAGCATCCCCATCATGTCCAGCCTCTTTTGAAAAGATCCAGGCCATTTCCGCACGAGTCTGTTATAGCACGATGATTCCACTTTCAACCTCCTATGGAATCCTGGGGTTTGCAGTTTCGGGAGGGGCTGGCTGGCCCCTCCTGAAACTGCAAACCCCGGGATTCCATAGAAGGTTGAAAGTGGAATCATCGCACTATAACAGACCTGTGCGGAAATGGCCCCAGAGAAGAAGACCCAGTCACCCCTCTGGGCATTCCCTTATCGAACTGCTCTCACTGTCAAGAAGTTCCTTCTAATGTTCAATTGAAATCTACACTCCCTGTGACTTCAAGCCATTAGACCTTGTTTCTATACTTTGAGGCAGTAAAGAACAAGCCTACACTCTTCTCTTTGTGGCAGACCTCCAGGTATTTAAAGAAAGCAATCATGACACCCCTCAATTTTGTCTCCACCATGCTGAACATGCCCAGCTTCTTCAACCTCTCCTAAGTTTGTTCTCTATGCCTCTTTGTGACAAGGCCTGTTTTTCTCTTCACAGACTGGTATGGCAGCTTCCCCCACTCCTGTCTGCGGAAGCACCTTGCCATTTTATACACAGCTCCAATCTTTCCCTTTAAAACACCACCTTGATATAAAAAGGATAAAGTCTTTCAGTTGTTATTGAGACTTATTTCATGATATATGGTAGCATGTTCTGTTTGGTTAGAACTAGTGAAAAGTATTAAGCTGAATCAAAATTTTATAAAAATATACTATAATTTTTTAAAAATAACAAACAGAACAAAGTATTGGTCTTGTATGTATGTCTAAGCTCAAACAGGTCTTCAGAATGCATTTAAACAGTTTCTTGTATTTTACACCAGCAAAAAGGCACAGGTCTCCTACATACACACAGCCCTCTATTCTTTTGCCAAAGGCTCTGTTCCCAAATCTAGGTCACTCTATCTGACCAGATTCAAAACTGGGTTGATTTCTCTTCTGCCTCTCTCTCTAGGCTTTCTTTAGGAAGACACACCTCTCTCATTCGATCTCCTTTGGTTGACTGAGAAACTGTCTGTCTGAAGGACTGTCTTTTAGCCCCTCTTCTGGAATTCTGACCCCAAAGCAATTCCAGTTATATATTAATCTGATGACATTTCCATCTATTCAATATTTAGTCATTTTGCTAATCAAAATCTCATGGGGGACCTTATCAAATGCTTTGCTGAAATCCAGCTAAAGCACATTCCCACCATCTACTAAACTAATGACCTGATTTTTTTTTTTACAAAAAGCTATAGAGTTAGTTTGGCAGAATTTATTCTTGACAAACCCATACTGACTCCTACTGTTCACTGCATTGCCATCAAGATACTTGCAGATGGATTCCTGAGTAATCCAGTCTAATATTTTTCCTGGTATTGAAGTCAGGCTGGCTGATCTGAAGGTTCCTGAATCTTCTCCCCCCACTTTTTTTTTAAAAGAAAGGGATGATGTTTGCTCATATCCAGTCTTCTGGCAGTTCATCTGTTCTTCAAGATTTCTCAGAAATGGCAACTGGTTCTATGAGCAGGTCAGCAAGTTCCTTCAATATTCTGGATGCAGTTTTTCTGGCCCTGAAGATTTGACCTCATTTAGGTTAACTAGGTAACTTTCGACTAGCTCCTTATCAATAATGATTTCCAACTTGAATCCCTTGCCTGTCCTATCTCAGTACTGGTACAGCTGATAAATCAAGCAAAACAAACTGAATATCTTCCAGCTTGTTACTTACTTCCAGGCAGTAAGCAAGGAGTCATAAATAAAGTACAACATAAACAAAGTCCAGCAGGGTTTCACAGTAAGGGAATGTCCAAGGTCAATCCAAGCATTTGTCAAGGCATCCAGAGCAGGTCAGATAAGCTCTGACAACTCCTGGAGGGGAAGAACACCAGCTAAATAAATCCAAAGCCTAGCGCAGCTGTGCCTTGATTGCTTGTTGTCGGTTATAAATCCTGAGAGAGCAACGACACTCTTTGGTGCCTGTGCTGTGTGAAGCTGGATATTGGTAAGTGTTCTTCTGTATCTGAACAGGTAGGACTCTCTGTTGGATCTGGCACCACCCTCTGTTCTGTTTCTGGCACTGTAACCTCTCTCTGTACAGCAGATCCTGGCATGCTCCCTGTTTCAGTTTCTGGTGTGCCCTCTGCTTCAGAGTCCATGCTCTGGAAGCAGGGCATGACAGCCAAGGTCTCTGCTGATGCATGGAAGCACACAGTCCTCTTTTGGTGAAAAAACCTGAAGCACAATAGGTATTGAGCAATTCTACCTTAACGTTGTGATCTGTTAGCATTTTACCATGAGCTCACCATTTCCTTCATTACTCTCTTGTTTTGAACATATTGTTTAGAAACCTTTTCATTGTTCCTTGCTTGCCTAGCCAGTCTCAACTCATTTTGAGCTTTAGCTTTCCTTACACTAGTTCTGCAAGCTTGGGCTGCACATCTGTGTTCTCCCTTGATGATTCATCCTTTCTTCCACTCTTTGTATATGCTCTTTTTTCTTTCTACTTCTTCCTTGAGTTTACTGTGCAGCCACATTGGCTTTTTCAGATGTTTCCCTTTTTTCCTTTTTTCATGCAATAGTTTATGCTTCTCCTTTTAAAAGTTCTTTCTTCATGAAATCACACCCATGCTGGGCGTCTCTTTCCTTTGACATCTGTAACCATAGGATTCTGTCCAATATTTCCCTAAGCTTGATAAAATCAGCTTTCCTGTAACCCAAGGTTTGTGTTTGATTATATTCTTTGTTCTGTCCCATAATCATGAATTTTGGTGTTACATGGTCACTCCCCCTTAAAGTACCAACAGCAATGCTTCCAGTGATGAACTTTTTCCTGTTGGTTAGGGTCAAGTCCAGGGTTGCTGATCCCCTTGTTCCTCAGGAATTTGTTGGAGATCCTATGCTTAGCAGAGCTAGTCTCCCAGCAGATATCAGTATAATTGAAGTCCCCCATAACTACCAGTTCTTGCTTTTTGGAGATTTCTGTGATTTGTTTCAGAAAGGGGCCACCCACCAGCTTCATGGTAAGTTCCTTATCAAGTCTTCATCTTTACAAAATAACATGTGAGATGGGATGGGGGGGGCGCGAAAACATTGCTTTCTGCACAGTGAATCTGTTCCCTGAGTAGCAAACCTGTTTTATGTTGAACAAAAGGTTTATTTCTGAGTTCCTGTAGCATGAACTCAAAGACAGTGCCAAAAAAAAAAAAAAAAGGGTATTCTTGTGCAACATGGACAATAGGAAGAGAATTATTCATTCTTTCTTGCAAGGATGAGGGATATAAAGATTTACATTAGACAGTCGGGATCACAATTGGATAGTTATTTTAAACCAGTATGTGCATTTCAACTGCTTTCCCACACAAAACTTCTGGCCACATCTGCTTCACTTCTCTTTTCCGTTTTCTCTTATTTTTCCTTACTTTGTCGAAATCCCATCACTGCATTTTGTATCATTCCATTATTCCTCTCTTTTCATTGCCTAGAGTTTTAAGTACAGGGCCCAAGCAGTAAGGGAAGGCAGCAGTGTAAACTTGCAGCATGTCTCTTCCCATACTCACACTGTGATTTTACCCCATATGTTCAATGTCATGGGTCCTAAGAGAAAAGCTTCAGTTTCAGTTTTGAACTTACTGTTGGGAAATGTGAGATAGTACTGGACCTCACAGACAGAGTAATGAAATTGAGAGGGCAGAAATGGAAGCAATCTGACGCCAACACTCCCATACACACAAGGCCTAGCACAGAAAAGAAATAACCTTATATTTCTTTTGTAAAACATGAAAATAGCTTTACTTACAGACCTTGTGCGCAGTCAAACACATGGGCTGGCATCCTGTTCAGTGTGTATGATCTCGTAACTGCTGCTGATTCACATTTATAGTTATTAACAACTGAAAATGACCCTCTAAAAACTATCATTGTAGCCTGGCAGCACCTTGACCAAAGGGTTTCTGAGGCACTGCTAATCGGAGCACTGGAAAATGATGTTTATAGAACTGTGGTTATAGGGGGCTTTAAGACAAGCAGTTATGGCAGGATCCTGAGGGGGTCTCTCCAGATGTCCTTGGCTCACCCCATGATGAGGAGAATGCTGCAGATATCATTCCCCAGCACCTTAATCTGCAAAGCCTTGGAAATCCTTCAGCTGAGGCACTGCCAGGATGAAAGTATAGGTTTGGGTGGGGGGCAACCTTGTCAGATGCAACTACAGCCTTGGAACTCCAATGTTGTAGTTCTTTCTGATGTTGCAAGATCTCTCCATGGTCTTATGGAGCAGAAGAGGGAAAGCAGCTGCAGGTTAGAGAGAGATATAGGAAGAGAAAAACAAACAGGAAGTTAGCAAACATACCAACTAGGAATTACTGAGCACTGCCATAGAAAGGTTGCTCATTCTAACATTTACCCTTTTCATATTTCTGAATTTGCACCAGAATCCAGATAATGGCTTTTATACCATGCTCCAGAGGTGAGTGAGAAATTGCTTCCCAAAAATACTTGAGAAAACAGAAAACTTCTGTCTCTAGAGATTTAACACCTTGATGACATATGACCTTAATTTGGAGAACAATGACACTCTTGCCTCCAGCAAAGGGATGGAAAAAATATTCAAAACTATTGGGAAAATGGTCAACAGCATGTTTTTTGAGTGTCAAGTAGCCTTCATGAGAAGAATCCAGTTTTGGACTTACTCTGCACAGAATCTGAATGCTGTGATCTTGACCAGGAAACATTTTCTGTGCTGAAATTGTTATACCTATACAGAAATGCTATTTCCTGTGCAGAAAAAGCAGTTTTCTGTGTGGAAAATGCTATGTTTGGGGAATTTTTATTTGCAGAATTCATGTGTGGGTGATCTGCATAGAATATACAGTTTTTTTCCACAGAAAATAATAATTCAATGTAGGAATATGATTTTCTATGCAGAAAATGCTGTTTTCTGTTCAAAAAAGCCACACATGAATTTTGTTCTACGTAAGTCCTGAGTTACAAATAATCTTCAAAAACTGTGTGTTTTTTGAAGACTTTCTTTAGAAAATCACTGACCTTACCTGTTGCTTCCTTTGTGAAGAAACAGGATGAAGAATTACATCCCTACTCTTATAGTGTCCTCTGAATTCCATTCTTAGACATTGGACATTCCACAATTGCCACAGGATGCAGCTGGAATTAAAAAACTGAATTGCATGTTGCTTTCCATAAGCACCTGTTTTCAATAATTGGATTATTTTTTATTAAATCAATGTCAAATTTTACCATATCACTCTGAAATCCAGGCTTTATCTGAAAACTGCTTTTATTTTCTGTATCTATGTAGATATATCTGTATCTATATCTATAAACACACAGACCACACAACCACAAATGGAAGTGACTTTCATCCTAGTCACTAATGATGAAACACTACAAATTGGTTCCTTGGATATTTTAAAAAATGTTTGAAAAATGAACATCGCTATCTCTACAAGCAAAGTGTAGTTCCAATTTTATTGGGGGGGGTGGAGTATCAGAAGTTTGAAAGACAATCCTTTAACAACACCAACAGAGCCAATGTTTGAAGTCAGTGACCACAGAAATGCAAACAGCAGCATTATTAAAAATTAATATGTGTTAAAATGCCTATTTGGCTAGTGGTAAGTAAGAAAAATATATGGCATCATAAATTTCAGCACTTGTACTAAACCTCTCTCCTCATAAAAAAGGCACTGATTTGCATGCACCCAATTCAGTTTGAAAATTTAAATAACAGAGCAATTCAGCATTTTTTTTTCTTGTGGGAGAGGAGGCATGCTGTAGATAGAAATAGGCACTTTAGGTTGTGATCCATCATAGAATTATTTGGGAGTAAGTTTCATTGTACAAAGTAAGAATCACTTCTGTGTAGACATGTGGCAAACTGGATTGGATTCAATTTAGACACTCTCTCTAGCACAATATACATGCTATAGAAGTGTTCTTTTCAACCATTGCCTGTTGTTGGATCTCATTGCTCTTTGGTAAGATGTGGCTGAGTAGATTACAGAGCATGCTAAATATGCCAGTATGGGACATCTGGTGGATGCCATCTGTGATGGTGGCAGCTGCATTGCAGGGATGTCTGTGCAACTCCATTTTCCAAACATTATCAAATGACAGAAGACCTTGCCAGAAGTGGGAAAGCCTATGTCCATACCTTGAACAATCTCTTTGGTACCAGCCCCATCATTAGACGGAGTTAGATGGCTGCTTCAGGAAGCAGGTGAGGGGCATTTGTGGAAAGATTCAATGAAGTGTGGAAGGACTGAGCTATGTGTGCTATACAGCCTATCCTCCACTTCCTAACCTGGCCTGTTGAACTCAGATGGAATGGGAGATGTTTTCTCATCACCATTGTGAAATGAGAGGCAGTTGCCCATGCTTTTAGTTTTTCTGTGTGAAGCAATGTACATATTTGCATTTAATGTACAAAGATTTTCTAAAACATAGATGGAAGCTGCTATGATGGTGTCATGCCCTGCTTCTAGAACATGGACTTTGACTCAGAGTCTGAAAGAGAGGGCATGGTAGGACCTGCTGTACAGGAAGAGGTTACAGTGCCACAAACAGAACTCTGGATTGCCCTGACTGCTTTGGATTCACTTGCCCTTGAATTCTGTTGGGCTTTATTTTTGACCTTGTGCTTACTTGATAAAAGTAAGTAGCTAGCTGGGAGCTATTCAGTTTGTTTTGTTTGAATCATCAGCTGTGTTGCTGGAACTGAGATAGGACAGATGGTTTATTATTACTTGAATTCCAGCAAATGAGAAGAGGTTTATCACTTTCCTAATTTCATACAGCACTGACTGTCTCTGGCAGCTGCCTTGTGTCCCATTCTGAGAGAAAGGTGGCATACAAATGTAAATAAATAAATAAATAATCACTTTTCCAAGCTCCTATTTCCTTTGTGAGGAAAGGTCCCAGTGGGCAAAATTGGAGTTATTTTTTCAAGAAGCCTTTAGATTAGAAATGGGCAACTTCAGTAGGTCTGTGGACCAGTTCCACCTCTCCTTGATTCACTGTTCTTGTACTCTTGAAAATCTGCACTAAATTGTGCCACTGAACTACTAAAAGCAATTCAAAACAAAAAAAAAAAGTTTGCTTCAGGTAAGATTTCCCTGTTTGCTGCCCATATTCAGTGGTGCAGCTTGCCCACTACATTTCAGTGGCAAGCTTTTCAGAGGTGGCTGGAGGAAAGATATGAAGACCATGGTCTGAAGGTTTCCTGTCTCTAATTTCTACTCATGTTTCATGAAGTAGGCTACAACCCACTGGTCTTTATGAGTAGGAGGATCCCCAAAATGGAAAATAACATACTCCCTAGAAGAACCAGTGTGGTATAGTGGTTTGAGCCTTGGATTAAAACCCTAGAGACTAGAGTTCAATTTCCCACTCAGCTTTAGAAACCCACAGGGTGACCTTGGGCATGTCACACATTCTCAGTCCCAGAAAAGCCCATGATAGGCTCACCTTAGGGTGGTTCTAAGTTGGAAACGGCACACAACAACAACAACCAACCTTCACGGAGATGCAATTTGAACTTGGAACGTTATTTCATTCTCTGGGCCTGTTTTTGGCAAACAGGAAATAGCAATAAGAAATGACTGGACAGAAAGGTCTACTTTCTAATAACAGGTATTTGAGGCCTGAAAAAGGACCAGAGCCCCCTCACCACAGTAAATAGTAAATCATGCCCCAAAGCTTTGTGGAGGACATAATTTGATATTTTTAGATGAATTCCTTTTCAATTTTAGTGGAAATTGGAGTTTCTGGAGGACCTGGGACCATATGGAATCCATAGAAAGGACTTTCCAGATCCCTTTTTAGAGAGATATCTAGAATCAGCTACACTTTGGTTGGGCTCTATAAAGGCTAAGACATCTCATGCAGGGATCATTCAGAGAACCTGGTCTACAGCAAAGTTGTTTCTGTAAATGGGAAAAGGAAAGAAACAGGTGATGGATTCAGTCTGGATGCCCACTTCATGTATCTCCTAATAGTGAATCACATCATGGTGCTGGTAGTGGTGCACACTGACATTTTTGGTCAGAAGCACTTTATTGGAAAGTGTAATGGTATTTCTGTTACACTTTTCTTCTGATGTGTTTATTTGCTTTAGGGACCAGATTTTTTCTGTATAAAGGAAAGACTGAGAGGACTTGTACTAAAGTATCTAATTCTAGGTAAATCATTGTATACAAGGTACAGTATAGGGACAGAGGCTTATGCTCCAGAGTATCTCTTTGAAAAATAAGCAACACTTAGGTACCTGAGAATTTATATGATTTAGAATAGCTATCTGAACCCTTATATGATTTTTCCCCAGTTGGTACTACAATTTATGGTATGTTTGCAAATATCAGTAGAGTTAGTTGGATTGATGTGATTTTTTTCCTGTTGATTTGAAACTCCAAAGGACCTTTCTGCATTATGAGTGATTTTTCTACTGGCACATTTTAACTTCAGAGCTCCAGCACTCTCAGTGCTGCATTTTTCTTTTTCTTGTGGTTTAATATTAGGGACTATATACCTAAAGAGGTTTGCCTATGAAGTCGAAATCATCAAGTTCCTTTGCTGCATATTTATCTTGACTCACCAAAAACTACTGCAGTAAAATTTTTTAAGCCAAAATAAGATTAACTCCTGCTTAATCTTAAATTACTGCTTGGTCATAGAAAGCCACTGGGTGACCTTAGACGAATCACAGTCTCAAGTCATTTCTACATGACATCGCTATACCACCATAGCAGTAGGTTGTTTCTGTATCAGGAGCCATGCTGCCACACAACATTGTCACTATTGTTACCATGATTTCCGGGGTCCTGGGGGTCCCAGTCACTGAGTCAGTTATTTCGAGTTCAGGGGGGTCCCTGTCACTGTGCTCCAACTATAATATGGGGAATGGAAAATTAGCTTGAGCACAAGTTGGCAAAGCGAGAGGCAGGGTAAGTTAGCAGGATCTTAAAACCCAATATATACCAGGTCAGGTCAGACCAAAAACCAAATAAAAGGTTTAATAAATTATTTTTATTTTATTTTTATAAAAAGTCAGTCACTGTGCACTTACTCACATTTGCACTCACTCACACAGATCCTAAAAGAAAATAAAAAGGAATGAAAATCGATAGGGGATTTTAGAGAGGGTTTCAGGGTAATACTCCACCTGATCCAGATGTCCAGGAAGACCAAATTAGGACAGAGAGTGAAGAGCTGTGAAACTCAGCAGGTGGGAGGGGGCTGAGGGGGAACGTTCGGCAAACAGTGACAGCAAACCAGGAGGCAAGCGAGAGCAATCCCTCGAATCGCTTAAAACGGGGGGGAGGGTTTATAGGTAAAAATGTGCCTGGAGAGTTAGCCTTTTCCTGGGGAGAACAATAGAGAGAGGGGCTAGATCAAAGCCTTCAATGATGGACATCTCCGGCTTGATGATTCGCGATGGTTTGTGAATGTCTGTGCCGGAGTAGAACAAAGGCATAGGCAGAGTGGAAATTGTCCTCACTTGGCAAGCTGATTGTACTTCTATCGAGCTACCATTTTGGGCAAGGGAGCCCCTTGTGTGCTTGATGATTGGACTGTCTGGAGGGCTCCTTGGGGCTACGTGACAGATTAAGTCACTGGCCAGACTGGAATTTTCCTAACATTGGCCATTCAGCCACGCCTGCCTACGTGCTTGTACAGTGATCCTGTCAGACAGGTGGAATGATTTAGCCATGCAGAGATATCAATTTAATGTGGTACATTAATAAATTGTAGACCCTGGGAGAGAGAGCCATTGATCATAGTAACACTATCCAGCTGCTATCCTGTCTCCAAGCGTTGCAAAACCACTGTATACTATTTCCAGAAAAAAATCCGTTAAGTGTCTCCGTTAGTGCTTCAATCCCATCAGATGGCTCAGTGAGGTACTGTTATAGCACTTGATAGCACTTCCAGTCATTGTGAATCTAGCAGTGGGTGGGCTGTGGAGGTGCCCAGTTTGTCCCTCCTTCAGTGACATGGTCTGGTAACTTCAAAATCTATCACTCTCTGTTTATTTCAAAGTTCTCCTTTGAGTTAACATTTTTCTTTTTTAAAATACATTTTTAGGAATTATAGCATGAAAATGCAACAGTGTACTGCTGTGTTTAGTATGGCTTCCAAAGTAAAACAAAACAACCCCCTACCAACCAATCGGGACAGTGGGATGGGGTAAAGGTGGGGATAGGAAGTGGCCAAGGTTGTTGTGGTGCAGAAGGAACACTGCTGGCAATACCACTATTTATCTAATGAAGGCGGAAGGGTGTGGAAAACAGCGTTCCCAACCTGCTACCGTATGTGAGTGACAATGCCGGGATTTTAACAGTATATCGTGCTAATAGCCTCTATTAGGTTAGTCATTCTTCCTGACTTTATTGCCAAACAATTTATTGCCAAATTGTCAAACAATTTAATGATGTAACATGTATTGTATTGTGATGTGTATGAGAGAAAATAACTATCTCATACTCTTTCTAAACCATTGATAATTTGGCATATCATATTCTCCTCCTTTCTATTTTTTTCTGTTTCATCGATCAGTGGGTTTCTCTGTCCTGAATGACAATCCTTCTGAATTCTGGTTCAACCAACAGAGTTCAAAAGACTAATAGTAATCTCTGGTCTCTGAACTGTGGTCATTATTAAAGATGGAAAGAATATCTGAAGTATTCAAAAATAGCTGACAAGCAAGTTTTTGAAGTTTTATGAAATTCTTTTGGGAAGAATCCTAAACTGACATGAATCTTTGTAGTTGATGACTGCCAAAATACTGGATTTTGCACAGAATAGAAAACAGTATTTTCCCCCACAGGTAAAAATATTTCTGTGCAAAAAAATACAGAATCCAACATTATCCACAGGAAGATGTCTACTGAAAATTCTGTTATCTGTGCAGAAAATGCTGTCGGTGGGGGACTTAGGCAGGGCAAAATTTGCACATGATATTTTTACACAGACACAATATGAACTATGGCATTTTCTGTGCAGCATTTTCTGCACTAAAAATATCGCATGTGAATTTTGCCTAGAAGAAGTCATAAACTATGAAATTTTATGACTTCTAGGCAAAATTCAAGAAAATCTACTCCGTGAAAATCTTCAAAAACTGTATTTTTGAAGATTTTCTTGTAGCAAGAAAATTGCTCCAATTACATGTTGCATACTTTCAGAGCAAAATTAGCAATGAACTCTATCTCCATCTGTAACAAAAATAGCATCATATTTGCAGAGGTGGGAGATATCAGGAGCTTTGAACAGAAAGTATTAGGCTTGCATTTTTCTATGATGATGCCCATTTGCTGCATTCTGAGACTGAGTAGGACAAAACACATCTCACCTTGAAAATTGTTATATTTCTGAAGTCGGTGCTGTAATTTTCTCAGCAAAAAATGTGTAGATTTAAGAAACTTCATGACTAGAGGATGTGTCAGTTTGACATTTGCACAAAAAAAGGCGCTTTAGATGCATACTTGATGTAAGATTTGTCTTAAAACATGTACAAATTTTCAAACAAGAATTTAAAAAAATTGAAGCAACTCAGTACAGAACTGGGTAAGGTGAAATATGCAGGGCAAAATAATGTTTCCAAGAAATGCAGTGAGACTGGTACATCCCCAGGTATGAACAGGTCTGTAAGGTACTTGCAGATTGTGATCCAACCAATAGGGAGCATCTAATGACACCAACATCAGATGAGCCTCCCACCATCCTACTTAGACCACAAGAAACCATTCCTCAAGATGATGTCAAGATACAGTGGATCTTCCTCTCTGTGACCTCTACATGCATGAATGTGAGGTCACGCGAAGTGTTGTGTCCCATTATACTCAATAGTGCTTGTCCATGCCGCTGCAGACAGCCACACGTTGTGTCCATTGACTATAATAGGATGCAATGCTTTGCGTTTTTTATTTTATGCAGGGGTTCCTGAAACAGAACACCTGCATATATGGTGGGTGCATGGTATATAGAAGAAGATAAATCTACAGAGATGTGCCATCTCCCCACAATTCAATGAAGATTAAGAACTGAACCTGGAAGACAGTTATTCTGCCTAGTACTACTTGTCTTTTCTGCATAAAAAATGTATATACATTGCACAGAAAACATGTTTTCTGCACAAGAAACCATACATAAAACATCTGTGCAAAAAATGTAGGGTTTGTGCAGAAACACTACATGTATTTCTGCACAGAACACATCACGATGTAAGAGTGTGGGTAAATACTGGACAAAAATGTTGATTTTTCTCCTGTAAGTAGGACAACGCTATATAAATTATTTGTTTCTTGCATGTTAGATTGAAACATGTGAAGATTTATATCCCTAATTGTTATTTGTCCCTGGGACATTCTCAGAAAAAGGATGGCTGCTCCTAAATTTAATTTATGAAAGAAATCTGTGTTCCTATCCATACATTAGTGTAGAGGTACCAAACATGGGCTTGCCTTTTGAAATTTTTCTGGATAAATTCCCTGAGTGTCATTACTTCTGAGTAAACATACATAAGGCTGTCTAGTTAACCTGAGAATGTCAGAATTAATGCTTGAATGTCAGTGTTCACCAAAATTTTGAACTTCATAAAATATTGTACATATTTACTACTTTATCCTTAAATAAATTTCCCAGTTTTATCTGTTTGACAAGGTCCTTTTTTGTTTATATCTTTATCAGAAATATAGTTCTGATATATTATTATTATTATTATTATTATTATTATTATTATTATTATTATCACCATCATCATTAGCATACATATGTATTTCTGTAGCTCATACATTCTTTTTTTAAAAAAAAAATTTTGGTTCATTGGCACATACAATATTTGTATGAATTGCTGGGCCCATTGACTTGATGCAAATAAAATTTGATTTGAAACATACATTAAACAGGGTTCTTTGTGTTTATCAGTAGCCTAACTGTATGGCATCTGACTATATAATAACATGTTCACACCTTTATAATTTGACAGCGAGCATTTTAAAGTTTATAAGGAAACAGTTCTACTAATTCCTTGTAAGGAAGCAGATAATGCAGTAATTATGGTGTTTCTTTCACTCTCTTTTTTCCCCCACCAAGCTGAAAACCTAGAGTGGAACAGAACAATTGTAAAAGCTTTCAAGCTAATCTGGTTACTTGCCTTGATCTGCTAAAGAATTTGTGTTAATCTGTCTATATTTAGGACAATTTAGCAGGCTTTGATCCTTTAGCTAATGAGTGAACATTTCAGTGTCTGAGTGCTCAGCTGCTTGTGCCACTTGATATCAATGAGGCAGAGCAGAGAGGCATTTGGGATGTATTGTCAGTCAAATCTTTCCAGCCACTGATCATCCATCAATAAAGGCCTTGCAATTGGAGAAAGATCTACTTTTGCTGTATTGGAAAAGTGAAGAAGATGCCTGCAATTGACTTTCTTGCTTAGTTAGGTATTTGGGCATAAGAAGGGTGATGCATTACTTGCTCCTGTCTTCTCTTTTTAACAACAGAGATTCCCACACTGTCAGAAAAGGAACTCTGCTAAATGAGGGTGGACTTCATTTCCCATTGCCAAGGTGGATATCACTTTATGGCTGAGTGCAGCTATGGACACTCAGAGCCATGAGGCCCAGATTTAGTCAGGCTGATTTTATGTAAGATGGACCACAACTGGAAACTGTTACTATGTTTTAAGGCTCTACATTAGGGGCAGGCAAAGTACAGCCTCTGGACTATATATGTTCATCTCGAAGGTAAAAATAACTTTGCCCTCAAACATCTCCAAACATCATCTGGGATTGTAGGGGGGAGCAATTTTGCCATGTTTTGGGGTCATGGGACAATTTTTGGCCCAGGAGAAGATTTTTCTCAATAGGAAATGATCAGAAACACAACTTCTGAGTCACTTACTATTGAAAAAAAATGTTTTCCTGGAGTGCCAATGAAGCTCCCTAATTCCTGACTATTGCCCGCTTCTGCTTTAGAGTCATTGGAGCTGTAGGGAAAAAAAGGTTGAGAAAAGTAGGTGGTATAGTACCAGGCAGAATGATTACAAGATCAACAACAACAGCAACGAATATGCTTGACTGCCATTCTTAATGAAAAAGTTGATGGAACTCGTCTGTTCCACTTGGGTATGTAAGTCCTTGTGTCTCTTGTTCTTACAGGGGTAAACAAAAAATCTCAAAATATTCCTGGGACAGAGAGATGTTTTTGTGCATTTTCTAAAAATATCCACATTTGTTGAGCAAATTTTTTTTACAAACTTAGCGAATCCTTTTCACATCAATTCTGATTTTACATCATCATCATCTATTTATCATTTAGTTACATAATGCAATCAATGTACATGGCACTTTAGAAGTAATAAATCAATCTAAAATATATGTACACAGAGAAAGAGAGAGAAATATTAAAAATATATATACAGTACAATTGTAAAACAGATTATCCAGAAAAAAAAACACAAAAATGCAGTATAATATAATCAAAATATACAAGATTGTAAAACAGATTATAAAACAAAATTTTTACAGAAATTACGATTTGAGTGCATGGTTGTTTGAAAAACAGAAGCACTGGGTGAATTGTTTGGAATCTGTAACTGGCTGGATTGATCAATAAACACACCCTTAGCTTCCTGTGCATTTCTGTGCTTTACTTTACAGAGAGGAAAGAGGTTTTTTGTTTGTTTGTTTTTGCTTCTTGCTCTATTGCAGAGATATTGACCAGGTGGAAGAGCATGTGTCATTTTGCTCACACCTTGCTGTGGTTGCAGTTTTTTCAGCAAGTTCAGATTGCTGCAATGTACTCTATATGGAGCTATCTTTGAGGAATGTTCAGAACTTCATGTGGTCCAAAGAATTGCATTGTTAACCGCGACTAGTTAACCGCGACTAGTTAGACTCCACTGTTAACAGCACCACTGGTTACCAAACCCTTTTCAAGAACAATTCAAAATGCTTTGTATGATGCACAAAGCCATACAGGTGGGGAATCCTGTTAAGTCCAGCAAACAGTATCTTCCCATATAAGCCTACATGGGTGTTTAGGGGAGACACTCCTCTTAATCCTGCTGCTTTCACAGGGGCATTTGGTGGGAATACAGGAGAGGCCCTTCTTGGTGCCTGCCCTCAAGTGCTGGACCCCCTTCCTAAGGAGGTTTGAATGACTTTCTCCTTGTTATCCCTCCATTTAGTAGGTTAAAAACTTTTCTATTCCTACTGGGGGCTGCAAGGGCTGTTAACAGCATCTTGCTCTACTGCTTTTTATTTTTAATGGGAATATTTTATATTGTTTTAATGCTGTATATGGTTTAATTGCATTTTGCCCACAGCATTTAATCTATTTTTCTCTATTTGTTTTATCTTTGTTTGTTTCATTTTTTTAAAGCTACCTTGACTGCCAGTTCCAGGGGGCAGGGAGAAAGGTGAAATATAAATGAATTGTCAATGAAAAGAACAGCAACAACATATCTCACCGCCTTCTTGTTGAGGGTGAAATATTTAGGGAATATGCCTTACATTCTGATGATCCTCTTCAGAGAAAACAGTATTTACTATGCTGGAAATAGCATTGTGAATTTTGTACTCACAGATGGTAACAATGCTGTACAGGGGTATTATTTTCTGTGCAGAAGATGCTGTTGCCTGAGCAGAAAAATCACAATTTCTATGGGGGGAAAAAGTGTGTGGATTTTGCACAGAATAACTCTTGGACTTCCTCACAGCAAGAAGAAAATGTGTACAATTTCTTGTTGCTTTATTCAAGAAAAAAATTAGCAAAGAATGAAATCACTACATGTCACCAAGTCCAGATCACAAAAGTCCAGAAAAAGGCAAAGTTTATGCACTTCTTCACAAGGCCAAAATTTGGGTCTTCTGGTTCAGGACTGGATCAAGCTACATAACCAAAATAAGTTGAGAAGCCATATAAGTTGAAAAGTGTGCTAGAGAATGCACAAATATATATGAGATGTTTTCAGGATTCTCAGAGCTCTGCCCAAAAGCATGTTTAGCAGGAAAAGATTAGGCATTAGTGAATCTAAGATATACTAGGTCCATGCATAGAGGTGGAGGCATTCCCTTTTCCTCTTCAACAGAAAATGTGACTAGGAGCCGTAAACATATTTTGTCGTAGCATGTTAAACCTTGCCAGCCAAACTTTCGACACAAAACAGAGGCTTTGAGTCAAAGTGATTGTGTGGGGATGCAAAATGGAAGCAGAATAGTGCTTCTTGGTAAAAAAAGAAAAAAAAGAAAAAAAGTTGAGTTAGGAGTATAAATCCTGACTCCATTTGTCCTTGTATGGTAAATGGAACAACACACACAAACAAAAATTATGTTCACCATGAGATGGTTTGATTCCCTTTTCAGTCACAGGGAGATTATAAGCATTTTTAAGAGAGGGTGATTTTTTGCGAGGAGGATCACTTATGTAAAATTCATAAGATTGAAGGACGTGGTAACTGCTATGCGCACTAGTAAAGGTAATAATATTGGCTGAGCTGTCTGTATCTTTCTGAGTGGTCAACTGGTCCATTTGTACTTGCACTCAGTGTGTGTGTGTGTGCTAAAATTCACAGGGGGAAACAGAAAAGTTTTGGACAGAGACATTATGCACGAAATGCAGAAAATTTGATATTTAAAACATCCATTTGGTACTGAAGGTGAGCATGACAAACCATTAGTAGGTCGCTTTAGCATGGCAAGATGGTGAGATTTTTTTTCCACATCTGTAGGCTGAAATATAGAAGTAAAACTTTCAGGCTGAGTACATAAACTGATTTTTGCTTCCTGAAAGTTGCTGAGGTAACACTCTCTACTGACCTGCTCATAGTCTATCTGTCTACTAAATGGCTCCTCTCCCATCCAACAAGAAGCCTTTTCTATTGTCTGGAAAGCTGGATTAAGACACCCACTGAGCTTCACGTTTATTACATTGATCCAGATTCCCACTCTACAGTTGAGCTTATTGGATGCCATTAATCAAATCTGTTTGACAGCTGAACATCTTTCATAGAGTTATTGGGAATAGAAAAATTGGATGCGTTGAGCTGGTCTCCTTAAGCAAAGGGGCAGCTGTCTTAGTGGATGGACAGTTCCTCTTACCTCACAGTCTAATCTATAATTAATCCAGGAAAATTAAATTACTTACTTGTAATGTCCAATAATTAATCAGTTTCTCCACAGATTAATTTCAAATGGATCTGGCTTCTTCTCCCCTTTGAATGCCAACTAACTTTGGACATAAAGTGCTGGATTAGATTGACTTTTCATATGTCCCACTGAGGCAATTGTGCCCAGTTCCAGTCTGTAAACTCATCCCAAAAGACTGTTATTTTGCTCCAAAGACCAAAATTTTGAGGTGGCAAGCCCCTCAGTGATTGATGTTGCCTCTGAAAAGTTGTTGGAGTTAAACATGCCCAACTTATGTTGAGATCACACTTTGCAGCAGCTAAAGTTCATTTTAAAAGCTTTTTGCAGATGTGGTGAGCTATGCATATTCACCCAACCATCTATACCATTAAAATAATGAAAAAATATAGTTGATTGCAAGGTAACCAACAGAGAGTTTGTCATGAGGCTTTGATCTACCATAAGTAATCTGTCATTCATTTGTGAATAATGAAAAAAAAGGCAGGTCATATTAATTTATTTAACAAGCATCTCTTTCCTTGTGCAACTACTACTTTATTTTCTGTAACTTAGGAAGAAGAAACTGGCTGTAACTAGGATTGCATAAAATATTCTCCAATTTACCATTACCCACATTCATAATCATTGTGGGCTGAGGGAGGATCAATAAAGTTGGTCAGTAATCTTTACTTGCTTGCTCCTTGACTATAGGTCCAATTGGCTGCACTTTCTAGGAATGAGTCCTTAGCATGAATCAGAGAAAAATCTCTCCCTTCTCATCTGATCCTTCCCTTAAAAAGTAAGCCTGCCCACAACTTTGACCAAGTTTATCACTTTCCCTTATCTTGTAGCACTTTTCCCCTGCCATAGACAAAACGTATCTGCTAGGTTGATGGAGCGGGTGGGGCAGAAGGATTTCCCCCATCTTTAAAAATGCTTTAATGAAATGGAGATTTTGTCATTCCTAGAATAGTATTCTTAATTGGTCATTCAATCCTGTATTTTCATTTCAGATTTGGTAGGCACTGGATGTTTTGCCCATAGCAAGGGCAACCATGGGTGGGCTCCATATTAAATGAACTCCTTAAGGTGAGGTGGGCAACTGCAGTCAGTTTAGAAGTCAGCTTTCTGTCCTTAAGACCAATGGTTACATGGACTATCAAAATCCCCCCCTCTAAAACAAAACTAAACAAAACAAAAAAAACTCTGGAAGTGTCTGGAAGTCTACTTCTGGTTTTCAGCATTGACATTTTTGTTATTAAACAGTGCATGGTAACCCTAAAACCTATTGAAAAGATGAATTGCTGCTTTTGGAGGCTTCCAGGAAAGGCAGTTCACAATTTTTGGTCACACTTTGACAGCAGTCACCAAGAAAACTCTCCCATGTCTTGACTAAACAGGCCTGCAATGGTAGTGGGGCTGAGAGAAAGCTGTCCCATGAGGATCTTAACATTTGGACAGGCACATATTTGGAGATACAATTTTTCAGATGGTCTGGACTCAAGCTATATAGTGCTTTATAGGTCATAACCAGCACTTTGAATTGTGTCCAGAAACGAAGCGGTAGCCAGTGAAGCGGTTTTAACAGGGGGTTATATGTTGTCTTGAGGGTTTAATTTTCTAGATGATGCACTTCAGCATGTGCTTCATCATTATTATTATTTTTCTCCCAAAGATTGCTGGATGGCACTGCATCCATTGTAAAATACATGAAGGACTTTTACATGTGCATTTGGGGCTGCAAGATGGCACAGTTAATTTCTGTGCTACAGGCTTGAGTTTGGTGCAGGAGGTGTTGCCTGCTAACTGCTTTTGCATTTAAAAAATGATGCTCTGTTGCTCCTCTGATTATCTTTTTTGCATGCATCTTAAACAGGAGCAAAGGGCTTTGTCTGTGTTCTCTCTCTCTCTCTCTCTCTCCCCCTCTCTTTCTCTCTCACACACACGTGTGTGTGTGTGCATGCCTGCATGTACCAGTCAACAGTCTATACAAAATGCAAATCAAGGTTGCTTTTTCCCATTAAAGAAGGGATCAGAAAGACAGCAGCTATAATTCCTGTAATTTAGCATCTGGTGCTTTTTCTCTCAACAGTGCTTTGTGTATTAAAACAGGGATGAGTCAAAACTACTTACCTCGCATTGTATTCAGTTTTGTCAGTGTCAAAACAACATTTGTGTGGTTTCAGTGTTATTCTTCTCACCTTCAGTTTCCTTTTCCTTTGCACTCCTTGCCCTCAAACTCATTTCCTCACACTTCTGCTCAGTATTACTGCCTTTGGGAACCAATATGTTTTGTTTTATTAACGATACTACAATGCTACATCAGATGGAATTATGTCACAGATGTTTTTGTTGTTGTTGGTGACTTCAATTCATTTCTGATTTATGGTGACTCTACAGTGAACCCCTCACAGGAGTTTCATGGTAAGATGTTTTTACAGTGGGATTTGCCATCATCTTCCTCTGAGTCTGAGAGGAGTTGACTTGCCCATGGTCCCCCAGTGGGCTTCCATGGCCAAGTGAGCATTCCAACCCTGAGTCCTAATTCAACACTTAAACCACCATGCTGGTAGTGTAATGAGAAGAAGCAGTATCCCAGAAGAGGGGGCATAAGGTCTAAGAGATTAAGGCCATTTCCACACTATACTGTTATAGTGCTATTATTCCACTTTCAGCATCCTATAGAATCCTGGGGTTTGCAGTTTAGGGAGGGGCACTGAGAATTCTCAGCCAGAGAGCTCTTTGCCCTCAGTAAAACACAAGCCCCAGGATTCCACAGGATGTTGAAAGTGGAATAATAGCACTATAACAATGGCCCTTTCCGCAACTCACCTTTTTGCGGAGCTGGGGTGCGAGGATCGCATGAGCAGCCTCTTGTAAGAGGCTCTTGCATCGCTGTTGCTTCAGCTCGACAGCTGCTGCCTGCTTGCAAGCAGGTAGCACGAGAGCCCCTCTTCTTCCTTCCACAGTGCAACCTGGGATTTTCCCAGGTTGCGCTGGGCAGGAAGCATGAGCACCACAGCTCTGGAGCTCTGGAGCTTGCCATGTGTGGAGCACACATGGCAAGTGCGCGCAGAGCCCCAGAGCAATGCATGATCATGCACCATTTTCGGCTCAAAGCCAAAAATGAAATTGTGCGTGATCGGCACCTGCCAGCCCCTGGAGCATCATGTGATTGCAAGTGCATCGTATGGACCACTCCTTGCAGTTGCAAGATGCTCCAGGAGCCCTTTCGCATGGCAAATGCCATGCAAAAAGGGCCAATGTAGTGCAGAAAGGGCCTAAGTAACACAAACAGTTCGTGAGGTTGTTCAGAGTAACAGTAGTGATGCATGCTGGTCTATGAACGTAATAAAATGATTGATTGATTGATTGATTGATTGATTGATTGATTGACAGTAGTGATGGGAGGAGTGGAAGTAGAGGGAGTAAAGGGAATCAGAGTGGGAGTAATTTGGTTTAACTGTTTCAACTACCCTGGTTCTGAATCAAATTGTGTTGTGCCCACAGTGTAGATTCAATATGCACATCAAGATAGAATGTGAGTTTTAAATAGCTACAGCTTTTCATTGTTTATGGTTTATGCAGATCAGCTTACATGATAGCGAAATATAAAAAGGAAGGCAATCACAGGTGTACTACAAATCAGACTGATTTTGTTGGCCATCATGTCCAAACTGGATGTGAGGCAGGCATGCTAGTCCCTGAGCGTGTCTGGGCCTTGAAATGACACCACCATGATATTAATATTAATTAAATATTGTTTTATAATCTTTTATATTTTGAGTCTACATATCTGTCAGTTTGCTTTATATGGTATTGTATGTTTTGTATTTTATCTGGACAATTTATTTTACAATTGTGTTGTTTAGCATTATATTTTTATTATTCCTTCCTTTCCTGCCCCCCTTCCCACCCCCACCCCCCGTATACACATATATTTTAAACTGTACACCTTCAATAGGACTCACTGTTTTTGACTGTTTGACTTATAAAGAGCTATACACATTGATGAAATTATATGAATATATGATGATGATGATGATGATGATGATGATGATGATGATGATGATTTCTTAAGGTAGAGGTGGGCAAAGTGCATCCACAAAGGCTGTGTTTGTAGGCTCTCAGCTCTCCAGACTCCCCATTTTCTGTGACTGAAGTTATTATTTAGGGTTTTTTTCAGCATGTGATTTTTATGGTGCATTTTTAATAAGTCAGATCTGGTATTTTAATGAATATTCTTTGCAGAGCAATGTTTGGTTGGACAGAATTCTGTTAATTCTAACTGTACTGTGACCATCAAGAAGGTTACTGGGTCTTCTCCCTCCCTCTCTCTCTCCCTCTCTTTCTCATTACCAAATGCTATTAGCACTAATTTGGTATTAGGTTCAATCATGTGCCAAATAATCAAGGATAGAGCATAAATAATCAGAGATATCACATGAAATATATCTCTCCTGAATCTTGGCACATTGTCTCATTCATCACAGGTACCAATAAAAGCCATGGTTCTTACATCCATATCAAGATAATGAAAACATTTTGCTAGACATATGGTGGGATCTTGCAGGTATTAAACATCACCAGTTTATCATTTTTTAGAGATAGCTCCCATATAGTTGCTGAAACAGACCATGAGTCACACCATTAAAAGTTAATTTTGAGGCTTACAATGGCCAGAATTCTACATGCACTATTTAGTTATGTAATTACCTTACTAGTATAGCCAAGTAGTATCCCACAGCCTGATCCCCCCACACACACACTTTATTGGGCATCAGCCATGCAGAGAGAAGGGAGGCAATTTGGTGGCATGAATAGATGATGTTTTCACCACCATCACCACCAGCCAGTGACAGAGTCCTGCTTATGATCACCACAGCCTTGCTGGCTGGAGGAAGGAGGAGGGTTGAAACATTATCCACTCATACCTTGATCTGCAGCAGAATAGACCCACTTCTTTTCACTTGGATGATGCCCAGCAAAATAGGTCTGGGAGGGGACAGTTACTATTGTGGCAGTAGTGCCATGATTGTGATTACATTGGAACCATGAATAGAGGCCTGCTATGGATGTGTAACTCCACATTATACCTCTGTAAGTCTGTTCCTGAATTCCGATCAATGTTTCTAAGAATGTCCCAAGCAAAGGACAGATGAACAATCTGAGAGTTCCAACTAGAAACCACAGATCTAAGCCCATTATAAACCTCACAAAACAGTGTGGCCCTCTTGTTTGCAAACTGTAATTTTTATGTTTGATTTGAAATTAGAGGATGCCAAAGAAAAGGTAGCAAAGAAAACACTGCTGGAAGCAAATCCTTTGTCCCCACTTTCTAATCTGTTTTTGAATAATGGGCTTTTTCATTGAATTACTATTACCTTAAATAACACTCTCAGAGGTTTCAAGTATTCAAAAATTTTCAAGATTTCAAAATTAGAGGAAGTGTCCACAACATATAACAGCATCAAAAAGTACGTTGTAATTTATCATTCTGGCTTTTAGTAAAATATTTCCACCTCTAATTGAAGACTGGGAAAATAGTATTGCTGAGCCAGATCATTCCAGAATAGTAATAAAACATTGCCATTGTATATTAAAAACGTATGCCAGAAGTACTTACTCTTCAAAGGCTGAGGTTCTGATCATACTTATTAGGGAATAAGTCTCATTCAACATGGTAGGATTTACTTCTAAATCAAACTGCACATGATTGTGCTGTGGGTTTTACTCAAATTATAATCATTTGTGTGTTGTTCAATCTCAATTTTGTTGTAACTGTTCTGTTAGTTTAGTACTAAAGTGACTCTCCCCTCAAAATATAGTGCAAATTGCATTAAAAATAAGCAAGTATTACATTAAATCCTTATCTTCTCACTGCCCACTTTAACAGTTCCTTTTCTTCATCTTCAAGACAGCAGTAGTCAGTGAACAGTAATTAATCAAAATAAATGTTACCTAGTCAGCCCTCCACATTTGCGGGTTTAACTTTCATGGATTTGATTATCTGAGAGTTTCTCCAACCGATGCCCCCCAGGTGATTCTTTTCTGGGGTACCCTTCCTTCTTGGTGGCTCCAAACAGGCCACATAGCCCTTTAAAAAACCCATCCCTGCTCCACCTTCTCCTCCACCAACTGCTGCTTGGCTAGCTAATGATGTCTTGCAGACCAATTTCTCAGCACTTCAAACCCTCTTCTGATGCCCCCTCCACACCTAAGGAAGGAGATGGGTTAGAAAGAGGAAGTATAGGACCACCACACCTACCCACCCCCTTTTCCCTCTTCTTTGCCCATTCTCCCTGAACATGCCTTAAGCTCCTTCCCAGAGATAGATACGCACACATTTTGATATTTGCAATTTTTCCACTTTAGCAAGAGTCCTGCACCCCTAAACTGAGTGAATGTGGAGGGCTGACTATACTTCACATCTAGCAAGATGTTACTTTGAGGAAGAAACCCTATCCCGGGGTCTACAATTTTGATGTTAAAATTTGATTCTGTGTGCCAAAGAGGTCCCTGAAGGGGCATGTAGGCAGGCACGAGGGAGGCACGGTCAAGAGATTAAAAACCAGGTCAGGCCAGTAAAATCCCCAGTCACGTAGCCCCAGGAGACCTCAGGATGTATAAATCCACAATAAACAAAAGGTCCTCAGCCCCGGAGAAGCTGACTTGAGGGGATTAGCCTATTTGCCCCAAACTGAGCAAATATTCCATCAGGCAAGACCATTTACATGAAGTCACACCACAAAGTAACACAGCCGAAGATCCTGAGACTTTGGTAACACCTTGCAATCCCATCACACAAAGGAAATTACCATGGTGGAGCTTCGTTGTCGTTCCAACACCCATTGTTCTCCCTGGGAAAGGATTAGGCCTCCAGGTACTTTTTCCCCTAAAAATAGTCCCAGTTTTTGAGTGGTTCTTTGGATCATCCCTGGTCATCCCAGCAGACCATTGCTCCATCTGTGGAGTGATCCCCTCAGCCCTCTCTGTGCTGACTTCAGAACAAAGGTGCAGGATCACTCCAGCTAGACCCCTTCAATATTCCCCTATACAGTTTCCTCTCTTTTGCTTCTTAATAGGTCTTGAGTGAGTGTGTAAGTGATTGTGTTGGTGTGTGAGCTTGAATTCAATAAAATCATTTACTGGACATTCTTGTTTGGTTTTTTGCTTGGCCTGACCCGGTAAAAACTGGGTAAAAAAGATCCCGCTAGGTTGCCCTGCCTCTTGCATTGCCATAGCTTGTGCTCTGGCTAGTTTCCATTCCCCATCACGTGGAGCATACTGAGGTGTCCCCCAAGGGACCCCAGAAATGAGGGTAACAAAGATCCCATTGAATTGTTCCCGTACCTGTAATTGTTCCAGCAGCTATAATTGTTCCAGCACCTTGCTTTATTCTCCAAAGAATGCAATAGCATTGTGAGATTAACATGTAACTTTTATCATCTTAAGGCAGTGGTGGCGGGAAGTTTTCATACCAGAGGGCTGGTAAATCCATGCCAGTTTTTAGTGTGAATTTCAAAAGATCTACCAGCTTCTAAACCTATATAGGGTACAAGAGTCACTCCTTCAGACAGCACTGTTAAACTTCACACTAAAACCTAGAGTGTATTCATAATATCTCTGACATAGAAGCCATCAGCTGCCATTGGCCCTTTTCGCACCTTACCTTGTCACGGCAGTGGGGAGCAGTGCTCGCGCGAGCTGCTCATGACAGCCCTTTTTGCCTCCCGCATTGCCTTCCTTGTAGCGCGACTGTGGCACTTGCCCCCTGCCCTTCCTTCTGCAGCGCAGTCTGGGAGTTGTAGGCTGTGCGGGGGGAAGGAAGCGTGACCGCCCCTGCTCGCCAAAGCACCGCACACAGGTAAGTGTGCGAGGGTGCCACGAGCATTGCGCGAGCATGCAGTATTTTCGGCTTAAAGCCAAAAATCAAAACATGCGCGCACGCCCTGCTTTAGCCTCCTGAGCGTCACACGAGTGGGAGTGCGTCATACGGAGTGACACTCCCACTCACGCAACGCTCAAGGGGCGCTCGCTCAAAAAAAAAAGCATGCGAAAAGGGCCATTATCTTAAGAACAGTCCACATCAATTTGCTTGGAATTTTTAAACCTCTTGTTGATCTCATTCTTTCTTTATTCCATCCCTGATGTAGACTTTTTGGGGTTTCTCTCACTTCTTCCTTTTCTTTATTTCATATGTCATCACAAAATGAAGGGATTTATTTAACAGCTCATTCACATAAATAAGCAAAGCAGCTTTACAGAGAGTCAGGATAGTGTTGGGCTGTCTCTCCTGGGAGACTGTACTTTCCTCTGATAGTAGAACCTCTCTAAGGCTCCAGGCAAAGCTCTTTCCCAATCTTCCATCCGGAAAAGGCAAAAAACACAATGTGAGTTATAATTCCATCATGAACAGCACAAACCTATTCCTGTTAACTCAAATTGTCACAGTGGTAAATGGGGCTTATTCCCTCATGAAAAGTTTGTAGCCTGAAACTCCTGCATGTTGTGTTATAACCAGAACTAGGAAGTCACTAGTCACAAAGAAAGGTGCTTTCCACTCTACCTTCCCAATCCTCCATAGGGACAGGAGAAGGATGGGACAGTGACAACACTAATGCATGATGCTGTCATGGTCCCGTCCTTTTCCTGTCCCCAACTGTGCCACAAATCATTGATGGGTTTTCCCCATCAATGACTGATAATTGTGCTGCCATCTCACTGTGCACCCATACTTGCCTAAGCTGTAGAGAACTTGGAAGTGCAATGGATGCACTTCCTGCCCCAGCACAGCCTGGGACAATACCCAGCTGTGCTGCAGGAGAAAGAAGCACGGCTATAGTACTTCCTTCTGCATCAAGCGAGCAGGTGCAGAGGCGAGTGTTGGTGTCCATGCTCCCATCCTGGCAAAGCTGCTTCCAGGATGATGCTGGGACTACCCTGGACCCAGAGAAGCTTCAGAAAGGGCCAAATAGTTATCTTTGTCAGGCATAACTGGGGGTCTTTCTACACTACATTGTTATAGTGCTATTATTCTACTTTTAACATCCTGTGGAATTCTAGGGTTTGTAGTTTAGTGAGGCCAAAGAGCTCTCTGGCTGAGAATTCTAAATGCCTCTCCCTAAACTGCAAACCCCAGGATTCCATAGGATGTTAAAAGTGGAATAATAGCACTATAATAGTCTAGTGTGGAAAGGCCCTAAGTTGCATTCTGGTTGTAACATGATGAAGGATAACATCACTCCTTTTGCACAAAATTGCAACTGTTTTTAGTAATTTTTGCAGTTATGGGGTGGCTTCATATATCACAAATCAGTAACTTACAGCATTCAGGGATTTTTTTGAGGGGGGCCCCTCCAAATTAACTATTTTACTTAGCTGTTAACAATAGGGAGGTAGTTACCTTTTAAAATGTTGTGGCTGGAATCCTATTGGTCACTTACACATAATCAGTTCCCCTCTGGAAGTAGCTGAGATATTTTTGTCTGCTGGGGAATATCCTTATTTTGGTCAAGCTTTTGGAAGGGAATTTGTGCATGAAGTGCTGTTTTGCCTTCAGACGTGTATGCATATACAATGTGATGTACTTGTGTTGCACATGCATATGTACACCTGAAGCCCATGTGCATTTGCTCATGTATTCCATTGCATAACTTTGCCATTCAACATAAAAGTTGTGTGTAAACAGTGAAGTTCCCATTCTCTCTCTCTCTCTCTCTCTCATTGTGTTTTATAGTTGTATTTCTTTGTTTTTGTACTTTTGTTATTTTTTTTACAAAAACATAAGGGTTGTATAGAACATTCAGTGTAACTCCACATGCACAACACTAATGTAGGATCTCAGCCTATAGCTATAATAACTATAATGGCAGTCAACGATATTTGGGGCCTTCAAGATGTAACCATATGTATTATCTTCTCAAGCTCTCTTGTTAGCACAAGACCATCAGAATCAGAGACACTTTTCTCATTTTCACCAGCTGTTCTTCCCATCCTTTATTTAGCATTCCTATTGAGCCACTCTAAGAAATATCACTTGGTACCTAATGAAAAGGACCAGCTTTTTCTTTCCTATTACTTATTTTTACAGTGCTCTTCATTTTTCCTCTTGCCAGATTGCTTACGGTGTTAAAAGCTTTCTGCTTATCACCAACATAGTGTTTTATGTTGCCACTTAACCATGTTGGCCTTGGATGCTATTTAATAAAAAAACTGGGTTGGACTTTACTGAGATATATTTAAATGTGCAATAACCTTTTCTTTTTTTTTCAACAGCTAGGGGGAAAAGCCCTGTATGCAACTTATTGATGGCTAACCAACCCAGTTCCCTCACTCTTAGCATGTCTAAGGGTTATACCAGGTGAAATCTCACCCATGATAACACTTGCTAGTGTTTCATTTGAATTGTCAAAATATGCCTTGTGCCTCATTTCATCGCAAGACATCATGCAGACACCATGGCTATTTCTGCACAATGACGTTCTTCTGCATTGTCATGCTGCAATCCTGGAGTGCATCAGCAAAGCTCCCCTCCACATCTGCTTGCTTCATGTGGAAGAGGGTGCAATGGCACCACCTCTTCTGTCAACAGTACATCTGGGTACTTTCTATTGCTGCAGTACAGAAGGAAGTATCGTCATTGCACTTCTGTGACTTCCACGTGGCTTCCACTTGGTTTTGCAGGCACAAAACCGATTTTTTCCATCTTGTGAAAACTGCGTGGATGCAATGATTGGGGACAGAATGGCAGCAGGCCAGCAACAACGTCATGTGGAAGCACAAGCTGCTGACCACTGCCATCCTGTCCCAGAAGTGGCATAGCCCCATTATGCGGAAATGGCCCATGACTTCAACAGCAAGTCAGATTTCTGTTTTTTTTGAAAAAAACTTCCCACAATTGTTTCTTCTTCTTCCTCTTCTTCTTCTTCTTCCTTCTCCTTCTTCTTTTGTGAAGTTCTCAGAATATACACATTTTTGTGTCATTGGGTTGGCCGAACATGGCACATTAATTTACTACTTGTTAATTGGACTGTTGAGAGCTAGCATGGTGTAGTGTTTTTAGCATTGTACTATGATCCTGGAGACCAGGGTTCAATTCCACACTCAGCTATAGAAACACAGTGGGTTACCTTAGGCGCATCTCATATTCTCAGCCCCAGCAAACCATGTGATAGGTTAGCCTTATGGTCACCATATGTCGGAAATGACTTGAGGTACACAACAACAACAACAACAACAACAATTACACTATTGTACCAATAAGTATGGTACAATATATAAAATATAAAATATGAATACTAATATGGGTTTTGGGTGAAAATGTCACTTGCCTTGATCCTTCAAGGTAACTCTGGTTGTATAAACAGCAGTCGTGTAGATCTGCATTGCAATGCTCAGTTAGGTCCCAAAGGACTGACTGAGTGGATCTCCTGATCCCTAGGAATATGGGTATCTCTCTCTAGGAGCATTGATTATTTTGCTCAGCAAGTTGTAGTTGGGTTGAGTTTATGGTGTTTTGATGAAGAGCAAGATCAAAGGTCTGGAAACAAGGAATTTTCCAGCACCATCCACCCAAAATCTTCAACATCCCTCTTCATCATACCACCACCACTACTATCATCCAGTCAAAGAATCTCCATTATCCCATGTTGGTTCTCTGGCAAGATAATTTCATAAACAGAGTATCCTAACTATGATGGCCTTCATAAGTCATTATGACCTTTTAAAAATCTTATTGTGTGTTACTTATGTACTATGTATTAATTTTCTCTTATTGTTGGCTTCTTTGGAGGTCTGCTATCAGACAGACAAGTGGCATATAAATATTTTCAATAAATAAATTTGTTATTAGCACAGATATTTTGAAAAGATTTGGACAAAGTCATGGTGATTAGCTGTACCAGTGGATACAAATCATGACGGTTAAACCACTGGTATAATTCTGAGCATATGTACCAACATTTCATTGAAAACTGCTCTGAACAGGAGCTGAATGTTCTTCTACATCTAAAATATCTGAGATGATCAAATGAATTTCAAAAATATAGTAAAGATTCTCAGGAAAGAATCCACACATCCCTGGGTTGAATGTCAGTGGAATTGACATTGCTGAAATGTTAAAGCAGATGAAGATCTTTATTTTAAAGTAGATGTAGGTATGGATTTTTATTCTCAAGAGAAGTATCTGGGAAAAGTCCAAACAGTTTTGATATGAACAGAGGGATTTCCCAGCAGTGAGGGTAATACTGTACTGATAATTTACTGTAACATAAGGATGAGGACAAATTCTAGAAGATGGTTATATCCCAGAAATGTTGTTTTTTGGACTACAACTGGGTAGAGGGAGATTCTAGAACTTGTAGCACCCCCACTCCCCTGAAACAATTCCAAGTTCTGAGGTCTTCCATATCCAACTTGTGAACTTGGCTTTTCAGAGCCAAGTGGTTCACCAGTTTTGGAAACAGAAGGTTGGAGCCAGAGACTTAGTTGAATTTACTTGAATGTAGGATCTCAATGAAGTAAATGGGACAAGTCACTCATTTTTTATATCTTGCTAATTTCAATGGGAATGAAATCTGACTAACTTAATCTGTATCCAGCCTAATGGATTTTGGTCTGCTTGTCTCAGTTCTTTGCTATTCCTATTTTTTGTGGTCGTTCTGTGTTTCACAAAATGGTTTGAGGATAGCTGTTTTAACAGCAGCAATTCTTTTTAACCTCTCCTAGGGTGGGGTGGGGTGGAATCTATTAAATAAAGTGGGGAAATGAAACAACAGGTACCACAGCATCAGCGAGCTCTTACAGCTCCATTAACTTCTATGCATTTCTGCACAAAACCCTGTAAAAAGCCACTGAGTCCCATAAAGGAGTAGTTTGCATCTTTTGTGCTTCAGCAGAAAAGGAGAGAGATGATTCTGAGAATCAAGGGGAGCATTTCTTTAAGGAGAAAACAATAGGGGGGTTGTGCATCCTCATTGCGTTTGCTAAGTTCCTGATGTATTGTTTAAAAAGTGTTTGATGGAATGCAAGGCTTCTATAATCTGTCTCCTAATGCACATAAGCTTTACAGCAATAAACTTTCCTAAATGCTAAGTTTCAGAAAATGCTGTGCAGGCAGATGGCAAATATGTGCCTAAACTCTATCCCAAAGCTGCAAAGATTGCCATCTGCTTTAGCACTGATCTCTCCATTGACAATGCTGAGATTGTTTTGAAAAGTTGATCAAATGTTATAGTTGCCTGCCCATACCTCTGATGGTTCATAATAAAACATGACTAGATTGAAGCCTACTTCATCCTTTTCTAAATTAATTTAATCAATGTTTTGATTGGCCTTTTAACTCGAGGGATTGGCCACAACTCTTGTGGAGCAGTAGTTAAACAAGCTTTGTGGATATGTAGGACATGACTTACCTTGAGATAGTTCCATTGCAAGCTGAAGCTGAGTCAGGGATGTAAATCTTCACCTGCTTTGTTTTTTTCCGGGCAAGATTGAATAATACCAAATGATTTCTCCCAGCTGGGTGGGTTTTTTTGTGCATTTTTGGATAATTTCCCACGGTTCAGGAGTTGTACAATTTCACAGTTTGAGACAACATTTTAGCATAAAACGAACAGCAAGTATTTAAAAAAACCATTTTTCCCCTCAAGAAACTCTTTAATTACAAGGTATCTCACAGCAGTTGACCACTTTCTTGATGGAGTCTGTTTGCTTTGGTCAAGGGTGAGAAAGCTCTAAATATTGTTTACATTCCTAAGTTAAACTTATTTACTTATTTATTTGATTTATATCCCACTTTTCTCACAGCTTGGGACCCAAAACAGCTTAAAAATCAATTTGGGGCACCCATAGTAAGTCTTGAACTAGTCATATTTACTCATAGCAAATATGAGTATAGACAAAAAGAGAGCACACATGAAGGTGGAGGAGAATGCCGAGAAAAACACAGGGATATTAGCATGCTAGATAGGCCCAAGAAATTGTAGAAGCATCAGAAAAAGGACATGGCATATTTTAAACTCTATTTAAGTAACAGTAAGCAGATATAAAGAGACAGATGCTTTCATATTTTTTGTCTGAATGTATGGAATAGATATCAAGGAGTACAAATGGCTAATGTCATAATTTGTCTTGTTTTACTTCTGACATTGATTAGTGAATTAAATAGCTACAGAAACACAACCAAAGTAAATTATTAGATGTTTCAATTCTTAACATCTATTGAAATAAAAATAATGTGGAGCCACCAGAACTGGTTTAAAAATTCCACGTCAACCAAAAAGGGTTTAATTTAGTTAACAACTGCCCCCTTTTATTACTTGTTTTTTTTAGCAGTTAAAAAGTACCAGCAAAAAGTCATTCCTAGGAACTTTTTTATTCTTAAACCCTCAGGTTAGTTGTTTTTCTTGATATAATCCATTTTATCACAACAAAAGGTAAGGAAAAAGAAGAGACCTTCTGTTCTGAAAAGTCTGTTCAATGAAGTATTGGTCCACTGTGACCTAACAGATTTGAACCAAACTCAATTAGCAGATGGTGGGTTGGAGGCAAACACAGGTGCAACTCAAAAAAAGTTTTTGTCTGCATTCCTCTTTCTAAAGTAGGGGGAGAGAAGGGAAGAGATGAGACCAAAAGAGCTTAATTGTGTAAATCAAAAATAGTTTTGAATATTTAAATATACTTGGCCATGAGCGTTTTAAAATTATTTTTATTGTTATTCTTATTTTTCATTTGTGTGGACTACTATTTCTGTCCCCAGTACAGGGCTGGAGTGAGCCAGCAACTTCAGGTGGCAGGTTCTGAGCACTCATCTCAGACAGCACATACTGCAGAGCAAGAGCGAGAAACTAGGGGCCTTTCTGCATTACTCTGTGACTCTTATTCTACTTTCAACATCCTGTGGAATCCTGGGGGTTGCAGTTGAGGGAGGGTCATTAGAATTCTCAGCCAGAGAGCTCTTTGGGCTCTGTAAACGACGAACCTCAGAATTCCACAGGATGTTCAAAGTGGAATAAGAGCACTGTAACAGTGTAGGGCAGAAAGGCTCTGAGTGAGAAATGTGTGTTTGTTGTAAGAACTTCCCCATTATTTGACAGGTTGGTAACCAGAGCACCATCAAAATGCAGAAAGAAATCTACTGAGCATCTTCTTTTTGTTCAGTCTGTTCAGTCCTCAGGGTTGCTCTCCCTTCTCTTCCAGCTGGGAGTTTCACTCACTGTCACACCCCAGCCCACTCCTCCATCCCCACCAGACAGACAGACATACCCAGACTCACCTCCAGCCAAACACACACACACACACACACACACACTTTCTCACATATACTCCTGAGGGCATGGTAACATCAGTACCCATGCTGTCTGCAACACAAATGCACTGGGCCTGCCTCAGTCCCCTCTCTCTGGGTGGTTGGTTGGCTGGCTGGGTCATGGGTACGCTGTGTCATCCACCTTCTTTCTCCATAGGCTAGTGCTTCACAGGGCCTACAGTGAGACAGATGGCTCCAGGAGCCAATGAGAGTATTTCTGGGTAACCTCCCAATAGATAATCCTGAGTGGAGCCTTAATCTTTCAACCATGATATATATAGACATGTGTACCATTCTTTTGACACAGGGGCTGCTCCTTCAACAGTGCCTACCAATTGAAAAAGGATGAAAGAGTGGACCCCACATCGAAAAAATGTGCATCTATAATTTAGCATGGTCAAAAGAGCAGAATGTCAAAGCATTGAAAAGTGGCAGACAGCTGTATAACCTGTCCTATATTGCCTAACCCTTCCTGCTTAGTTCTGATGGAGTTCTGGTGGAGGAAGCAATCTCATCTGAAAGTTTACCTGCTGGTCTAGTCAACTTCTTTAGTCTTTTCTTTTGCTTTAGACAGAAATATGTTTTAGTCCAACCTTGATCCAATGGCTGAGGAGATGGAACACTATATGTATGACAATATTTTAAGAAAAGAATACAAACAATGCAACTATAGAGTCAGATTGTTGATGACATCAAAGGGCACACAGGTAGGGCTACATTTCCACTTGAGTGGACTTGGACCAATGACTTTCAGTCAGTCTAACTTCCCACAATGACAATAAAAGAGTATCTTGCATGTTGCCCAAAGCTTTTCAGAGGAAGCACAGGACAGAACTGAAAGAAATGCACAAGACTGAAATCCCTTAATACTTACTTAGAAGGAAGGCCCACTACACACAATGGGACATGTTTCTGAGAAACCATGCATAGATCTTTCAGTAAAAAAAGGATGAAGGAAGAGAAGAAAGAAATTGCCAAATCCAAGTGTCTCCCCTATTTTTCAAACCCATAAAAGTATTGCACTTTGCCATGCTGTGGTATTTCAACGAATATGTAACTATTGAGCATCATAGAGAATCCAGAGGTCTTACAGCATAAAAGCTTCCAAGGCAGAACTGAAGAACATGGTGGAAATTGCACAAAAACAGCAGTAAAATCAGAACCTAAAGGAATTAAGAACAGGTACATCCCTCAAAAAAACAAAACAAAAATGAGCAACGCAAACAGAAAAGCCAGAGCAGTTTAAAAAAATCCTATCTTGAAGAGCTTGTGAGAATATGAATATTTCTACCAGGTGAATTCAAAGTTAACAAATTAGGCACCAACTGAAAGTTCCAGAACCTGACTGCCACCATCAGAAAGTCATTTTCCAGTTGCCATTCATTGAACCTGAGAGGATATAGACACATGTAGAAGGTCAATTGACAATGGGAGCTGGCAGATGATCTGATACTCTGGTCTCAAATTATAAGGGTCTTTAGACCTTAAACTCAGAAGCTTGGATTGTGACTGGATTCAATGTAGAATCTACTGAAGCTTTTGTGTGTGCTTTTAATTTGACAAATTCTCACACATGAATTCCATATTCTGAATCAAATTCTTAAGAATGGCCCCAAATGCTATATATTATCACAATCCGCACTAAGTGCTGCCTGCGCTTTCTGATTAAACATTATAAAAAACCTGCAGAAATGAATGGCTATCATTTACAACTGAGTGATGGAGGGACCATTGTTTCTAGAAATGATGTTGGACATTCGTTGCTCTTGACATTGGTTAATCCGTCAGACAGGCATAGAGAGTACTCTGTCACTGTGCAAAGGACATAAGAAGAAACTTGGGAATCTCTACAGGGGCATCTGAAATACATTAATCTGCCTTTCCTTTAGAGTGTGGTCACCAGTGGTGGCTGGTAGATCCATTGCCATGGAGGCAGTGAATCCACTCTGTTTTATGGTTGCTCCTCCTACAGCACAACCAGACTGGATGAATGTTCTCCTGGATGGTTCCATACAATCTGGAACAGCTGCAGGATGAGCAAATTTAAGATTGAAAGCACATTATTATTTCTGTAGGCAACAGATCTACCAGTGACCCCTATAGCCATCCTAGTCAAAGACAAATCATTAGAGCCAATAATAATGATGTTAAATAATGATGAATGGCTTGACCCATACCATTTTTTCCTCCTTCTCCTCTTCCTCTTCCTACCCCCTCATCTGGTTACATGAACATGGAAATTAACAGGTCTTCCTACACATTTTTTTGCGGCGGGGGGAGGGATCAACTTTTGAGCTCTTCAAATGGAATACAACTTTTGCATAGCTGAGCTTTCTCATTCTCGCATTCTCTGCACAACAGTGGTTACAACCACCCTGGGCCTATTTAAACAAATGAACTAGAATTAAAAGGTTCATTATCTGTTTGCTTAATCCCCAGTTCCAGCCATTTCCTTCAAATTAAGCTGTACTTCATGCATGAGTTGTTTTTACACATATATGTCAACAAGAAGACAACTAACTCTTCCATAGAATAGTCTTGATACTGTGACGGGGGGAGGGTGTATTAACCCTAATTGGGTGTTCATTATTAGAAAACGTATGGTGTTTTCAAGCAAAACCTATAACTTATATACTATTTTTTTTTTTTACAAATCTAACATATTTTCACACAGAAAATGAATTTCCATTTAAAACACCATATGAATATATCCCAAAGGAAGAAACAATACAACAAAGGACTTACCACAGCATTCAAGAGCGCATGAAAAATATCCAGGAAAGAAAAATTTTCTATGAAACTTACAAGTATAAGATATCCCTTTTCCCTGTTCACATTTTAATGTAAACTTATTGATTCTCACTTTGCAGCTTTGTTGTAAACCAAAATGCACATATGCCAGCCTGCATGTTTTGAATTTTGTAATGCACTTCTTCCACTAAAAAAGGCACATTAAAATACGTATATTGGCATATAAAATGCTTATATTTGAGATTATAATGTACAAATCACATTATTTTAGGGAAATTTACTTGCAAATATGAGTTTATTGGGAGAAATATGCAGAAAAATGCATACAAATTTTCCTCTTGACTTCTTAAAAAATAACTCATATGGAAACACAGTGAAATGACCATGGAAAAATGAGAAACAAAGCAACAATTTATGCAGTTTACACACTTGCACAAAATAACAGATGTGACCATCAATAGCAACACCTTAAAATACATGGAAACTTTGTGTCCGTTAATCCATAAAACTGCAGGTGCACTGAGCATCACTTTCAACTTTTTGCTTCCTCAAGAAAAGTGTTACATTCATGTTGCTCCCAAAATACTTTTTAAATGTGTATTTAATTTTTCTGCAATTTGTTATTTAACAAAAGCCATCACGGGCTGTGATCTGCCAATTTTGCTTCTCATCTTGGTCGGGGCCTTTGCCACTTTTTTTTCCTTTTTACTGCAAAACAGCATCTTGGGGAACATATGTCAGGGAGAGGGCAGAATCAGTAAGAAACTGGTAGAAGAGACAAAACTGATTGACCACCCTGTGTTAGGTCAGGTCCTAAGCTTCCCCTACAACATAAAAGTAACACTTTGTTTTATGTAATATGTACATAAGGAAGTGAAGATTACTTATACATTTTATCTTCTTCAGTGAAAAACAGTGTTTGAGATCCTTGCTAAACATATCAACCAGAAAAAAGTTGCCACAAAACCAGTGTTTTCTACAAAAAATCTTTTGTGTAGCTTTTTGCACAAAATCAATTTTTGTGCACACAACTCACAAGAAAGTAACACAACACAGGTAGTTGTTAAATCAGTGCAAAACCTGGCAAAATCTGCTAGTCTGTTTACAGATGCAATTCAAAGTACTGGTTATGATGTATAAGGTATTATACAGTTCAGGTCCAAGCTACCCCTTCCAACATTGTGATTCTATGATCTGACTGACCATATCTCTCCCGTGTGAGCCTGCCCTGAAATTCTTATGAGAGGCCCTTCTTTCAGTCCAACTGGATTCACAAAGATGGCTGGTGGGGCTTTGAGACAGGGTCTTCTTGGTGTCTGCCCCAGGCTCCAGAACTCCCTTTCCTCCTTTCTAGACTTATGCCAGCAGACAAAGTTTCTGTTATTGTTGTTATTCTGACAGGCTTTCAGAATGGAGGGTTTTTAAAGAAAGTGTTTTTGAGAGGGTGCTGTATTTTTTAACTGCATTGTTATTTATTTATTTTTATTATTTTTGCTCACAGGTTTTAAATTGTTTTAATATTGTTTATAGTTTAAATATATTTTAATGGAGCAGGTCCAGAGGAGGGTGGCCAAAAAGGTAAAAAGATCTGGAAACCATGCTTTATGAGAAGTGGCTTAGGGAACTCACTATGTTTAGCCTGGAGAAAAGAAGGTTAAGAGGTTACTTGTTAGCCATATTCACATATTTGAAAGGATGTCCTATGGAAGATGGGGCAAACTTGTTTTCTGATGTTTTAGAGGCTAGGACATAGAGGAATGGCTTCAAGCTTCAGGAAGAGAGATTCCACTTAGACATTAGGAAGAACTTCCTGATAGTAAGAACAATTTGACAATAGAATGTGCTGACTCAGAGTGTAGTGGAGTCTCCATCTTTGGAGGTTTCTAAACAGAAGCTGGCTGGCCATCTGTTGGGAGTGCTTTGATTATGCATTCTTGCATGGGAGGGAATTGGACTAGATGGCCTTTGTGGTCTCTTCCAGATTTATGAATCTACTATTCTAAGGATGATCTTTTGAATGTTTTTAACTCTACTGTACTTGTTTTTAATTTGCAGCCCACCTTGGGTGCTGGTTTTGGGGAAAAGTCAAAGTACAGATGAAGGTCATCATCATCACTACCATCACCACCACCACAACCACCTTCCCTAGCAAGGAGATAACTTTTGGAGTTCTTGCTTGTACAAGTGAAAGAAAAGAAACTCTACCTCCCTAAGAATTTTCTCTCTAGGAAGAAAAGAAACCAGAAGAAAAACATGGAATTCCAATTTGTCAAGATTAACTTTCAGCAAGTGAAGGGATAGGCAAGTGCAGTCAAGTGTCTCACACACGAGAGAGAGAGAGAGAGAGAGAGAGAGAGAATAAATCCAATGTTATCAGCATAGTAATGATCACTTTTTGAAATAAATAAATAAATAAATAAATAAAAGAGATAGAAGAGTGTGGTATAACACAAACATAACTGGGCCAAGACTGAGCTAGAAGTGAGGCATGGAAGGAAAGAAAGGACTGCCAAGAGACATAAAAAGAATAATTTGAAAGTGAATGCCGCAATTCAGAAGAGGCTTTAAATTGCCGCACAACTGGTTTTTCTTTTGTGTTTTTTCCCCCTGCTACATACCAGCTAGAACAAACATCTGTTAACTGGAGGGATGATTCACAATTTTTTAAAAAACAAAGAAGTAAATAAACAACAAAGCTACTTCTCCAGATTTTCATATGCCTGACGCACTTAGGCCAGGACATATGAGCAGCTAAAGCTATCACTGTCTGTTACAAATCTGGTTACTTTGCTAACCTCTCTTCCTATGGATAAATACAGGAATCCCTTGATAAGGCGGCTTGCTAATCTTTGTAAGCCATTATGCAAAATGGAAAGAACAAGAATAGAGGTATCGAGAGACAGTTCTATAAAAGTGTTAAGTAGGTGCTGCATTTCAGTTTCAGATGCTGCATTCCAATGAATGCTTGAAATCAAAGTAAGATTGCTTGGCTGCAAACTGCCACAAAGTGTATTATTGAGCAATGAATACCAGTTTATTTAATTGTTGGTGTCCTACTCTTGTGCCAAAGAGGGAAAAACAGCAGGTTAAATTAACAGAAACATTGTGCTAGCTTTCAGAATGATTTAACTCCTTAAAAAAAAAACTAATTTCCACAAGCAACAATCAATACCATCTTATCTGATAACATCTCAGACAAAATGTATGCCTGAGAGTCAAACATCATCACTATTTTTCTCCTGTATGATTTTTAACATCTTTGCCTCATGAAGAAGCCAGTGAAGTTTTGAAAACACATATATTTTATGCTTCAGACCTGGCCCCCCAAAAGGCATTGCTGCTTTGTGGAATTTGTTGTATTTTCCTGCACAGACAACATGGCTACTCCTGAATACTTTTTTCCCTGGCATTTCAAGATACCAAATTTAGTGGTCACAAGGGAACCCTAAACCAGAGGGAACCAAAGGACTGAGACTTAACTTTTTTAGATTTTCTACCTCCAACAAATGTAAAACTTTCACTGAGCTACACTTTGGGACAATAATTTGACAAGTTTTGCTTATAAAGCACCTAAAAGTTTTTTCCAGATATACTACAGAGATTCTGAGAAAAACAATTTTGTCCGCCTAACAAAGAAGCATTTAGTTTGCAAAGGACCAGGGTGTCATGCCCTGGACAACTTGAACTCCACAAACTTCACTCAAGTCATTTCCACACTAGAGGCCATTAATGCATTATACTGTTATAATGGAGGGCATCACTGTTTGTGTGATGCCATCTGGTTAAGGATGCTCTTTTCTGCACCCTTTCCCCATAAGCAGATGTGTAGTGGTATTGCCACCGATGTTCTCTCTGCATTACAGCATCCTTGGCCACTTCTGTGCCTCACCATCACTCTGCTTCACCACCCCTGGTTGGGTGGTGATTGTTTTTTGGGGGGCAAGCTGTACTAATGCAGTAATGTTGTAACAGCATGACATGCCAGTACACCATTGCACTTTCCCACTTTCTCATGATGTCACTGCATCCAAACCCATGTTGATTACAAACTCATGTTGATAGTACAAGATGTGGCTGCATTATAGGAAAATTCCAGTCCTTATATGTACCAACTATAGTGCAACTCTGAAGTAGTTCCCAGTGTTTGTGTTCAAAAATTTGGTAGACGACTTTGGAAGGTTGTATTCCTCTAGAAATCACACATATTATAAATGTGAACCCCTGGTATATATATCTTGTAGAGGAGGAAAGCAGTTCAGCAGTGGGATGTACCTGGGGAAGCCTGCTTCTCCAGTTTTATGTTGCTGAATTGCAACAAGATCACAGGCAGCTAATGGACCAAGCAGTTTGGTCCATGAGATGCCACTAATCAAGACAGCTTGGTTCTTGTGTTACCCTGTTCTCTGGGGGTCCCAGGAGGGGCGCCCAAATAACCAAAACACAAACACAAGTTGGGGAAATTAACTGGAGCACTCTCTTAAGCTAGCAAGAGGCAGGGTAACTTAGCAGAGATCCTGTAACCCAATGTCTACGAGGTCAGGTCAGTCAAGCAGTCAGACAGTTTTTAAAATAGTAAAAATGTTATCTTTATTAAAGGACAGACAAACAGAAAGGACACCACATTCACGCAACTAATGTAAGAATTAGAAATAAGGATTTTCAGGGGAAATGGGCGATACGACACCTTTTCTTGTAGTCCTGAAGAAACTGGAAGATGGTGGGGAAGAAAGCTCAGCATGGTTAGCTGAGGGGAGCTCATCAGACAAAATGATAGCAAGACGGGATGTAAGTCCAGAGCGATCCAATGGGGTGAGCAATCTGAGGTGGTCTCGGAACTGGAGAGTTTTTATAGGGTGAATTGTGCCTACAGGCCATGCCATACTCGGTGAGAACAATGCGAGTTTGGAGCGGGACAAAGCTTTGGCAAAAGTCAAGTTTAACATGATGGGCATAGTGCAGGTTTAACAATAGTGTAGCCAGTATGCAAATAGCTTTGGCATTGTCAGACTATCAGCGCAAGGCCGGATGCCTTTGTTTAGAGTAGCGTTTAAACAATGGGTGTCTGCATGAGAGGTCCCTGAAGCAATGGAGTGGCTTTGTTTTGCCTGCCTAGGTGGAGAATGGAATGTCCAACACTTACCGGCCGCACCTGTGTACATGCTTGTCCGGAGGCCTCGCAAACAAATGGAGCAGGGTGGCAGAGGAAGGTCAAATGATTTGATATCAAAAGAGATATCTAGTGCTATCACCGGGTAGGCCCAAACCGTAGTAACACTTGTAAGACATGAGCATGTTCCACCGTGCCCATTGGCAATTGATTCCACTCTCTGAGGTTTCTATTTATTTATTTGTTAAAATATGTGCATCTCACATATATCTAGGAAACTCAGATCAGTGGACAATGAAATCTATTTAGGTCAATAAAATAATAATTATCAATATTCTATGTTGGCTATGTAGACTCCTTGCCCAACCTTAATAGCCAGCTCACGAATCAGGTGGAATAGGCCTATTTTGGTGCTGATCATGATTTAAGGAGGATGTTGTTTCTGGTCCACTCCCACCAGCAAATGAGGATGTGATAAGGAATTGTGACAGAAGTCCTGCTGTTACCCCACTGGCACACCCTATCCTGGGGTCTACAATTTTTAATATCAAATGTAATTCATCATGCCAGAGAGGTTGCCCAGATGAGCACGTAGGCAAAAAAAAGTTGAAGGACCAAGAAATAGGTCAGGCCATTAGAATCCCCAGTCACATAGCCCAAGGAGACCTCAAGCTGTGTAAATCTACAGTAAACAAAGGGTCCTCAGCCACAGAGGAGCCAACTTGAGGGCATTAGTGTGTTTTCCCCAAGTTGAGCACTTGTGCCAGAAAAATCATACCAGGCAGGGATCATCTACATACATTTACACTACAACCCATTGCAACCGAAGATCCTGAAACATTGGCAACACATCATAAAACCATCATGCAAAATGAGTTGCCATTGTGAAGCTTCCTTTCCTTTGCGGTGGCTATTGTTCTCCCCAGGAGAGGATTTGCCCTCGAGGTACATTTTGCCCTACAAGTAGTCCTAATTTTTGGGAATCTTGCTGAAGAACTCCCTGCCACGCTAGCAGATCATCATTCTGTTAGTTGAGAAATCCCCTCAGCCGTTTCTTTGCTGAGGGTTTCCGTTTTGTTTGCTGTTTCCCAGACCAAGGACTTCAGGAAAGATGCAGTATCATCCCATCTACTAATCCCTTTCTATATCCTCCATCCATTTTTTTTCACTCTTTTGCTTCTTAATAGGTCTTACATGAGTGAGTGAGTGCATTGGTGCATGAGAACATTTTCATTCAATAAAATCATTTATTAGATATATTTGTCTGGTTTTTGGCTCAGCCTGACTCCATAAAAGCTGGGTAAAAAGACCCCACTAGGTTACCCTGCCTCTTGTATCGCTACTGCTTGTGCTCCTTTAAGTTCCCCACCTTTCCTTATGTGGAACACATCAAGGCCCCCCAAGGGATGCTCAGAAATCAGGGTAAACACTGCTTCTAATTGTAGCAGCCTTGCTCACTGGTGGGATGAGACTGGAGACATCATCTACCTCCTAGTGCCCTGATCAGCAGCTGTAGAGACCTCCTTCACCTAATTCAGCTACTGGCTGTTAAGGTGGGTTGGAAGGGGCATTTCTGCAGTTTTACAGTAAGACTAAATAGTCTTATTGAATACAGAGAAATTATGGATCTGTAATTCTAGGTTATGAATCCATAACTGCAATGTAGATTGCTAAGCATTATTTTTAAAGGATTAAAATATATTAAATATTTTATCATTTAAAAAGCAGACCATTTAAAGCCAGTTAAAATAATTTAAAATAAAGTCAAGCATATCGCATGTGCAAATTGTATAAAATTGATTGGGCCCTGGAGGTTTTAATAAAATGCTATATGATTGACTTGCCACCACAATGACATCAGTGTTGGCATCACTCAGACCTCTGAGGGATGGGTATTCTGTAACAAGGGCTCCTCCTACGATGTATTGCCCCTACCAATGGGACATAGAGGAAGACCCCTACAAGAGACCTTAATTTTCAGAATGGCATATATAGGGAGAGGTACTCTGTGACAGACATGATAGGAGGGGGTCTTGACAACAGAGCCTCCTTGGCAACTGAGAGGGTTTAAGCTGATTGGCTGGGGAAATGGAACCTTGGATAGCCCAGGGGAGGGGCTGGTGGAAAGAGGAAAATAACGGATTTTAACTGCCTGGGGAGTGATTGAAGGGGGAGTGCGATTTGTGGCGTGTTTGGAGAGGTTGGCGATTTGAAGAGCTCTGTGGGAGAGAGAATTGAGAAACTGGGTGTACAAGAGATAGTGAATGAATTGAAAGAGAGAGAGAGAAGAATAGTGTGCTGTGTATAAACCTTTAGATATAAAACACATTTAAAGCAACAGTGTTACAATAAATGTTTGAAGTTCTGTGTTCCTTAAAACAGTGCCACAGAGTCTTATTTTGAATTCTGGAAATATACACGCTACCAATAATATCATTTTGACCTTAGCGCTGACAGTATCACAGTCTTGGAAAATATAAATCCCTGCTGATCCTTACATCTGGGAGAAGGGCAGATTTAGGGAAGGCAGTAAAGGGGGAGAGTCCTGAAAGGAAGAAGCCAAGGGGGGACAAGAGTGAGGAAGGGACTGAGTTCTCAGAAAGGGAGAACTAAGGCAGACCCATTTGTCCTGGCCCTGGCTTGACTCAGAGATCTCCCTGGCTATTCAGGTCTGATCACAAAGGGGTGTCAGGCTGGGCAGGCCTTGAGTGCGAGGCTTGGATGCGCCTTTCGCACTCAGCACTGATGGGCAGTGGTTTTCCCCTGCGCTTAACATACTCCCTCAGGTATTGAGGTCCTAAGCCATTTAGGGCTTCGAATGCTATTGCCAGCACCTTGAATTCAGACTGTAAGCACATTGGCAGCCAACACAATTCTTTAAAACGGGTTTCTGTATCGTGTTCCAGCCAGTAGTTTAGCTGCTGTGGGTCAGAGTTCCATCCTGTGGGGAGGGGCAAAGAGGAAGAATATTATGTTAGATGTCCAACAAGGGATACGATGTCAGAGGCGCAACCAGATGATGTCCATCGTCTGAGAATGGAGCTTCTTCAAGCACTGAAGACTTGGGGAAATTGACTCCTTCCTTTGCCCTTCAGAACCAGAGCATTGCAAATGGTTCTAGCCATGTCTGCTGCTGCTGCTTAGAATTAAAGATCTTTCTGCACTATGCAGTTATAGTGCTATTATTCCACTTTCAACATCCTATGGAATCCCGGGGTTTGCAGTTTAGGGAGGGGTATTTAGAATTCTCAGCCAAAGGCCACTTCTGCACGTGGCGATGGAATCACCCCAGTCCGGTACTTACCGGACTTCTTGGCTCGACGCTTGGGCCCAGGCTGCTCTGGAGTAGTGCGTGGCCGCCGCTCTGCACTGCTCCAGGGACGAAAATGGCGGCTTCCAGTTGGTGGAGGCTCTCAACCAACCACTGAAGCTTGCCAGCCTAAAGCCCGCCCCCAGCAGATCTGCAGGCTTGCAATGGTGAGAGCCTGCAAATCTGCACCGGAGCGTGGAAATGGAGTGGCACGGAGTGGCAAGCTCCATGCTTTTTAAAAACCTGAAGAAACAGGTTTTTAAAAAGCACACTGCACGACCACTTCGGGTCGTTCCGGGGTGGACTGAGGTGCGGAACTACATAAAGTAGTCCGACTCAGACCGCTCCCAGGTGCAGACATCCTCTCTGGAGAACGCTCTGCACCGGTTTTTTAAGCCCGTGTGGAAATGGCCAAAGATCTCTTTGGCTTCAGGAGACTACAAACCCCAGAATTCCACAGCCTGTCAAAAGTGGAATAATAGCACTAGAACAGTGTAGTGTGGAAGACCCTATTTGATGGGCTTTCCTTACAGGTAAGTAAATATACAACTATATCTTCAGTATATGGGGAACAAATGGAAGTTTTTTTTTTAAAGCTCCTGTGTACTTTTCTTGATGCTGGTTTCCATGAGTGACTTTGAAAGGTTCACCCAGGAAACAAATAAGTTGCACTGATTTTGAATAATTGCCTCTTTTGAACAATAGGCAATTTTACTACCTCATTTGCAGAATAGTGAGCAGCTTCTGTCCACTATGGGAAAACAATCAGAAACTTGGCTGCTGTATCAAATAGGCAATAAAATAGCGTATTTAGCAAATGAAATTAGAAAATTTCATTTACTTGCTTTGCAGAGTCAGCAGCAGCCGGGTTGCTTAAAGATGTGCTTAAAATATTTTGATGGAGATGTTATAAATCTCTGGGAAAATATCCTAAAGGAAACACAGGACCATTCCTGTTAAATTGTCTTCAAAATATTCATCCCTCTTAAAGTAATATGCATGATTTATTTCTCTCTCCTCTTCCATATAATGACCTTTAAGGTAATGTTGGCAATCCGATTTTTCTTTCTTCTTTTTTCTTCTTAGTGATTTTAATTTCAGTGGTCTAGCTACATACTCACATTATTTCATACATAATACAGGTATTTGCATAGCAATATTACTACTCTTGTTTTACAGAATGCAGTGATGTATGAAAGTAGCATGAATTACCAAAGCTTCAACAATATAAATCAAATGTAGATCTTTAATTTTAAAGAGGCTTGGAGGAGCCAGGCAAAGCTACATCTACATTTACCACCTCAGACAGACCGGGGAAGGACAGAAGTCTCCATTTCTGTGGAGTGAAAATGGAAGCTTTGTTAATGGCTACCTCACCACTCAGAAGCAGGTATGTTGAAGGGGCTAGGCACCATTCAAGGAATATAGGGGAACACCAACCCTCCTGAAAGCCAGCATGGTATAGTGGTTTGAGCATTAGACTATGACCCTGGAGACCAAGATTCAGTTCCCCACTTCAACCATGGAAAGCACTGGGTCACACACTCTCAGCCCCCCAGAAAACCCCATGATAGAACCCTGTTGTGACTTTACAGAGAAGTAAATTGGGTACCATGTATTTATATATTGTCCTTTTGTGATTTTTTTTAATATTGCCATCTGAAGAATAGCTGAACCACATCTACAGGTCAAAATGCAATGGTCTTTTATCAAAGAAAAGACCATTGTTTTAGCATCCTAAGAAAGGTTTTCTTTTTTCACTTTTGAATGTACTGCATGCAACCACTGGTTGCATGCAGTTTTGTTCACAATATTTCTGAATGGTAAGGATGGAAAGAATATTCAAAAGTATTGTGTTGTGTTGACAACTGAGTGTCAGGACCCCTGATGAGAAGATTCCTGGACTTATGAGATTCTTTGCTTTCACTTATATTGTGCAAAATTCATCTGTCTGTCTGTCTGTCTACCTATCTATCTAGCTAACTATGTATGCACAGAAAACAGCATTGTGATTTTGTGGGGTGGGGGGATTGTGAATTTTGCACAGAAGTCGTCCTGAACCATTAATAGCCTTCAAATACTGTGCAGCTTCCTTAGACTTTCTTGTAGTAGGAAAAATATTGCTAAAATTACTCATTCCTTGCTTTGAGAACAAATTAGCAAAGAATTATATTCCCACAGTGTAATTACACTGGAGGACTGCCATCTACTCTGGTTGGCAGTAAGTATAACCCTCCAGACTTTCAAACAGCAAAGGTTATCCAGACCTATTTTGAAATATGGAGAAAAGAACTCTCCACATGCAGTTGGGAACTTAAGCAAGCAATAACAATGGTCTATAATTGAGATACAGCCCTTTAACTGGGGCACCAGTGAGCTTCTGTTTAAAGTCCAAGGTCCATCCCTTGTCTGTTTTCCATTACTCAGACCCCACAAGTAGCATCTACTCAATTTCCCAAAATCAGACATGACTGAATGGTTGCTTCTCTTTTTGGAAAAAAAGAAAAAAGAAGACTATTCCAGCTCACCCCCTCTAAAATGTTCAGAGACGGAAATAGATTTTAAAAAGACAATGTTACCAGGCTGGCACCCTCACATTTTAATATAGTTTAGTTGGCAAATAAATTAGCATAAATATACATAAATATACTATGGCTGCATGGCCATGCTGGCTAAGAGGAAGGACTGGGTGGATATGTGTGAAAACTAGGTCAGACAGGACTTCAAGGCATGGTCAGGTCATAGCTAGGAAATCTTCAGGGAACTCCAGTGATAATGGATTTGCAAGTGTCCATCAAAGACTCAACCTCCAGAGACAATGGAACCTGAAACTAAACTAATTATGTTCAGCTCTCTTCCCACTCCCCAGCAAAGTCTTCCTTTATTCTCTTTCCTGCCTAGCAATCAGGGAGCTATTACGATTCCCATCAGTCCTTTGTTGCCTAATGCTAAGACCATTAGTCCATTCTAGACCCTTTTGTTCACTTTCCTCAGTCATCATCATTATTGTTGTTGCCCTAAAATATGGGTGACTCAAGCATCCATCCGTGATGCCAGTGCTTCCATGTAACAGTGGGAAATATTAGCTCAAATAAGAAGCCTGCAGGGTGGAGCGGGGTAACTTTACAAGATCTTTTACACTTTGTGTATACTGGTACTAACGAAGTGAAAATCCAGCCAGAGATTCAAAAGCAAGCTTGTTTGTTCTCAGGGGGTCTGAAACAAAAAATCAGCCTCAAAACTGAGACTCCTAGAAGCCCCCAGTCTTCATTATTGTTGTCACCTACAGGCTCTGCTGAGGATCCTAGCAGAGTACATGCAGCCTAACAGCCACAACATTTTCACCCTCTGTCCTAAAGGAAATTCACTGTAGTACAAATGAACAGATAGCCTAATGGAATCTAACAAATGTGTCTGCCCCTAAATATTGCTCCCATTGAACTTGCCAACAAAAAACAGACAATTGCCTAAATCCTATTGTTAGTTCCAAGTAGAGTCATTGAATCAATTGCATTTACCTGTGTGTTGACTTACCATTCACAAATTGAATGGTCTACTCTAGTTGAGAACACCCAATAGGATTCTAGCAATCAAGTTCTATGTTTTTACCCAGAAATTTCTGAAGCATACAAGGGATTGTTCACTCAAAGTAGTCTTCCATATATGTACTTGCTAGACTGAGGTCTGTTTAAAATGATGCAACAAGAGCAGTGTTCTGCTTATTTCCTTATTTTGATATGGAATGGATTATATTTTGTACTTAGGAATGAAAAACAGACCTAGTTATATAAGTCTAAGAAGGATTTCTCTCTCTCTCTCTCTTTTTTTTAAAAAAATGGGTGGATAGTTCATATGTGTCAGCATTCATTTCTATCTTATTTTATGTGCTGGTGATTTTCAGAATAGCCTTAAAAATAGAATGGGATGGCTCTGATGTGGCAGAGTACTCAAGGGAATCATAAGCGTTGTCAAACTGAAGCACAAATTTGGGCTTCTCAGAGTTTCCACTGCAAAAGCTATAAATTTATCTTTGTGCTCTCCCAGCCCTGGATTTAAATATGTAGTATATCCTATCCTAAATATTATGGTTAATCAGACATGCAACATTTGCTTTACTGGCAATGGAACAGTGAAATAATTTCGTTCCCTTCATTACTCAAAAATTCCCCATTCCTTTCTCCCCATATCATTTTACTATTTCACACTTGGCCAGTTGCTACTGAGGGTCAATTTAAACATTACTTCTCATGGGTAGGACGCTGAAAGAACTCTACTGGTGAGTGGTGTTAACATGGATATTCTGCATATGATTGAGATAATCCATGTGCTGAGGTGTTTTCAAATATTGTGCCCACTATATACAATGTAAACCATGTGAGTGGGGTAGTGAGTCCATTCTGGGGTTTAGTTTGAATTTTAAAGGAGATATTGTAGGTGGTAAACCCTAATCCTAAAATACATTCAACACCCTGGATAGCTCTTTTGAGGTTTGGACAAAGACATAGAGTGGATTCACTGTCCCACTGATGAGGAAACCTCCAGCTGTCAGTAAGAGTATATTTAGGACTGGTCACAATTCCAGGGACGTGATCCTCTCAATTCCCTGGCCATTTCAGACTCAAGGGCCTTGTCAAAATGAAACATAGTCACAGATGCACCAAAACAATGGTTTATTGCTTGCATGAGATATTAAGCAAGATGCAGTAATAAAACCCAAGGCAAAGGCAACATTAATTCGTGTTCCTCCACTGTTCGAAGCAGTCTTTCAACATAGCTGCTGCCCAATGGGTTCTCCCTTGTCCTAGAAGATGTTGAGACACTTTCACAAGTCAGGAGGGAGAGGGGGAGAAAATCACCCCACCCTAACTAACAAAGGAACAGTTTCCTAGTGGTTCTAAGGTGGACGTGTTCATAGCTATCCTGACCTTGCACAGCCTGCTAGAGAAACCGCAACTGCTAAAAGAAGTATTATTATTATTATTATTATTATTATTATTATTATTATTATTATTATTATTATTATTATTATTTTTCCTGCAGGCCTAGTTGATTAACTAGTAAATGGTCTGTTACTATGTTATGCATCTCTTAAGTATATAAAACACGTGTATAGGGTGAATGTGAGAGCCATCTATACTCCTTTTCAATTCTTCTGGAAAGTCCACACCCCTACAGGAGCATTAATATTCACTGGCTCTGAATGAGGGGCAGGGGGTCTATGAAAACTGTGGGGGAAAAAATCCTGCAGTAGGAAAGATTTCAGTCAAAGCAGACTGCCTCAATATGGCCAGACAGTCTATGAAAGATTCTCTACCCTTCCCCTTGAACACTTTAAGCTATAGCACAAGGCCCCCAAGTACTTTTTTTGGGGGGGGGAAAGGAACTTTTCTTGCCCATAATTTTTGTCAAAAGGAACATACACAGAGCAAGTGCAAATGACAAATATGTGCGCACAGGAACACATACAGAGCATGCAGAAAAGGAAAGGTGGATTGATCATAAAGATGTAAGTAACTCATCCAGTGATGCTTCTGTTTAATAAAGCAGGCAATGACATAACACCAAGTTGTATGTGTGTGTGCTCACATTTACCATGCAAGGACAAACTACGTCAGAATTTTATTTCTCTACTGGGTTCTCACTGCTTTTGTTCTATTCATCTCTTTATTTAAACTGACATTATTTTATTCAACATATAGTTATATGTTGGCAGCAGTGACTTGCAGATAATGTTTGGAAGACTACAGTAATGTGACTAACCAGTTGTGAAGGCATTTTAAAAGGATATAAGTGAAGTATAGCCTCCTGAACTGTATAATTTAGTAGTTATGCTCATTTGGTCTACTAAAGATGCCATTCTGTCCAATCGTGGCCTCAGGCAGAAAAATAGTGCACAGTGTAACTTTATTTTCCCTACCATGACACTCCTTTTCCATGGTGGGGGATGCCACACTCTTGTTACTCAAGATGCTACACTGTCGATAGTGTCTCCCACATCAGACAGGCTTTCACTGAGGAGCCAAGCTAAATATGCCAAGCAACATCTTGGCAGCAGCAGTAACAGAATGTGACACTGGCAAAGAATTTCTCAGAGACAATGACAATGGCACTTTAGCTAACTCTTGATAGTACTGTGTAGAAAGAGGCACTGGGAAACTACTTCCAAATATCTTTTGCAATAAAAACTCTGTGATGAGGCGATCCAAACTGAAACAAGAGAGAGTCTGGGAGATGAGACTCCCTAGTTAGAAGGCACTCAGCCAGATACTAGAGAAGAGCGGAGGATACGTACAAGTAGTGCTGGGTCTAATTTCAGTAACCATGTGGCATTAATCTCCCATGCAAGTAAAATTGTGTTGTTGACAGGATGTCCTGGAGATCTCTTATTTCTAGGGCTACCATAAAATGATGCCAACCTGACAGCAGTTAACAGCAGCAGTAACATTATCTATTGCCATTAACATCATCTTCTGTGATGCTGACATCATTCTTTGGCATCCTCCTTCAGTTGACAGGGTCTCAGCAAGCCAGCATTAGGGTCCATCACTGGCACCAGTCCAGGATCTCCCATACTGTAAAGTTTGGAAGCTGACTACTGTCCTATGCAGATTATAATACTGTTCCTGCCATCCATTGTTGCTAGAAGGTAATCTGAGATGGTGAGAAGAACTAGGGTAAGAAAGGGGTCCAGCAGAAGGCCATTTGCCAGGAAGTTGTCTCTGACCTGAAGCTGGCCCTGTTGTAATGATTTTTCAGAGTAGACTTCCTAATTTATCATAGGCAGAAACAGGAATACACTTTAATGACCCAAGGATTTATATGAAGAATCAGTCTCCAAGCCTCCCACTACGCTTGGAAAGAATAATAAAGATATTTGAACAATGGTCAAAATGTATCTCTTGAGGGTTGAGCTAGGTTGTCCCTGTCCTGTGCGAAGCTGATTGCCCTTTTCTTGGTGAAAGAATACTGAAGTTCTCAAGAAGTCTTTGTTCTGTTACATCTGGAAAAAAAAGTGTTGTATAGGTAGTCCAAATTAAAAAGTTTTACTTTTGTTGGAGATAAAATCCTTGAAGAATTAAGTGCCAGTCTATTAGCACTTTCTTGCTAAAGTTTGCCCAAAATATATCATGCAAGATTTTAAAGCTTCACTGGCTTCTTCATCAGGCAAAGATGTTAAAAATTACACAAGAGAAGAAGAGTAATGATCTTAGAGTCGAAGGTCTACATTTTGTCTCAGATATTACTTTTGTTATCTAAATAAACGCAGTGTTCTCTCCCTAAGAAAGAGGCAGTTAGCTTCACGCAAGACAAGTAGAAGTAGATCTCAAGGAAAGTTACTTTTCTGTTTCTAATGGAGTTGAAATATTATTATCTGTCTTTTATTTTCCTTTGCCTCTGGTCCTCATGCAGTCAAAAAAGAGAGTGATTTGTGTCTGGATTGATATTTCTCTATACTATCTTTACTAAAAACAGAAGTAACATCTCAGACAAATTGTAAGTCTATGATTCTAACATCTCCACTGCATCTTAACATCTTTGCCTAATGAAGAAGCCAGGGAATCTTCAAAAACTTTCATTATGTATTTTGTGCATTTTTGTTGGTCAATAAAAGTATTGCTGTTCTGTGGATTTTGGAATTTGTTGTATTTTGCTGTATGGTCAATATGGCTACCTCTGAATACTTTTCATACAGATATCCTAGGGGAAACTATGCTATCTAATATGAAAATGAGATGAAACAAGCAGGTTTGTCAAGTCCGTTTCTGAGGAATTCCTTCTTTTCTCATCTCCCAGTCTGTTCCATTCTGGTTTTATGGTGGTTTATACATGTTGCGCTGTGTGTGTGTGTGTGTATGTAATTCTGTGAGAGAGAACGCAGATGCATGTGTGCATATATAAACAAGGAACAATAAATTTCCATGCACTAATGGATAACCAACACAGTGGATAAATGCCCTCTTTAAGTAACATGTGTTGGACTAATTTTAGAAATGTAGAAATGCATTTGTGTACATTTTTCAAATGTATGCACGTCAAGCTCATTTTTAATGCTTCATGGAATGCATCACAAGCCCATAAATACATGACTCTCCAACCCCAACTTATGATTTCTGTGTTCAGGCCATTTCTTTGTTTTTGTTTTATGTTCAATGCCAGCAAATTTATATTTATTTTGATATATCACTTCAACTCTGTATGTTTGGGTTAGAGATACAGCTTCTATTTTCAGTTGGAGAAATGCAGATAGCCTACCACCATTTGTAAAAATTTGAGGGAACAGATTTATCACACCTACTAATCAACAGTCCAAAATATAAGTCAAGATTAGGGGACAGAGAAGAAAAGAGTGCAGTTCACAACCTGTTTTATGCAGTTCTACTTCATGGTCTTTTTTTCTGAATGTGGTGATGTAGTTTCCAAAAAAATATGTCCACAAATGTGTATATTATGGAATGGTGCATACAAATATGATTATTTTGTGAAAATAATATACAAAAATGTCTGTTAGGAAAAACTGATTGCAACAAATGCATATATTATGAAGAATACATGTGTATATTAGGATACCTAGCATTGTGTTCTGTATGAGCATTGAACTATGACTCTGGAATCCAGGCTTTGAATTCCCACTTGACTGTGGAAACCCACTGGGTGAATCTTGGGCAAATCACCCTCTCTTAGCCTCAGAAGGCGGCAAAGGCAATTCCCTCTGAACAAACCCTGCCAAGAAAACCCCATGATAGGTTCCCCTTAAGGTCACTTGTAGGTGCACAATAACAATAGCAACAATGTACACATGTACACACATGGACTTTTTTTTTAAAAAAGTTTCTTCAACAGATACAGAAATAAGACACAATACACTTAAGACTGTAAAAATGAGGAGCTAAGTCAAACCAAACTGAAGGACCCATCCATCCCTATTCAGAATCTGCAACATAAAATGATATGGTACTTTCATCATAGTGTGAGCGGGTCGAAATCTCCTACCTACCATACCCGAACGAGTTGGACACAGAGCTGGGATGAACTCTGAAACCGGGTAGGAAGTGAGGCAGCAACACAGAATGCAAAGTATACAATACAATAAAACACAGAAAAAAGTTTCTTTGGTCAAAGGATCCTGCTGATAATCAGACCACAACAGTGTGTAACTATCAAAATGTACACAAACAAAGCTATTACCGATGTAACAAATCATGTTATTGATGTAACATGTGTACTCCAGATGTCAGCAATAATACTTTCATACAGTACATAACAAAGTTTACATAAACAGAATGTCAAGAACAGCAGATGAGCATTCTTTTTGTTAATTACATTAATAAGAGGAGAATTGGGACTCTTCTAACATCCCTCATGTGTATTTTTTAAGCCAACAATAGCATCTGTTTATAACAGTGGTGGTCAACTGTGGTCCCCTATAAGTCTTTGGACTTATAGCATTCTGTAATCTCTCAACATTAGCTATGATGCCTAGAACTGATGGGAGTTGTGGGATAAAACTTCTGGGGGGGCCAGAGTTGTTAATCCCTGATTTACATACAGGGCTTCCAGAAGCATCCTTTCTTTAGTCTGAACTTCTGCAGTTCAGGAGGCAGACAGTATTAGGAAACCATACTAAAGAAATTGTATCATTAAGGATGGAATTTAAAGAAATGTATGATAGAACAGGGGCCATAATTTACTTAGGAAGGATGAGGGTCAGGGCTGAATTGCCCCTATTAGATTGAGAGACTTAGAGCACAAGCCACACACTCTCATTCAGTAATTACTCCATCACTGCTGATCTGAATGGAGAGTCTGATGTTTTATTGGGGGGATGTGGGAAAGAAGCAAGCGTGGATGATTTAAATAGAAGTAGATGGCAAACAAGGGTGGCACAGCAAAGTGACTGACTCTGGCCTACCTCTGTGCAGTCACTTCAAATCTGTGTGATGGAGATCCACTCTGCTTGAAAACAGAACTGTGCTTACGACATGACAGGTAGATGGTGAAGAAAGAAGGGCTGACACCATCAAGCACACTTACAGAGTGCAAACTACCAACACACTGTCAAGTGCTAAAACCAATTACAGTTGAGTAGTAAGTGGATCTCAAATTGTAAATGATTCAACACTTGAACATTCTTTCTCTGGCACGAACAGCCCTGCAGTGGCTGTCAGGCAACGCTTTGGTTAGAAGAAATGTACAATGTACCTTTCAATTTCTCACTGGTTTTTAATGCTTCATTTTTATTGCATGGCTTAGAGGACATTTTTGTTGCTTTTTTATTTTTTAAATTTGTCTTTAACTTTTATTTAACAATAACAATTATAGTCATGATACTTATGATGATTCCTTCTTCTTAAGCAGGTATCATAATTTAAAATACATTTCTCCCTCTATCTTTCCACCCTCCCTCTCACAAGTAATGGAATGATAAACATTATCCATGTCAATCGCCATGGACGTAAACTGTTTTCCAAATAATTGCATGTTGTTTACATATTAATCATAATCTTCATTAACCATTTTTCTAAACTTTCTCTTGATCCAAAGTAGGTTTAAGTCTTGTATTGATTTGAATAGTATAAAGGGTTTCTAAATACTCTCAAATGTATCTTCTTTTATGTCCCCTCTTGCTACCTTACTTTATATGTCAATTTTTCTGAAAGAGCTATGGATATGCTATTTCACCACTTTTGTACTGAGAGATTTTCTAATGTCTTCCATGTTTTAGCTATTGCAAATCTTGTGGCATTTAACATAAATGCTATAAGGTCCTTTTTTTTGACAAGTTTTCATTCCACATTCAAATAGTGAATGCCCCTTTACACTGATTTTTTTGGCCCAAGATTTGGCTTATCCATTGTAATACTTCCTCCCAAAATCTACATATTTTTGGACACGTTAGCAACATATGATTCTACTTACCCACTTACCCATCTCCAACTTAGCTGTGATACGTCATTATTAACCTTATGACCCATTTTGCTACATCTCCAACTTAGTTGTGATACTTCGTTATAAACCTATGATGTTTAGTGGGTATGTTACCATTCATGAAAAGCATTTAATGCATTTTCTCTAATCTGAGCAGATATTGATTTACAAGGTGACATTTTCCAGATTGAATCCCATTGTTTTTCTGATATTTTTGTCCCCAAATCTGACTTCAAACAAGCTTTATCCCTTGAGATTTGCCAAATTTTGAATCTTCTTATTATTTCATATAGTTTTGAAGCTCATCATGTTGTTTTATTACAATATATTTTGAGCAGACTTAAAATTCTCAGAGAGGCATTTAGTTTTGCCTGAAAAGAATTTCTTTGTATTGGTTGCAACCTTGACGAGTCAATTGGTTTAAGTCTATTTTGAAGCTGTTGTGATTGTCTTTATTCTGTATACTTCTTTCTCCTTCTAACCCTTAAATTGATTATCTATATTTATTCAAATATGAATATAATACAAATGTTTATATCTGCAAATGTAGTCATTTGGACCAATTGGAAAGTATCATAATATAGTTCTAAACTGGTAGAGTTGGACATTTTTCACAACGTGATACATGGTACTATTTATAACCCTCAGAGATTTCCCCCTTTCTATAAACCCCTCCAGAGAGCCAGTGTGGTGTAGTGATTTGAACTTCGGACTATGACCCTGAAGACTAGAGTTCAATTCTCTACTTGGCCATTGGGTGACTTTGGGTGTGTCACACACACTGAGCCCCAAGAAAACCTTATGATAGGTTCACTTCAGGGTTGCTATAAGTTGGAAACGACTTGAAGGCACACCACCACAACAATAAACTTCTCTAAGATTTTTACCCATTTTTAAATTTGGTCTTATGTATTGAAATAGCCTGAAACAATAGCTTGAAACAAAGACAAAAATTTAGGTAAACTGTAGGTTTTGACAATAGCTAGCCTGCCCAAAAGGGAAAATGTAGATGACATTGACACCATGTCTTCTTGTGCACACAAGATTAAGGATGGGAGCAAGATCTGTCAATTTTGCTTTTTCCCACAAAGAATTTTAAAATTCTTAAGATTTTCTTTCTATCCAGAATGTAAAGAAATGCTTGAATTTTGATTAATTCTTCACAAATGAAATGAAATAAAGTACTCTTTCATTTTTACTAACCAATTTGATAGGAAAACCTGTTCACAGCACAGGGATGATTGTTGTATAATTGCCTGCCATAGATGTGAAAGGATTAAGATTCTCTCTCATCAATTCCAACAAGCACAAGAACTTAATTCAGCACTATAAAGGTGGCTGAATACTCAAGAAGTTAAATCCAGACTTTTAAGAGTTAAGTAGTTGAAGTCTGGACAAACTTTTCAGCATTGGCTACTTCTATCACCAAAGTTAAACTTGGTAAATAACTTAGGAGAATGAACAGAAACAAATTTCTTAGTCATTTACATAGGGTTAAGCAACTATGATGGGTTTAGAGGTCAATACTTTCCCTGGCCCCTAGACTTTCAAAACACCCCCCCCCAAACAAACAAACAAACAAACACCTCTGGAAATGGCCAGAAGCCATCATCATCATTATGATCATCATGATCATGATCGTCATACCATCTCTGTACATGGTGCTTTACAAGTAAAAGTAAAATTAAATGTTCCGTGCCCTCAGGCTTACAATCTAATTAAGACATGACACAAAAGGAAAAGGGGATGGCGATATGGGAGGGGATTAAGTTCAGCAGATACTGCCTCTTCTTGTCTCCCTCCAAAGCCACAGCAGTGGCAGTTAGGATGAAAGGGGAGTTAAAGAACATACTAAATTTGAACAAATTATTATTCAAAGAGAAAATATGCAAGAAAATGAAATACTAAAAGGTACAACAAGTGAAATATATAAAATATTAGCAAAAGAACAAGAAGAGGATTATCTTAGAAAAATCTGGGAGGAAGAGACAGCACAAAATATAGATATACAAGAATGGAGAAAAATCTGGAAACAACGTCATTTAAAAAAAATATCAATAAGAATAAAAGAGAATTATTATAAAATAGTTTGGAAATGGTATTTGACTCCAGTGAAATTAAATCAAATAGATGAGAAATATACAAGATTATGCTGGAGAGGATGTCAAGAAATTAGTACATATATACATATGTGGTGGAATTGTAAAAAGATAATGGAATTTTGGCAAAAGGTTTTTAAAGAGATAAAAGAGATTACAGGAGTAGTAATACCAGTATGTCCAAATATAGCGTTGTTGTCTATATATAATAAGGTTGAGTGTACTCAGGTAAGAAAAGAATTAATAACAAATTTGTTAATTGCAGCGAGATTAATAATAGCAAAAAAATGAAAAACAAATGAAAAATTTCAAATAGAGGAATGGTATAAAGAAGTGTGGAAAATTGCAATTAATGATAAATTAACATGTAGAATTAGATTTATGAAAGGTTTAACAAAAGGGAATGATTTTGAGGAAATTTGGAAAATATTTTTGGAAAAAGCTTTGATAAGAGATGGTAAAGCTACCCTATTACAAGAAGAATGGCAATTTTGGAAAGAGGATTAAATAAAAAGTTGGCTCTGGGGGGTGGGTGTATATATATTTTTTTTGTTTGGTTTTGTTTTGTATTTTGTATTTTTTATTTTTATTTTATATTACGCGTGTGTGTTAAACTTGTGATCTATTGATGAAATTGGATATGTAATGTTTAATTTTTAAAAGGAAAAAAAAAGTTAAAAGTTAACTGGCTTTGAAGTAATAAGATTATAATTAATAATAGTAATAGGTTAAATGGAAGCCGAAAATATAGAATTAAGAATGAAACTATAATATTAAAAATGAATATAATGAAAATAAGAATTAAAGATTGGTAACAAAAATGTATAAGCTGTATGATATGGAATAAGCTGAATAAGGTTATGATTTCAAGTGTAAAAGAGAAAAAAATAATAATGTAAGTTTATGTTGTTTAAAGGGGAAAAAAAATTTTTCTTTTTTTCCCCACTATTATGTATAACACATGGTGTTTAATTTTTTTGCTTTTGTTTTCCAGTTATATAATCAATAAAAAATTATTATAAAAAAATAAAAGGATGAAAGGGGAGCCTTTCATCTGCTTCTGGATACAGGAATGATAAAAAAAAAATGAATTGCCATTTCTAAGTGCCCTTTTCACATGCACAATTCTCACGTGCTATTATGCCACTTTAATGGCCACAGCAACATTCTATCAAGTCCTGGAACCTGCAGTTTAGGGAAAGGTTTTTAGCATTCTTAGCTAGAGAGCTCCTCCAGTGCCTCCACAAACCAGAAACACCAGGATTCCATGGGATTTAGCAATGGCAGTTCAAGCAGAATCATAGCCCTATAATTGTGTAGTATGGAAGAGCCCCTGGAGGGTTCTGGAACAGAGGCCCTTTCCACACGCAGCGAGGGAAATGCTCCCTGCCATTACTCACTGGCTTTTTGGTGGGTCCGGGCGAGTCCATTGGGATGAGGAGCAGTGCAAGCTCATTGCTCCGCACTACTCTGGTGTCCAAAATGGCGGCTTCCAGTTGGAGGAGGCTCTCCACCAACTGGAGAAGCTCACCAGCCAAAAGCCCGCCCCCAGCAGATCTGCAGGCATGCACTAGTATGCGCCTGCAAATCTGCACCGGTTTTTAAAAAGCATGCTGCACGACCAGTTCCAATTGCTCCGGTGTGGACTGAGGTGCTGAACTACGAAAAGTAGTTCGCCCCAGTCCACTCCACGGTGCAGAAGACCTCCGTTGGAGGTCGCTCTGCACTGTTTTAATAGGCCCATGTGGAAAGGGCCAGACAATTCACTCTGTTTTTGTCCAGAAGAGGATAGCATGCAGCGTCTGGAGCAGTCAAAGGCCACAAAAGCAGTCTAGGGGGCCTCCTGCACGCCTAGGCTGCACTTTGCCCACTGCTGGTGAAGTATGGGGAAGAGATGAAATGTCTTGTCGTGCAGCTATTTTCCATTACCTAGAATAGAAAATGAAGATTTGCTTCAGTCTCAAAATATCACTTTCCTGGAAAAATTTTAAAGCCCTGCTCTGCTTAGAGGAGAATGTGGGTTCCCTTTGGTGCTTTATCCGTTGTCTCTGTGATAAGCCTCCCTTCAGATTTGTGAAGAAGCTCAGAGAGTGTGCCCATGCACAGAGATATCTAAAGTTGGATGACACAACCGGCTGTAAAAGTCTAGTCCATCTTTGTTGTTATTATGCTTTTTCGAGTTGACTTGAATCTACACCAAGCCTATCCTAAAACTTTCTTGAAAATATTTATTCCGAGTAGATTTGTCATTGATTTCCTGTTAAGCTGGGAGAATGTAACTTGCTCAAAGTCACTCCGTGGGTTTCCGTGGCTCAAATCTTTACAGCATGTTGGGTCTATCCTCCTCTGCACCTTTGGTGTATTATCTGAGACTGCTATCCAAGCACTACCAGAGTCAGTTCTGAAATGATGCTTTGACTAGCACTAGAAGGAATTTTTTCCCCCCAGTTCCTTCACTGAGAGAAGTAGAGTCCCAAATCCTACAGGCCATCACCTACACAAGATATTCTGTGCTCTAATAGAAAGGCCACCAGTGATGGAGTAGTGAATGTGTTGGATGTGGATGGTGGATACTTGGATCAAACACTTTCCTCAGCCAGGGTCTGACTGTTGAGTCCAGTCCCTCGCCTTCAGACTAAGGCCATTTCTGCCCTACACTGTTATAGTGCTATTATGCTACTTTCAAAATCCTGTGGAATTCTGGGGCTTGTAGTTTACTAAAGCCAAAGAGCTCTCTGGCTGAGAATTCTAAATGTCTAAATGTCCCTCCCTAAACTACACACCCCAGAATTCCACAGGATGTTGAAAGTGAAATAATAGTACTATAACAGTGTAGTGTGGAAATAGCCTAACTTACCTCGTGGGTCTATGATGAGAAGAAAATGAAACATCTAGAATGAATATAAATTTGTTACTTAAAACTCAGCTCTTCTACTAAAAGTGCACAGAACAGCAATACTAGTTTGAGCTCTGTAAAAGCAAGCTGGATACAAACCTAATAATTTCCTCATGGAAGAAATATACTGCTGGACTAAAGGAATATCTTCACAGTGAGCAGTGCTCTTCTTACTAAACTGCTGAAAGTCCTCAACTTGTGCTAGGGCTGTACATCTAACATACCAGTTAATCTGGCCCCCAAAGCCCTTTGTTTGAAAGAATGATGCTTTTTTTTCTCCAAAGCTTTACAAGGAATATTCTCCTATGATAGATGTTTCCTGCTGTCTAGTAATTATCTACATGCAAATGAAAGAAATCCTCATTAACATTTCAGAATAATAACACAAGAAAGAAAGAAAATCCTTTTGCTTCCCCAGAGATAAGTTTCAAACTCCATTTTTTCCTCTGTTTCTTTTTTTTTTAAACTCCTCCACATAAAATGCAGAGGGTATTAGTCCATAATCTGTATTGTTCAGAATAAGTGACTAGCCTATAATAATGTAGTACAGTAATTAGATGATATTTAATGTCAGACGCCAGTTAATGATGAGAACCATAAAATCAAACAGCACCTTATAACAAGGGCTGCATTGATGTGTGAAACAGCTATGTGAAAAGCTTTGTTTTAAGTTTATGATCGGAATTCATTAGCTTTATTTCAAATAAATAAATAAGTGTCAACATCCAAAAAGATCTAAGAGGATCAATATTGTCATTGCAGAGGGCAAATCCTTCTAAAAGACTTTGACTGACTTTTCATTTTGTAATAAAAGCCCAGAGTGGTCTATTATATGTTTAAAAAAAGGAATATAGCCCAATGAGAAAATATCTTCTTGGCATGCAGAAGTTTCTAAGTTCATTTCTTGGCATCTCCAGAGAGCTGGTGAATATGAAACACCTTTCCTGAGGATCATGAAAGACAACTGGTATTGAGACCAAATCGCCTACAAGCAACTTGCCAAGTTCCAAAGAGTCTTGCCAATTCCACACTCAACCCACCTAATACACTACCAATCTCCCCCCTTTCCTGTGTTTGTAGCAGTAATATATTTAAGTCTTTTACTCCATGTGTCAAGTCAAATCTCTATCTTCAAGTCTCAAGTTGAATCTCAAGTCCTTGCAGGATACCTTCCAGTCAAGTCTCAAGTCTGGGAGTCAACTTTATACCCCAAGCTATATTCCAGAGTCAAACAAAGTCAGTTTTAACCATTTTAAGTAGAGATGGCCCTCCACATTTGCAGTTTTGCCATCTGCAGCTTTGGAAGTGGAGAATAGGATTCTTCTTATTACCCCTTCCCAAAGCTGGAGGCTTTTGTGTCAATAGGCATAAAAGAGTCTGCAGCTTTAGAAGTGAGGAGTAGGATCCTTCTTATTTCCGATTTACAAAACTGGAGGCTTTTTGGGGAAGCAGAGAATAGGATCCTTCTTACTTCCCACTACTGAAGCTCTAAAAACTTTAGAAGGAAGGATCTTTCCTCCTCAAGCCCTTAGCCTAACACAGTTTCTTTTTCCCACTTAGATACACACCCTGTGCTCTGGGGGCAAGTCTTGTCTTCTGCTCTCAGGAAAAGTTTTAGAAAGCTTCCTATATGCAGCAGGGACAGGCTGCTGAGCAGACCTCAACCCTGTCTCCAGCCTGTTGCCTAACATGTTTGCTGTTCCCCTGTGAGAAATACACCCAGCCTTTGGGCTTGAAACAGATCATCATGTGACTAGTAGGCAAAAAGAGATGGAAGCATTGTTCAAAGTTGTCAGATTTCTGGATGAATGTATTATGTTACTGAACTAAGGGTAACAAGTCAGTCACTAAAAATATACAAGTCATGAGTCAAGTTGAGTCAGTGTGTCATTTATTGCCAAGTCAAGTCCACTTTGAGTCACTGAAATGACTTAAGTCTGACTTGAGTATGAGTCAACTGACTCAAGTCTACATCACTGGTGTGTAGTGTGTATAGGTCGTATAGGTTGCTATTTTTCTGCTGCTATTTTATATCTGCAAACAGATGTGCCTAATCTCAAAGGGGAAACTGCCATCATATCTTTTGGGAGTGACAGAAGTAAATTTAGCTAGGCCATATTGTACCAGATTGTAGCAGTAGCTTAGGACAAGCACTGGAGCAGTTCCTTTAAAATCAGGGCATCACACCACACATTTTAACCTCTTGAAAGTTTAGC
>CAOLHI010003285.1:0-189714 GCA_948474755.1 Ctenosaura bakeri | reverse complement strand
CTAATCAGCTGTCTGGGTACATAATAAAGCAAATCCTTCAAAGGGATTTCACCTTTCCACCAAGTTCTCATGCTTAAAGGTTTCCTTTGTGTTTCAGGGCTTTTGTGAAACAAATAATTTTTGAGGCCAGTGTTTCTCTTTCATTTAATCTGGGTGGTACCGGTTGCCTCAGCTTCCAAGGTGGAAGCCATTCCTTCTGAGGTGCTTGTGCAGTGCTGGCCCCTTGGGCTCATGGTGGGTTGCCAGGCAACTGATGCCAAAAGCTCCAACAACTGTTTCAAATAGAGACAAATGGTTGTTTTAGCATTTGGCCCAACACTGGAAGTAGAGAACTAAAGGCACATTCACACCCTGTTTTCAGCCAAGATTATAAATTCCTTTAGGAACCAATTATGCTCCACAAAAGGACTGTTGTATGCTCCTGGGGTCAGGGCTTACGCAGGTTTGGTTTTCTTGGTCTGGAGAATAAAGGTGTAATATTTAAGTTTACTAACAAATACACAAGTGTTTGGAGGAACAGATGCAAAACATGACAGGACTATTGCACTTTCAATAACTGTTGAAGTTGGAGTTTCCATAACAACATCTTTCAGGGCAAGCAACATCTCTTGAAATCTCATCTACACAATTGTGCCTAGCATTCAGTTAGGACTGTATATGTGTATGTGCCTTCAAGTTATCTGTGGACTTACAGCGACCCCATGAATTTTACAAGGGTTTCTTAGGCAAGAAATATCCAAAAGTGGTTTTGTCATTTCTTTCCTCTGAAATATAGCCTACAGCACCTAGTATTCATTAGCAGCCTCCCATCCAAGTACTAACCAAGGCTGACTCTGCTTAGCTTCCAAAAATCAGATGGGATCTGGTCCCTTTAGGGTAGGGACATATGCAAATACAATTCCACCATGCTTGGTCATCACAGAGTTAGGTTGTAGATATCTGCAGCATCTCTTTTCTAACCCTCTCCTCCACCTCCCACATCCTCTGCTGATGATTTTTCAGTTTTAAAACTAAAATCAAAAATATCCATTCAGATCTTACTGCTCCTGAACTTTCTTCATTGCCCTCGCATCAAATATCTGTTTCTTCTGTATTTCCTACTCATCTCATTAGATCAACTATCTAAAATGTCGATGTCTTTGAGTCCTCCTACTTGCTCTCTTGATCCTGTTCCTTCTCACATCTTAATTATCATTGCCCCTACTCTTCTCACATCTCTTCTCCATATTATTAATCTCTCCCTTTAATTAAGGTTAATTTCCTTCTGAGTTTGCACATGCTACTGTTTCCCCAATCCTTAAGAAGCTTTCACTTGATCAATCTTCTCTTTCTAATTATCACTCTGTTTCATTGTTGCCTTTCCTCCTGAAAGTTTTGGAACATGCTGATTATGTATGTTGCCTTGACTTTGGCCCTTTTCACATGGGGTTAAAAAAATGGTGTAGATCGACCTCCACGGAGGTCGCCTACACCGTTACGCGAATTGGGGTGGATTACTCGAGAGTAAATCCACATGCCAATCCGCGGTCAGGCGCCCACAAGTGGCAGCGATGCATGCTTTTGAAAAACCACATTTTATGTGGTTTTTCAAAGGCACGGGAAATCCAGCCCCATCCAGCCCCGTCGCAGCGCCCGTATGGATTTACAGACATGCGAAAGGGCGTCCCTGCAGATTGGTCAGGGGGCGGGATTTCCAGCTGGCGAGCTTCTCCGATTGGCAGAGAGGCTCCGCCAGTCAAAATCTGCCATTTTGGGCGCTGCTGGGCGCCGAGGATGCCACGGGATGCTGCTGCGTTTAGAGCAGCGAAATGCGCTGCTCCGCGCAGCGACAGAACAAGGTAAGCCCCGTTTTGGCGTGGCTTGCCCTGTTCTGCCGCCCACGTGTGAAAAGGGCCATGCTTTCTTGTATTTCTGTAACGGATCCCTTTCAATCCAGATTTCACCCTTTGCGCTGTACAGAGATAGCTCTTACAATAATCACAGATTATCTCCTTCAGGCTACGTCAAAAGGCCTATATTCACTTCTTATTCTCCTTGATTTCTCTGCAGCTTTTGACACAGCTAATCATGTTCTTTTGTTGGATACACTTCATGACCTAGGCTTTGCCGATTCAGTCCTCAGGTGGTTCACTTCTTATCTCTTAGGTCAGTCATTTAATGTGCTAGATGGAGGTCATGTATCTTCTCCCCCCCTTCCACTTGGGGTTCCTTGGAGTTCTGTTCTGGACCCTTTGTTGTTTTCTCTCTGTACACTACCTTTAGGTATGGTGAGAGTATGGTTTTCAATATCATCATTATACTAATGATACTCAGCTGTATTTCTCCACTCCAGAACTCTCCTCTGACATTGAATGACGTACTACAGCTTGTCTTTCAGTTATTTTAGCATGGATGCTGCATTGTCACTTAAAACTTAACATGACAAAGACAGAACTATTTGTTTGTCCTCCAAAATCTTCTTTAAAACATAAATTCTCCTTCAGTGTTAATCATGTTCTCATGTATCCTATGAATGAATTACATTGTCATGGTGTTATTTTTGCCTCTTCTTTTTCTTTTGTTCCTCACATTGAGACTGTAGCAAAATCATGTCAATTTTTTCTGTGTGAGATCGTCAAAATTGGACCTTTTCTTTCTGCTTCCTCTGCCAAGACCTTAGTTCGTGCCTTGGTCATTTCCTGTCTTGGTTATTTTAATCTTCTTTTGATTAGTCTTTCATTATCTCACCCTACTCTTCTGGTTTCTATTCAACATTCTGCTGCTAAGATTATCCTTTTGGCCTGTTGTTTTGATTGTGTTACCCCACTTTTGGTACCTCTTCATTGGTTACTCATCTCTTCTAGAATTCAGTAAAAGCTTCATGTTTTAACATTCAAAACTCTGCACAACCTGGCTCCTCCTTATCTTTTCAGCCTTTTTGCTGGCCTACTTGAATTTTACATTCCAGGAACTCTACGTTCTTCATCCAACCAAAGGTTTCCTCTTTCTTGGCTCAGCTTCACCCTTTCTTACTTGCTGCTGCATACTCTTCGAATTACCTCCCGGAACATTTGTGTACTGCTCCTTCCCTTGCTATTTTAAATCTCGGTTAAAAACCTTCTTGTTTTCAAAAGCATTTTGAGTTTAATTTTGTCTTATAAGTTTGTATAGTTTGATTTCATGTATTTGTCAATTTATTTTATATTATATTGGATTTTTGATATTTTACCTGGCTAACTTGTTTTACAATGGAATTGTAAAATTTTAGTATTCTTTCTTTCTCTTTGGTTTTGTTTGTGTATATGCATATTTTAGATTTTATGCCTTTAGCAGGAGCCACTGTTTCTGGTCGCTTTACTTGTAAAGTACCAGGTAAAAAGATGGTGCTAGATAAATAAACGGTGGTGGTGGTGGTGGTGATGATGATGATAAAGGTTTGAGTGTTGGGGGATCAGATTTTGAATCCCTGCGCAGGCATGGAAGCCCATTGGGAGCAAGTGACACTCTCTCAGCCTCTTAGAGAAACCAATGACAAGACCTTTCTGAACAAATCTAGCCAAGAAAACTACATGAGAAGGTCACTGTAAGTTGGAGTAGACTTGGAAAGTAGTTAACAACAACAAAACCAAAGTAAGAGGAGTATCACTTCAGATTCTATAAAAATGTGGTATGTGACTCATTTGGAGGTGGAAGGACTCAAAATGGCTTTTGGGCCCTCTGCAAACATTCACATACCAGTGATATATTTAAGTCTTTTACTCCAAGTCTCAAGTCCCTACCTTCAAACCTTAAGTCAAGTCTGAAGTCCTTGAAGATACTTTCAAATCAAGTCACAAGTCAAGTCTCAAGTCTGGGAGCCAACTTTATACCCCAAGAAAAATTCCAGAATTATTGGATAGAGTGAAATAAATTCAATTTTAACAATTTAAGCAGAGTCAGCTCTCCATATTTGCAATTTTGCCATCTGCAGCTTTGGAAGTAGGGAATAGGATCCTATCTTACTCCCCATTACAGAAGATTCAAAAGCTTTAGAAGGAAGGATCCTTTGTCCTCAAGCCCGTTGCCTAACACATTTGCTGTTCCACTCTGAGAAATGCACCCTGTACTATGGGGGCAAGTCTTGTCTTCTGCTCTTAGGAAACGTCTAAAAAGGTTCCTCTGATATGCAGTGGGGACAGGCTGCTGAGCAGACCCCAAGTCTGCCTCAAGCTCATTGCCTAATCTGTTTGCTGTTCCCCTCTGAGAAATGCACCCACACTTTGGGCTTGAGGCAGATTGTCATGTGACCAGTAGGCAAAAAGGGATGGAAGCATTTTTCAAAGTCGCAAGGTTTCTGGATGAATGTGTGATGTTACTGAACGAAGGGCATTAAGTCAGTCATTAAATATATACAAGAGTCAAGACAAGTCAAGTCAGTGCATCATTTATGGCTGAGTCGAGTCCGAGTCAAGTCACTGAAGTGACTTAAGTCCAAGGTGAGTCTATTGACTCGAGTCTACATCACTGGCACATACACATGTGCACACACACAGAGCTTAAAACAAAGCTGCCTTGAACCATATAGAAAGAGTGAGGTGGCTATTTTCTTTTAACAGCAAGAGGAAATCTGGCAAAGAATCTAGAAAGCTCTCCCTTTCAATTACTTGTTCTTAGTTTGAACCTTTCTTAGAGCTTTTCTAAGCTTGCCTTTAAAAGCAGAGCTGCAGGAAGCTAAGCAGGAAGCATAGAGGAGATGGATCAGCCCCCTTAACCATTTCCTCTTAAAAGTGGACCAACCTACTTATTTCCTTTGAGATGATTAGGATGAACCAGGATCATTCCATCTCATCTTGTTTGGCCCTCCGCTTTTGACCATCAAGGGCAGAGTGAACCAGCAATGTTCCAGCACCTGAGAACCTAGGCTTTGAAAACACAGGAATTCTACATGCACCGTAGAAGGAAACAAAAGGTCTTCTGCCTGGCACATGAGGCACTATAGAAACAGACTCTGTTTCTGGTTTGTATTTATAATTATTTATTTTGAAAATGTCTCAACTGCCTTTACCAAACCACTTACTGAGGAGTTTTAAAATGAAATACCCATTATAATGGAACTCTGGCCCAGTTCACAATATTCTGTGGGGTTATTTTTCAGGCTGTTTCGAGGAACCAAAGAAAGATCTCCCCTAATAAAGACTGTAGATCATAAATACCCAAATATAGAACTCCATTTGTGGAATTCTCTGTCTTAGCAGTTTAATCTGTCTTTTACATTAATATATAGGCAATGATGATACACAGCTTCCATAAATCACCTTGAATTCCTTTGAAACCCTAAATGGAAGTCAGTCATTTGGTCTTTGCATCTACTGAGATGCATGTCACATAATGGCATGCAGAGTGTGCTCAATGGATGTGCTAGGTTTGCCTTAGCTGGAAATGATTTGAAGACTCACAACAACAAAGAGGCTGGTATTTCATTCATTCCTCTGTGATGACCAAAGCTATTCCTCTCCCACGAGTCACAGCGTCACCCTAGTAGCCTCTCCCAACATCCTCTCCCAACATCCATGCAAGGATGAATGGTTGAAAATTTTTGCCCCTAAAGCACAGACACCTTGATTATATCTGCCTTAGACAAAGCAGTGGGGGCAAGATTTTTAAAGGACTGTAGGCTCATGTTTCCCTTATCAGTGAATCTGCAGCTCCTTTAAAATGTGGACTAACATCCGGAGCAGAGTTAATGGTAAACTGACCTGGACACCTCCAGCCAACATTGTCTTCCAGCTATTTCCTAGCTGTTAGGAAAGTATCTTAAAGCTGTTTAGCCAGAGGTTTCACTAAGGAAAAGTGGTAGGCTTGCTTAGTAAGAAAAGTCAAGCAGTCCTTCTGTCTTCCTTGACTTCTTTCTGTCCAAAAACCTTTGCTGTCATTTTATTCCACTGAGCTGGTTTGGAGTCAGAGTTACATACATCCAGTGATCAAGGTCCAGCCTAGTATAATTAACCTGGTGACAGTATATCATTAATTTCTGCATTGTATCATTGGTTTTGAGAGGGGGATGGATTTGAGTATGAGAGGCCCCAAATGCTGCAGAACAATGAGAAAGAAGAGCCCTGCTTAAAGCTTCATTGTGTTGCAAACTAGCTGTCACAGTACACTTCTACCAATGATATTGCTCAACAGCTTGTTCACCTTCCAGCATGCTTAATTTGGGACAGCTTATGGCCATTTAAGGACTAGGTTTTAAATTGCAGACCAAAATACTTTTCCCCTTTTCTTTTTCTTTTTTCTTTTTTTTTTTTTTTTTGAGATTTGGCAGCATCTCTAGTACTCAGAAGATGTCAAGGGATTTGAGAGCTGAGGCCAGTTTTTCATGTATTCCATGAATAAAGGAAATGTTCCCAAGCTTTTAAAAAGGTGGGGCTAAGGGAGAGGAGAAGCATTCTAGGGGCAACATTTTTTCCTTCTCAGGAGAACAGCTCTGAGTAGTTTAAATCCTGCCATGGTCAATGAAACTGGCAGCTACATTAAAGTTTGTAAGATTGAAGAAATGCAGATGAAACGTACATGTCTTAGGAAGCTAGTGGGTTTAATTGTCCTCATTCTTGAATAAACATAAAATAGGACTGCAGCTTTTAAAGTCCCATTGACTCCAATGAAAATGAGTTGAGCGCATTATGATTGCAACCCTGTGTTCACTTACCTAAAAACTCAGACTAGACACGTAGAAGATGATTGCATGTCACCTCTCACACCAAAATCCTATAGTAGCTCAGGTTTGGTTGAAGTGTGTCCTAACAAATGTATTCTGACCCCAGATTCTTCATTCTTCCTATTTATTTTCACATGTGTTGATCTTCTTGAAGTGCAGCTGTAGTTTTAATAGGCCATGCTTTGCACATAGGTTTCCCAGATCACAGGCTCTCACTCTGTACTAGATCCTCTTCTCCAATTCTTGGAATAAATAGAAGGAATCTCAGGTGAGAGCACTGTCTTGAAAAGTGTGCATGTATATATTTTCCTTATTACTTAATTTTACTTAAAATATATGAATGGTATTCTGTGTGGTATACACATTTGTGGTTCAATTGTAGTTGATGCTTAATATGTCATACTTAAAGAAATCAGTAATGCTTAATGATATCAGCGGGGGTTCCCCCTTGTAACATCAACCTTATAGCAACACCATGGCCTGTCTCTTGTGACATCATAAGGCTTCATCTCCAGGTTGTAGCCCTGAAATTTCAGGGCCTGAAACAGTCCTGACCTGACAACTCTGTACTGCACATTTTAATCACAGCATGGTAAATGGGTGGTGCAATAGTAGTTGTGACTATGTAGGCAATAATGCAGTTAGATAAAAAGAGGATGCCATTTAAAAAAATCTGAGCATTTCAAACTAAGTGGAAAGAAAAATCTCAAAAATTTCTATAGTGTCTGTAATGTTGGAGGAGATGGGAAGAAGTTTAGTGAGATGAATGCAGGGAGTCTAAAGTTAGCCAAACTTAAAATGGCTCCATAAGGCCCAATAGGGGATTTTCACTGCAAAGCAGTCTTTCCAAATCTGCCTATTAGACCAGGTGGTTGTTTCTTTTCCTTCCAGAGGTCAGGGCAACCCAACAGGCAATGGCAGAATGGTGCACCGGTTTAAAGAATTAGGATTTCTTTCTTGTTAGCAATGCCTCCTTCCCAAAATACTTACCTGTCTTTATATTGTTTGGCTCTGGTCCTTCTAACTTGCTTATAGTATAAAATAGTATTTGTTTATCAATAAAACTAAAAAAAAAAACACCTGTACATGAATCAACATATAGTTAGCCCTCTACATTTTGGGTTTCACTTTTGCGAATTTGATTATTCACAGATTATTTGCTGTCACCTCTGCTGCCTCCCTATGCCAGTTTTAATAGTGACTGGAAGCCTTGTGAGGCTGAGAAACTCTGAACAAGGCTAAGTCCCTATTAAAAATGGTGTGGGGCAGTAGTGGGGATGGTAGTAAGCCCCACCAGCCATCCCCTTCTGCCTTGTGAAGGAACCCTGAGGCCTCAAAGGAACCCATGGCGGGTTGAATATGCTGATCATACTCTTTTGTGTGTCAAATATGGTTTGTGAGGGCCTAGAGTTATTCACAGTTTTTCCACTTTCACGAGGGCCCTGTGCCCCTAACCCTAGCAAATGTGGAGGGATGACTGTAGATCTAAGCCACATTTCCATAACTTGAAGCAGCTGAGCTTAATACCAATTACATACTACTCCTGAACGCTTAATCAAAGTTTGCCTGACCCGTAGAACAAAAGGAAAATGAAAAACATTTACTTGTGGAATATTTTATGCAAAGCTGTTGTAGACTTATGAAACACTTTTGTACCATCCACTGCCACATTCCTGTCTGGCTTTTATTCTAGTAGTTGTTACACATGATGCCAGGCTTCACACTTGTTTTGTTGTCTTCTCACTTGTAGCACAAGATTCCAGAAAGTAGAGACTACTCTGAGAGCAAGTGCTAAGCAGATGTCAGCTTCAATTCACATGCGCACTGCCAGACAGACAGACACACCACCCACCCACTCCTGCAGCAGTCAATTGGCATTTTCTGAGTAGAAACTACAAGCTACCTGTCTCCAGTTACATGGTTGGCATGGCTGGCTCTGATCTAGCAAAGGGACCCAGCCAGGAAGAACCCTCTTGCATAAATGTGGGATGGTAGACCTGACCCCAAGAGAGGTTCTGCATGGAAAAGCCTGTCCCTGCTGTGCATGGAGTAGCTTTGCGGGGTCAGGGGTGTTACCCTGTTTTCTGGGGTCCCGGGAGGGACACCTAAATGCGCTCCAAATTATACTAGTTGGGGAAATTAGCAAAGAGCACAAGCTAGCAATACGAGAGGCAGGGCAATGGAGCGAGATCTTTCACCCAATGTCTACGGGGTCAGGTTGAGCCAAGGAGCCAAGGAGCAAACAGAATTGAAATAATAAATGTTGTTTTATTAAAATACAATCAGTGTATGCAGCACACTCACACAGATAACTAGAGAAATAAAGGTTGGAGTGGGATAGAGGGATTTTTAAAAGAGTTGTTGGTTTGGGTAATACTACACCTGTCCTGAAGCCCGGGTAGTCTGCAGCAGAAGTTCAGGGGTATGGAGTTCTCAGTACGTGGGACTGAGGAGAAGGCTCACCAAGCAAAGCGGCAGCAAGGCGGGATGGAAGTCGGGAGCGATCTGAGCAATCCAAAGAAGTGCTCAAAGTCAGGGGTTTTTATAGGGGAAAATGTGGCCACAGGCTAGTCCGTACTTGGGGGAAAACAATGAGTTTTGGGCTGGAGACAAAGCCTCAGAAAGGTCAGAATTTAACATGATTGAGTTAAGTCCGAATTGTCAATAGGGTGGCCAGTACGCAGATGCGGAGTGCTTGACAGATGAGTACTTATCTAATCAAGCTGCCTGCTCGGAGCAGGGAGTCCTTTGTAAGTATCGTGCATACATAATAGAGTACTTGCCTTTGAGGTCTCCTGAAGCGGCGGGATGGCTATTTCTGGCCTGCCTGTATTTCTTTGGAATATTACAGCAATTAGCGGCAGTGCCTGTCTAAGAGCTTGTCCGGGGGACCTCGCACCACGTGGAGAGGAATAGGTAAACAAGGCCAAATTATTGATATCAAAGTGATATCTAATATCCCACAAGTCTCGGCTAGAAACTAAAGTAACAGGGGTACATGAAACAGACGAGAAAACTCATTTCTATGGACAATGTGTTGGCTAGTGGGCTAAGACCTGAATCTATGCTTTCCAGATCCAAAAGCAGCTTTATGCCTGAAGGAGCTCCCAGGTTCAGGATCATCTTTAGCAAAAGTATGGGATCTCCTGTTCAATTTCTCCCCCTTACACATGTCCATTCTTCATTTTCTTCTGTTCATTTGTCTTACCCTATCACAATCATCACTGTATTACCCTTTTCTTTGCTAAATCCTGTCCCAGGTTTTACAACTTTGATACAAAATTAATCTAGGGCACCAGAGAGGTCCCTCGGATGTGCACGTAGGCAATAGAAACGGCCATGCAATCAAAAAGGAAAAAACCCAGACCAGGCCAGTAAATATCCCCAGTCACGCAGCAAGAGAAAGACCTCATGTCATATTGCCCTGATGGACAAATGGTACTTGACATTTTTAGGAGTCCACTTGAAGGGAGTCAATGTGTTGGGCACTTGAAGGGAGTCAATGTGTTGGGCACTGAAAGTAATAAACTTTATCAAACCATCTCCAGATGCACCCCACAGCCTCAAAGCGGAGGAAGATCCTGTTATTTAGATGATCTTCCGATATCAGAAAAATGCCAGGTGTGAAGATGTTTTGGTCTTCTTCCCTGTTTGTTTATCCTGGGAAAGGATTTTGTCTTCAAAGAAAATGTTTTCTACAAATAGTCCATGTTTTAAGGCTAGAGGAGACAGGAAAAACACAGACTCACACAAGAAAAGACTCAGGAGAAGAGAATCCCTACCTCCCTAACAGAGGACTTCAGGACAGGTTAAAAGATGCATTTTAAGTGAGAACTTCTCAGAGCTGCAAAAGAATGGAGCTGGTAAACAGCTCAGATTTACAATACAAAGAAGCTGCTGTGAACTCCCCTCAGCTGCGACAGGCATGTCTGAGATGGTTTCTCCCAGCTGAAGGATTCTGGATTGGTATAGTATGTCTTTTCTGTTTTTCTCTCTTTCTTAATTTTCATCTTTTTCTAACTTGGTAGTCTTGTGTGCTTGCAGTGTATGTGAAGTTGAGTGATTGTAAGTACTTTTAACTTGTTATGCTTGTTGTAGTGAGTGCAATTAAGTTATTGTAGGGACTTTTACATTTATGTTAATAAAATAGTTAGATTTGAACAATTGGTGTGATTTTTGTCTGACCTGACCTGGTATAAATTTGGGTTTGCAAGATCCTGCTAAGTTACCCTGCCTCTTGCATAGCTTAAGAGAGTGCTCAAGTTAATTTCCCCATCTTTGAGTAATTGTCCTGACCTCTTTGCAGGTCTAAAGCAGTGCAGAGCTAATCTTTCCCCACAAGAGACAATTTTGACAGCTTTTGGGAATCCTCTTGAAGGAGTCCTAAGCAAATAGATTGATGTAGAGAAAACAGGGTAACAACTGGCTATCCAGCCTGCACCCCCTGAGAAAGATTTGGGGGGTGCCCCCAAATGCTACAAACATCCTTTAAGGGGAACCAGAGAGGCTAGAATGGCACCCTTTTACTATCATTTGCAAGCATAGAATCATAGAATCATAGAGTTGGAAGAGACCACAGGGGCCATCCAGTCCAACCCCTTGCCATGCAGGAACCCACTTCAAAGCACTCCCGATAGATGGCCATCCAGCCTCTGCTTAAAAACCTCCAAAGAAGGAGACTCCACCACACTCTGAGGCAGTGTATTCCAGTACCAAAACAAGTGAAAAACTTTTTATTCTAGCAGGCCTTTGAGAACTGATTTCTCAAAGGCCTGCTGGAAACAGGCTGAATGTGCTGGACTTTGATATTTTTTTGTTTTTGTTTTTGTTTAATTTGCTTTACGTGCTTTCAAATATTATGACAATTTAATGACTTTTTAATTTTTGTATGCTGTTAATTTTTAACAAGGAAGCTACCTTAATTCCTAAACTGGGGGAAAGGTGGGATATAAATATACGTTGTAGTAATTGTTGTTATTTGGAATCCTTTTGGGTAGTTATGAATGCATAACCTAGAGTTATGTACTTGTGACTGTTTCACAGTCCCTATGTAGACCCTAGTTTACTTTATTGGGGCACTATGAAAGTCCCCCAATCCCTGCTTACTGGGAAGCAGCCACTGCAATTGATGTGGGTTTGTTCCCTCGTTGATCAAGAAGCAGCTAGTTGAAGGTTGCCCCTCCAAAGAAGGAGACCTCTAGCATGAGGGGGAATTGTGACAGAGATCCTGCTTCTTACTATGGCTATTTCTGCCCTACACTGTTATAGTGCTATTATTCCACTTTCAACATCCTGTGGAATTCTGGGGTTTGTAGTTCACTAAGGTTACAGAGCTCTCTGGCTGAGAATTCTAAAGGCCCCTCCCTAAACTGCAAACCCCAGGATTCCGTAGGATATTGTCAGTGGAATAATAACACCGTAACAGTGTCGGGCAGAAATGGCCAATTACACCCGAGATCACTCATGGGAGGGGCTGGGAATGTCAGTCAGCTGCTTTCTGGGAGAGAAGGGAACAGATCCCCGTTGATCACAGTGGCTGCTTCCTGATAATTATGGACTGAGGGGACTGGGACAGCATTCACTGTGTATACCACAACTACAACATCCATAAATCTCATACAGGATTGGAGCTGTTGTTGCCATTCCACCACACTTTGGCCCTCTCCAAGCCATTTCTCTAGTTAGTTTCCAGATTGCTTGCTATAAAAAAAAAAATTAAAAAAAAGAAGGCCTCTTTGGGACTCCAAATAGCATGGAGGGAGAATGTGGCAAAGCTTCTTCCCATACACCCTAAATGCAGTTTGGGAGATTTGAGGGCAATTATTAAAAACAACTTGAAACTTTTTAGAATGAGCTCTGTGAGTCCCAAAACAGCCAGGATGTGTGTGTGCTGCTGCATGTACTCTGCAGGCTGCACGTTCCTCGCTCTTGATGTAGAGTGTTTAAAAGTTCAGTAATCCATTTCTTCAGTAATCCTTGAAACAGACTGTTAGATCAGTCTTATACCATCTAATAATCTTGCTGCCTGAACTGTAGCAGGCAGGGGAGAAGTTACTTTGCCAGGACCCCCAAGTGAGTTCACAGGAAAAGCTGGACTTGGACACAAAAACCCCTAATCCACAGGCCAGCAGCCCCAGCTCCTGTGCCATGCTAGCCCTGATGCAAGTGAGATGTAGAATTCATGCAGTAGAGCCCCAGCCTCATGTTAGATAATTAAAGGGCGTGCAATCAAGTTGGCAGTAGTGGGTGTGAAATTTTCAAATAATTTTGAAAAAGTGTCATTATCTCTCCAAGCTGCGGCAGAGAGGGCAAGTGCACAATCACGCATAATCGTCCCAACGCCCAACCTGATGATCATCAGACACCATAAGGACTTTTCATTAGCCCGAGGAGGGGATGCTCATGTCATTGACATTAGCCAGCGCCTACTTTTTATCTGAAACTGCTGATGAGGAGTCCTTTGGACAGGCGGAGTTACTGGGACAACGTGCACTTGAATGTATGTCTAATGAAAAAGAGGAGAGTATCCAGGCCACACTTGTTGCCACTGTTTTAAGCAAAATAGCACAGACTTTTTTTTAAATGAAAAATGCTCATGCTATTCACACAAGACGAATAAGAGCCATGATCCAAGGCACTGCAGGCTTAGTCTTGTTCCTGTATGCCTTCAAGGTCCTTTCCGATGACCCTACGGCAAGGCTGTCATGTGGGAAGGAAGGCTGACAGAAATTGTTTGGAGGGGGTTTGCCATTCCTTTCCTCTGAGGGTGAGCATGGATGCACACCCTGGTTTCCAGAGTCCTAGTCCAACACCCACAGGATCGCAGGCAGGCTCAATAGTGGAAGGAAAATGGAGACAGATCTGCCACCTCCAACCCATTGAACCATGCCACTGAAATACATGGTCAGAAATGCATTTAAATGACAGTGATGGATTACAATTATAGGTGGCAGCTCTCCACCTTTGGCTATATATGTCTACACTACAGATTCTAAACTGATTTAGCTGGGATCTATTGTGCTGTGCTAGCACAGAACACGTGTCAGTCACACTCCCTGAATTGGGCCCTTTGGTTCAGGATAGGGGGTGCCTGTCCTCCCCATCTCAGTCAGCAGTCATGTTCTTCTTGTAAGAACATTTGGAACAGGGATAATCTGGCAGATGTGATATTTGAACAATGGAACTGGCATAGGTTGGCTGCTCATGCGCTGTCAGAAAAAGTGGAAACACAAGTCATCAAAGAAAAGACAACATTTTGCAGATTTTGCAGACTGCTTACATTTCTATTGATTGATATGTATACCTGCAAATGTAGAAATGACAACAAGAACAATTTAATTCCCTATTGTCTCCAGTGGGCTCAAAGTGATGTATATGCCTTTCCTCTGCATGGCTCTCCTCTTTTCCACTTCATCCTCGCAACAACAGCCCAGTGCAGTAAGTCAGGAGGACAAAGAGTAACTGGCCTCAGGTCACATTGTTTAGTTTTATGGCACAAGATGGCTTGGCAGGGTCAGCCCTGGTTAGTACTTGGATGGGAGACTGCCAACGAATACCAGATGCTGAAGATTTTATTTCAGAGGAAGGAACTGGCAAAATCACATCTGAGTATTCCTTGCCTAAGAAAACCTTACGAAATTCACAGAGTTGCGGTAAGTTGACAGGCAACTTAAAAGCACATATACACACACTGTGGGATGGAACCTGGATCTTCCAAATCCCAGTCTAACACTGAGTATGGAAAACAAAAGATAGTACAAAAAAATAAAAAATCATACATCTCATCAGAGTGGGGAAGACAGTGATCAGGTGATGTGTGTGCCTCCTGCTACTCAGTTTGCTGTTAGGGTACTTGCCAACAAAGGTCAAGTATAAGGCAACCCCTGCTTTATATCTCCCCTTTCCCCCAAAGTTGGGGCTCCAAGTCGCTACCCCACTGCTCTCCCTTCTTATTCTCTGTCTTTAAACTGGAGCAGCCTTTCAAACAGAAATTGTCTTCAAACAAAGGACTTTCCAATATAAAATAGGACAAGTGCTCATCCCCACTCCCAACAAACGAGAGCAGGAAAAACTGTCTCTCTGTTTCCATCTTTGTTGTGGAAGAGAGAAAGTATAGCTTGCAAATGAGAAGGAAGGTGGTTGGGAATTCTATCCAAGTCAAGCTGGCCAGCAATTCTGAAGGTTTATTTGTTTTCTGCTGTTGGCTTGGCTCTTGTGTCCAAATGATCTTTTGCTGTTCAGGTAGGTTGTCCTCCCCCCCCCAGTTTTAACTACTTGTGTCCTTTGGGAACTGGCTCCTGTTAGCTGAGCTGGGCTGTGACTGGTGAGTAGTTGTTCTTGCCAAGTGGGTGCAGCATTAGAAGTCGTCTTTTAGGGGCCCTCCCAAAACTGCCGGCCCCTCCCAAAACTGCAAACCCCAAGATTCCATAGGATGTTGCAAGTGGAATCATAGCACTATAACAGGCTAGTGCGGAAATGACTTTTGTCTTAACTCTAAATGAGTTAGCCAAGGTGCTAGTACTATGGTGGCGGGGGGAGGATTCTGTAGCTTGGATTGTGCCCTTAAAGTAGAGACTCAGAGGGGATCCACTGCTTGTGTGACATAGAAGACACTGGCCATCATTATCTAAAAATAGACACAGTGGGGCTGACATCCTCTTAGTAACATGCATGTGTTACTGTAGTTTATAGTCCGAGCCCAGGGCTTATTAAATATAAGTTGATATCAAGAGATTGACCATTCCAAACCATTCCTCTCCATGTGCTTGCAAGGCCCCCAGACAAGCACGCACACGGAATGGCCGAAATAGCTGAAGAATACAAGATAAATCCAGGCAGGCCAGTAATTTGCCGGAATGCAGCTTCAGGGGACCTCCAGGCAAGTACCATTTGAAACTATATTAAGTATGCACAAAGCATACAAAAGATTCTCTGCCCCGAGCAGGCAGCTTGATGAGATTAGCGCTTCCGAATAGCCAACTGTCGAGCACTCCCCATTTGCATACTGTCTGCGCTATTGACAACTCTGTCAAAATCCAATCATTCTAAGTACTGACCTTTTGGAGGCTTTGTCTCCAACCTGAAACCCATTGTTTTCCCCGGGAACGGACTACCCTACAGGCACATTTTCCCCTATAAGAACCCCTGATTTTGAGCACTTCTTCAGATCACTCCTGGCTTCCATCCCGCCTTACTACCACTCCGTTTGCCGAGCCTTCCCCTCAGCTTCCACGTGCTGAGAATCTCCGCTACAACTGACTTTCTTCTGATTACCTGGGCTACAGGATCAGGTGTAGTATTTCCCCTGAAAAATCCCTCTCAAAATCCTCTATCAAACCTCCTCCCTTTTATCTTTTTAGATCTGAGTGAGTGAATGTGCATGTGTGTTGTGATTGTCTTTCAATAAATAAAACAATTGTAATTTACTTCAGCTTGGTTTGTGACTCAGCCTGACCCCGTAAACATTGGGTTCAAGATCTCGCTATGTTGCCCTGCCTCTTGCGTTGCTTTATCTTGTGCTCTAGCTAATTCCCATTACCCAATATTTGGAACATATTGAGGTGTCTCCCACGGGACCCCAGAAATCAGGGTAACACATGTATACATCATGCTGTCCCTGTGGGGTACATCATTCACCTTGGTGCAACAAATGCAGTCTGCTGACAGCAGCAGAAGTTGAGTTTCTCATACAACCATGTTGTACCTTTCATTTCCACATTGTGATTGTGTGTTGTGCATTGCAGTTGCTCATTGTGAATTGCAATTGCATATAGCACAATGGCACCCATTCACTGACATGTGTTATGCAAAGTCTATTTTGCATAAGGGCTGTATGATGCTGATGTAGCACATCTTTGCATGGGAATATTCACATTATGCTGAAGGGATGCTGTATTAGAGTCACAGTACTCCTAAGTATGATGAGCTCTTGATTTCAGATGACCTGTGGTGTAGTGGAACCACGACTCACAGGGTTGAAATACCAAGACTTTTTGATCAGCAGGAAACATAATGCTATCTCTTGCCCCGCCAGTCAAGCTTCCCTATTACATTTGAGTTCAACTGCAATCCTTACAGTAGCACTGGGGGCAGGGGTGGGCTGGATTGTTCCAGCAGCCACATATTGTTGTGAGCTATCTCTGTTACAATGCAAAACATTTGGACTGACCAGGTCTTGAATTGGCAATTAAAACCAATTAGCTATGCAAAAGACCTGCTGGTGCTGGGAATGAATTCTGCTAGAATGCAGGTTCATTGATATTGAAAACACCATATCTGCCTGCATTTCTGGATTTCCTTAGGGGCAGCACAATTATGAAGGCTACAAGTGTCTGGAAAATCTACCACTGCATTCCTGTAGATGCCATTGGAAGATGAAGAATGCATACTGGAAGAATGTGTAGTCCTCTGCATGCTGAGCTGTTGCATGCTCAGAAGACTTTCCTCTCAAGATACCTAGAATTGGTTAACAAGCATTCAAATCCTCATTTTGTGCTACAGTGCCAAGTCTAATAATATACATTGGCCTCTCGTCCTCCCTGAAACTCAATGATCTTCTGAAGTGTTAATCCACAAAGTTTCTTGAGAAAAAGCAAGAGAAATCAAGGCCAAAACCTACACAATGAGGTAGGTTTTCTTTTACACTCATAGCAATACGATTCTATTTTAACTGCCATGGCTGAATCCTCTGTGGGATCCTGGGATTGGTAGTTTAGGAAGAGACCTTTAAGAATTCTCACCCAGGGAGCTCCTCTAACCAAACTACAAGTCCCATGATTCCACAGTATGTTGCCTTGACAGTTAAAAGTGCTATAGTCCTATAATGCAAAAGAAACCTTGATCAGCCCTCCATTATTTGGGTTTCCTACTTCGAGTGGTAGCTCATGCCAGTTTTAATAAGAACCTTGCCCTCTTTCATCATTGCCACAGCTATAATCAAGAGATATAATTATAACCCATTAATTACAGGCACCCATAGAATTTAAAAATTGTATCATTAGTTTCTATTACAGCTCTTCTTGTTGCTGCTTTAATGTGGTCTCATGGCTGGGAAATGATCTGGGAGTCCCAGCACGAAGAAGGAGGGATCCACTGTTAGCATAATCAATAACTGCTGGTGACATTGGCGAGGTTAAACATTTATACAGGAAGAGTCATAAGTGGTGGAAACCAGCCAATGTTTCTTCTCTTCCCCACCCCCTCAGCTGCTGCCACCCCCGTCCAATACACACCTCCATACTGTAGGCAAAGAAACGTTTGGGCCCCTGCCAGCCCTGTTCCACTCCTGTGAGGTTCTTTATAATTAATCATGAATACACATCCTGTGACCTGAATGATTTTTTTTTAAAAAAAGAAGAAGATCTGGCTGCATCCCAGGTGCCATATGTCAAACGGTTATGTACAGTCTGCAGTGCTGCACAAAATCTTGGCCTGTGCCAGGGCTGCCGCTGTGCAAAGCAATTGGAGCGGGCATGACTCATCAAGCAGCACCACACTCTGTGACATTATGCAAAGGCCAGGATGCTGCCAGCTCCCCAGGGCAGACCGATTGGGGGGCACAGGAGGTGGGAACCGCCTCAATACCCCGGTAAAGGGAAGTGAGCCAATCACAAGCTGCATGTAGATCAAATCCGGTGGGCTGCATGTCTTGTTTTAACCCTCAGTGCATCGACCTGACTATGAACCACACAGCAAATCCAAAAGCCCTTTCTGTGATGAATGATATAAAAATGCTGAGCCCTGGCTGACAACCCTGTGGACAGAATTTTGAGCAAGTGTATGACTAATTGAGAAGCAGATGCTGTGACATTACCCCAGTTTCAATGCTCTACCGGCATACTGGAGAATCCAATTGAAACGAGCCTGTTGCATAATAAATCACAGGCATATATTCTGCATACCTTGGAAGGACTCCTGTGTTTGTTAATGTGCTGTATCTGTCAGTCAAAGGAGGATTGATCCAAATATGTCCCCCTCCTGGGTCCTTAAACATCCACCTAATTCTGGGACAAACTGGAGTCTGGGTTCCAAGAGGAAATAGGAAATGAGGAAGATGGAAGAAAAATCAGAATGGGGAAGGACAGGCACTGGTGGCTGCTGATGGCTTCCATGTCAATGGGAGCAGTGAATGCTCTCTGGGTTTAATCCAAGCCTTACAACAGCCAACTTATATACTGGATTCTATCCCAAGACCAGGCTTAAAATTCAGAGTAAAACCCAGAATGGACTTGCTGCCTTGTAGACTTTGAAGTGATTAGCCATCCCCGCTGGAGCTCACAAATTTCTCCTTCAATGTCAAAACCATCAAATTGACTGCTAGTTTCGATGAGTTGTCAGATGGTCCATTAATATGATTGATTATGAACTTGGGTTGTGGTGCCTCATAGCACCAGGCAGGCATATGCTGTACGGAGCTGAGAAAGGGCCATTCAGTGATGCCCACACACAGGCATCAGGAGAGAGAAAGGGAAGGAAGAGAGAAATGGGAATGAAGCTGGATCATTTTTGCTGAGGCTGCTGCTGCTGACGAGTTCTTTGGCCTCTCAGTTTAGCAGTCTTGTGGGCTCTCTGTACAAAGAGCTTCCAGCTTGGCAAAGCTGCTTCTGGACTGTATCAATTCAGGATACAGCTGGAGAAGTGTCTCCAGACAACTTTCCAGTGGGGAAAAGGAGTAGAAAAGTAGCCACATCCCAGAGAAGGCTAGGCTTGAAGACTGTGCATCCATATCTTGTCTTTTGTGTGCCTGTTTGCTTGCTTTGATTACTGGGGAGAGTGATGTATCCTACTCCCACATGCTGAAGTGGTGCATCTCAAGAAAAAAAACAGTTTTACTATAGTGATAATTTATTAGTACAAAGCAAGGGTATAGAACCTTTGGCCCTCAGGATGCTTAGAAGTACATTTCCCAGAATCCCTTACTGCCATCCCTGCTGGCTAGGACTTCTAGGAACTGAATTTTTGAAACATCTGGTGGGCAAAATATATCCTAGTCTTGATTTAGAGGGCTCATTAGGACAGAACATTACTATGAGCAACTGCTTACTGAGCTACTCTTTCCTCTCTCTCTGCTTGGACAACAACTTAGACTGTCTTCTCCTGTCCTGCAGCATCATTAACTTTGGTGGCTGAGGTGTAGGGGAATTGTGGGAGGATAGATGCAACCATGCTGTTATGCTAGAATTGACTAACATTGGTTGCAGGTTTGAGTGGAAGACTACATGTTTAATGTAGGCCATTTCTGCACTAGACAGTTGTAGTGCTATTATTCCTAAGGTTTTGGCCCTGAGAAGACAATGGCAGCTGGTGGCTTCCAGGTGGCTAGGCTTTAGTCCAAATGTTAAATGGACTATCCAAAGTGTTTAGGATCAACAAAATAGCTGTCAAATGGGCTCAGAACCCTGAAGAGTTCTTTTAAAGTTTGGAGTCAAGCCAGGAATGGATTCACTGCCCCATTGACATGGAAAACAACCAGCCACCTCATGTGCATGTGTGAAGAATTTCACTGCCACATATATCTGGGGCTATAGCTTGGAGAAGGCAGGTGAGCTGGAGGAGGTAGTTGGGAAGAGAGCTAAAGTATTCTTATGCCACAGAATGGTGGGATTTGGACTTGGACAAACCTGAGACACACACACATATAGACACATGCATGGAGGCCGCTGCAAAAGACACCAGCTGGTGACTGTACCCCAGGAGCCATCTGCTCAATGGAGATGGCCAAAGGCACACTGTACCCTAGCTGTTCAGCCTAACTATCCCTTTTCTGTGCTCCTCCCTGTTGGGAGTATTCTCCTACCAGAATTAGAGAGAGAGAAAGAGACCATTTTTCAGTGCCAGCTCTTTGGGAAATCCCTCCCTGAAAGACTCACATCCTGGGGTTTTCAGTGGTGCTGCCCGCGAAAGAACCAGCCAGAGGACCGGCTGCCTCACTTGTGTTTCAGCACCAGCCACCAATGAAAAGGGACAGCATGCTGGGTAGCACACAGCAAAGGCAAGTGCTGCTGGCCACCGGACAAATTAATTAGCTTGCTAACAGCAGCATATGTGCATATGTGAAAGCAGCAGTGGGGCTGCTGATGCCAGTGTGTCACATTTGGTTATGTTTGCAAAGTAGGGGGTGGAGGGGTGGGGGGAGGATTTCAGCTTCATGGTAATTGCACTTACAGATGGCACGGCTATACCTTGCCATACCCATCAACAGTTTCCATAAGCAGAAAGCTGGCAGAGTGCATCTCTCTCTCTATCTTTCTCTGTGTGTGGAGCTCTCACAAGTGCCGCCCCTCCACAGATGCAGCCAGGGTTAAGTGGGTTGGGCCCAAGTTGCCATCTGGTCAATCTGGCACCCTCCCAGGGCAGTTTCTGCAGTTAGGAATTATGCAACCCTCTGTGCCATAGAGCTGCCAAAAGAAGAACCCCCATGCTCATTTATCCTGTCGGCTTCTATCTCAGGTCAGTTTGACCTGTGCTGCTGTAGCTGTGATAAGGAATATATACACAAAGTTCTGCTTCATGAGCTAGGCACGTCCCCAATGTTGAGATAAGTATCCATACCATGCAGCAAGGATTTAGCTATGTGGGCAGTGAGAGGATGAGGGCATTGCCTCCAAATAAGAATTCTGATCCCCAAATGACCTTTTCTTTCACTCCCTAAATTTCTGGTATTGCATAGAGAGAGAAACTAAAAATCATTTGGACTCTTCTATTGCTGTGTCTGAATTCTCTTGGTAACTTTGCCTGCTGCATCCTTTGCTGCAATGCTAGACATTAGAGGACTGAAGGAAAATGGGGAGGGGGAGCAGAATTCTTATTTTAGAGGCAATGTCTTCATTTTGGCCCACCCCATAGCCTCTGTAAATAAAGTCAGGTACAAGGACCAGAATAAGCCATATTTCTACTCTTATAAAGCAAATCATTTCAACCTAACAAACAGAAGGCTGAAAGACAGAAGTGTGTATATTTATCTGCACTCATCTTTTGGTATGGTTTTATTTATTTCCCTATTTCTTTAATTTATTTCCCACCTTTTTCCCAACAAAGGACCCAAAGTGACTTGTGTAAAAGGATGCTATGGTTCCACTGATCTGAGAGGCTAGGGAGGGGAAAGAAAATTTCAGGAGCTAATCTGGCTATTGTTTTTCTCCTTCTCTCACAACAAGCATCTATTGCAAATGATACTCCAAGCAAATATATCCAATTCCCGGGAGAACTGTAGAAACTTCATGAAAACGAAGCTAGGTCTGGGAGCAAGTGCAACAAGTTTTCATTCCTGCACCACCGCCAAGCTGGTTGAGAAGACATGGAGTAAAGAGGAATGATGAGAAGAGACAAAGAGGTATGGAACCCAAGAGCCAATTTAGACATTTCTAAAGATGGAGCAAGACAGGAAACATGACCAATGTGTGGTTCTTCTTTTTCAGTGCTTCCTGACTGAACTTGAAGTGTGTTTCTTCTGTGAAGAGAGAGATATATATATTCTGACTAAGATCCTGTATCAAGAAGACATCATGTAACTTTATTTTCCTAGTTACACGTTGGTTGCATTATGCTACCTCATTACATGAGTTATACAACTCATCTACTTTGTGCATTGATGATCAATGCACAATTCACAACCATGTATAATCATGAAATCACTGTACGATGTGCAATGTTGTATAACATGTAGTCTGCATGATGCACAATGGCACCCCAGGAGTCAGTCCATTTTCCTAACCTTCAGCTGAATACAGCCATTACTTAGCATCCAAAAACGTCCACCAGCTTGCATAAAGGAAGTGATGGGTTCATAAGACACCAACAGGATGTCAACTTCTGTCTCAACATTGGGAGAACAGTAATTTCCTTGAGGTGGACGTGTAATTTTCCAAAGCTCCAGACAAGGCTCCCCCTCCAGAAAAGACATCTGAAACAACAATAAAATAATGAAATAAAAGGCACAAATACTTCAATCTTCATTTTCCTCACTGTTTCTTTGGGATATCAGAACAAAAATATCTTGACTGCAAGGTTCAGGGTGGTGGCAGTGGTAATGGCAGTATGTTTTAGTCCACCAGCAAGAAAGAGAAAAGCTCTATGGAGGCTTAATCTTTTGAAGAATATTTAAAATATATTAGAAAAAAAATCTAATTGCCCCAGCATAGGCTATTATACTTAACAGTACAAAATGAATGCCGCTATCTGCAGCTTATGAAATAGCAAGCTGTGCACCACATGGTGCCTAAGGGCCAAACTACATGCTACAGTAATGGTGTGTTTAGTGATGTATGCTGCAAAACAGGGGCCATTGCTTTCCTGACAAAAATAGCTGGGAGGGGAAGGAGGGAGAAGAATGAGATTGGGGGCTCCACAGCTGATTTCTTTCATGGAAGCCGTACCCCTGTCTTTCAGAATGCTATTATAAACACACAAGGAGGGCAATGTCTTCTTTGATCCTTTTAACAATAAAGTATTGGAAGTTTTCAAATACTCTAAAATTCTGCAAATACTCAAGCAGAAACAAGAAAAGAGAAAGAAAGAAAAAAGGGGGGTGGGAGAAAAGGGAAAGATTGGAGAATAAAGAAAAAGATTATGTCCATTTTTCCTTTTAATGGCATATAACACTCAAATTATTTCAGACATCTCTAAATAAAAACCCAATAGATCTTTTTTTCCAACCCCTGTTACATTATTTCTCCAGATCCAAAAGTATTTTCTTTCTTCCCAAGGTTAACATATCTAGAATTGCAATATCATGCAATATCTTTCTATAACCCTATCAAACATTTAACTTATTACATCTTTACTTCATAAGAAGTATTCCATTTTCTCTCCTTTTGATAATAACAACATATTAACCAAATTACATAATACTGATTCTTGCTAAATATAACTATAAATCACTTTCATGTCATATAGTATCCCTTAATCCAATCTATCTTTAAATACTCTTATAACTCTAGAATTTCCATGGTACTTAAACTACAATATTTCTACCAAATTTCATTGTATAGAGTTCTGTTCAAGATCATATCCATATCCAATTCTCATTGTCTTATATCTGTAATCAAATTGCATAAACTTATTACAGCCAGACATTATTTCTTCTATTTCATTTTAAGTTTAACTCTTGCCTTCTTCATCATCCATCCTAATGATGATCTTCTCCCCCTCAGGTCTTCTCAAATTGTCTTATGTCTTTTTGTTATTTCCATCTCCTTACAATTTTCTGCTTTTTTAAAAAAACATTGGGACAAAATACTTTACTTTTTCACCTTACTTTCCCCCATTTCCCATTCTTACAAGCCAGTGCTTTCATTTAATCTTCATGAGTTTGTTTTTCCATCAGTTTAAATTCCTTAAACATGAATTCAAGATTACTCTCCTTTCCCCTCCCTTTTGCATTTTCATTCCCGTTTTACAATCTAGTACTACTTGGACCTCTTCTTCTCAGTCTTACAAGGCTAGCCCCTCCATTGAGTCAACATGATTTTTTTTATCCATACAGTTTTCAGTATTTATCATCATTTACAGATTAGCTATCATATTCCCCTCACCCCTTGCATTACATCCTCCAACAGTTGTGCCTTAAATCCAGCAATCTCCTGTCTCAGGTCTTGTGTCAAATTTGCTTGCAGCCTGTTCATCATATTGTAAGTACCTGAGCATTCAAAGAATGGAGCTAGACGAGAGTTGTAAAAAATCTTGGGGTTTTATCTTTCTTCAATCTACCACTCAATCAGTTACCAGTCAGAGTGTTCTCTCACTGCCACTTGATTACAATCTTATCTGCTTCAAAGAGATCACGCCTTCACTTTCCCACAATGTTATTTCTCTTTACTAACATTAAGTTCAGTCATGTAAGTAAAAAAAAATAGCAAACAAAACCCAATCCATCCACAAAAATACATGCTTTTAAATCCTTTGTTATTTCCCTTTAAGCACAACCTCCATTCCTTTTGTTTAAATCGCAATCTTGAAGGGCAAGCACACTTACTCAGTTCTTAGTTGCAAAAAGAAGGTGATTTGATAAGACTTTCCATTCAACAGTCTTAATCAGAAGTATTCTTCAGTTATATGGTCCCAATGTTTTATTAAATAATTTTAAGAAAGCAGATTACAACTTAATCTCTGTCAAATCACTCAGATCAGAACAGAACAGCTGCATTTCATGGCTAGGGAAAAGATGTAACTCCCTTGGTCCCTCCCTATTCATTCTCTATTTACTCACAAGTAAACATGAGTAACAAGAATTCCAGACCCCTGTGGGGGACCTTCTCACTCTCTGTTTAATCCAGGGTGTTTCACTAGCCAGAGATCCTTCCAGCCAGCACTTTCACTGTGAAAGCTTTCTTCACTGCGGAGAATCAGCAAGAAGTATCAGTCCACCATCCTACCCAGAAGTCAAGCTTCTTGTTTGGTCCATGGTGTCAATATGTATTCAGTGTTCAAAACAGGCTGAGATGACATCTTTCCTAGTGGATATACCTGATCACCACCCAACCATCCAATTTCCTTTTGCCTCCTTCCCTTTTTGAAACCATCTCATTTCCTTCCAAACTACCCCACTTGCTGCTTTTTCACACTTCACATGCTAAGCATGAACACTAGGGTCAAAATGCATCTCCTACCCATTCCTCATGAAGAATTAACCTCCCAGAAGATTGAACTTTGAATGATAGGTGCAGCACATGTGCTTGAACACTGTAACAATATTTTTAAAAACCTGCTCCATAGTACCTTAATGGGCAAAATGGTTTCAAAAGTGGGATGGTTATTTGTCAGTGACATATGTGCACCCTACCTTTTCAGGCAGACATCTGGTGGAATCCCAGCATTGGCTCTGCTGGGAGGGGAGCACGACAGGAGCTCTCCCCTCCACATTGGCTGACTCCATGGTGAAGGAAGTGCCATGGCCACAACTCTTCCTTCCTTCTGCAGTGCAGCCAGGCACTTTCCCAGGCTGTACTGGGGCAGGAAGTACAGCCATTGCACTTCCGGGGCTTCCACAGGACAGATAAGTCTGCGATGGTGGCACAATTGTGGGCCATTAACAGGGAATATCTGTCAAAAAAATTAATTGCATCACCTGGGGATGGGAGAAGGACAGAACCACGATATCGTGCAGAAGTGTTGTCGTGGTGCGGTCCTTCTCCCATCCCCATGGTAGGATGGGAGGATGGTGCAGAATGGGCCTTTGTTTGTAAAATGGGTGAAAACAAACATCTTGAATTTTTTTTAAAAAAAAAAGTTTCACGTTTTATGACAACAGTGGTCTGAGGTAGTTCGTACCACCCACTCACTGCTTCAGTGATCACCAGCACCTGCAGCTCCTTTTACTTTCAAAGCTACTTGATAGCTTGACTGAAAACACCATCAAACCCATTGTGGATGAGTAATTCTTAGAGCCTCTTCATAGTTTAAAGGATGCATGTGTATTTCACATCTGCCACACAAAGTGTGTCTTTGTAGTTTGGGGGCTCGTAGCCAAGACCTAAAAGAGCTCCCACCCTTCCAGGAAGCCACAGGTTCAAATCGTGAGATTTTCCTGTAGAGATATGCTGGAATTAGAGGCCAGGAGCTACAGTATAAATGTGGATGATATTTAGCTCTGAAGATTACATCTGTGGAGCCAAGACGTTCAGGACAGCTTGAAGTACCTAGATAGCATCTAATGAATTTCTCTTTCTAACAGATAATAGTAAAAACAGCTTGAAAGCAACCTGGTGATGCCTCACATGCATACAAAGTGAAAGTTGTCATTAAGAAATCTTTCAGCAACACTTCCAGCCGTTCATTAATCTTAGATCATTCCAGGGTAATAAAACATTTCCTTTTTAAAAAGATGCATGCCTATAGATATAGACATGGAGATATGGAGATATTTCAACATAAAACAAATCAAGAAAAAAAGCGCGTGCAGAGTTTAAGGAAAGGGATGGAATATTACTTTCAATTTTTGAGGGTAATTATGGTTGCATGCTGGGCCAAAGTTGGCAATTTGCATGTGCAGACAGACAGAGAGGGCCTCCAAGAACAAGCAGGTTTGGACTTTTAATGCTAGTAAATTTTCTTCTCTGAGACAGGTCATCCTACCTGACTATGGCCATTTCCGCACTAGCTATGAAAAATGAAGATGATGAGAACACACTGAACATCCATTCTACAGAGGGAGCAGGAGCGGGACAAAGAGGCAGTCCCCTTGCCTGAAAGGTTGCCAATGTTTTACTCCAAACATATATGTGATCACTTTATTCACATGTGTGCACGTGAGCACGTGCATGCACGCACGCACACACACGTGCACACACACACACCTTTTCCTTCCTTTCATGCTGCTTCCTTCTGGTTGCAGTTTCCCTTGGATTTTCACACTGCTATGGGATGCAGCTGTGAATCTATAGTTCTTTTTGATCTACCACTGTCCAGATATTTTTTCTTCTGACAGCTAAGAGCAACACACAGACACACAGACACACACACACACATTCTCTCTCTCTTTCTTTCTCTCTCTCCCCTTCTCTCTCTCTCTCTCTAATTCACACACACAGAATATGGCCTACCTTGACTTCACTAGCTGAGTCAATAAAGACTCATTATGAGTCTGTGTCAGTTTTCTCCCATCCCCCTTGATGCCCTAAAAGTTAATAGTCCTTGATGGAGGATTATTCTCAGCCCTGAATTCTTCATTCCCTCTCCCCTGCACTGCCACTGCTTCAGCTTTCTCTTTAAATAATGAAACCGTCACCAAACTAACAAGTGGTCTTGGAAATCACTGCCTGTGTGCTGCCTCTTATCCTCCCCAAATCTCTGTTCCAGAATCATAGAGTATTTGAGCCAGCAGAAGTGGCTTTGCAAGAGCTCTGACGTCTCTCCTCTGAGCCAGCAAACCATATCCATCGTGTGGCTCTCCTTCTCCCAAAAGGCTGAACAAAGAACTCAGCCTCCTCTTTAATGGAGAAGCATATGGCAACATGTCACAGCTTTCGAAGGGTCAGGAAGAGTGGGATTTCCAAGAGCGACTTTTATTCTCTTGTATGAAGATTAAACAGGAGACAGTTCTGCTCTATTAGATTTTCAGCTGGGACTGACATGAGGCAGTGATTCCAAGTGGGGCAAAAAAGCAGCCAGCCTGGTTCCAAGCTTCTTGCCAGTCAGCAGCTTTCCCAGCTGCTGTGTCACCAAGCCACTCTTAGGCCCTTTTCACATGCATTTTTTTTTTTTTTGCACAAGCGCCCCTTGAGCATCACGTGAGTGGGAGCGATGCTCCGTATGACGCATTCCCCCTTGCGCGACGCTCATGAGGCTAAAGCTGGGGGCGCGCGCATGTTTTGATGTTCAGCTTTAAGCCAAAAATGCCCCGTGCTTGAGCAATGTTCGCGGTACCCTCGCGCACTTACCTCTGTGCAGTGTGTCGGCAAGGCGGCCCGGTCATGCTTCCTTCCCCCCGCGCAGCCTACAACTCCCAGACTGAGCTGCAGAAGAAAGGGGCGGGACGCTCGTGTGACGGTCGCGTGAGAAGGAAGGCGATGCGGGAAGCAAAAAGGGCTGTCGTGAGCAGCTCGCGTGAGTGGTTGCTCGCGTGAACGCCACTCCCTGCTGCCGCGACGAGGTAAGGTGCAGAAAGGGCCTTAGTCCTTGGTGGGTCCTAAGGTGGGGACCTTAGTCTGAATTATTTGCACTCTCACAGCCATGGTGAACTTGAGGTTTATCCCCTCCGCCATCTTGAATCTGCAGTCCAGAAGACAAATAACTCCAAGAGTCGTGTGTACAATTCTATTAATTCAAGAGATCCTGCATTGCTACTACCAAAAATTTTGGTCACATGCTGCTACATCTACAAGCTATGTACAGCAGGGCCAGCCCAAGACCTTTTGTTGCCTGAGCTAAAATAAAAAATGATGCACCCACAACCCAGTCAATTCAAGATATTTAGTACTTAGGGTTGCCAGGTTTTCTTCACAGCAATATGGGGTAGGTCCTATGACTGGCCAGAAACACATGAGGCAGGACTTCTATAAGGATTTCTGAAGTCTCATGAGAGGACAGCCTCTTAGGAGACCACTGGGCTCCTGCAAGAAATCAAATCTTGCAGGAACCCCCAAATTCATGCAAATATTGTGATGGCAGGCCAGCTCTAGGGTTTACTCAGGGAGTGCACTACTTGGTATGTAACAGACCAGTGTGCTGTGGGGTACCAAATGCTGGGGTACACAATGCTGGGGTCAGTCTCTTGTAAGCATAGCTGGTACCCCCTCTTACCAATCCAAGGAATATGGGATTTAAAGAATTGTGTAGAGTATCCTTGATGGAAGACCAGATTTTAAGTCTCCAAATATGGGAAGTCCTGTACAAACTAGGATGCCTGAGAATCCTAAAAGCATTCCAAACCAGCCAGATTATCCTGGTTCATGAGACAGAAAACTCCTCAAGGAACTCTGTCCTCCAGCCCTGGCAGCAAAAGCCCTCAAACAATAAAGTAAATAAGTAGCCGTTTGTGGCCTTCCATGACATCAAAAATGTCTGCCTGAGCCACTGGCCTTAAAAGGCATTCTGGAATTCCCTCAGGTACTATTGCATGGAGAGGGTTGCTTTTTGTTTTTTTTTAACTAAAGGTCTTCATTGGCCTTATTTGTTTATTTGTTTATTATATAAACATAAGATAGATAAATAAACAAATCATTGCCATGGATTCTATTGATGAGCCCCATCTAGCTTAGATCCATTGAATCAGTTGCTAAATGGTGAATCAACACAGGTTTTTGTCTAAACTGTAAAGGAACTATCCAAGCCAATGAACCTATTTTGGGGAGAATGTATTTGAATACCTTCTTTGAAAGTAGGACTAAAGCCTAAAGCCCCAATGATGTGGAAGCTATCAGCCATCACTGGTAAAATCCAGTCACTTGAAAACACCATGAGGAAAGAGAGAGGGAAAGGAAGGAAGGAAGGAAGGAAGGAAGGAAGGAAGGAAGGAAGGAAGGAAGGAAGGAAGGAAGGAAGGAAGGAAGGAAGGAAATGGGGAGGAAAGACGGAAAGAAAGAAAGACTCTTGGGCCTTTATAATCTCTAGGACAAACCTCATTTATAGGTTGCTGGCAAAAGTAGCATATGGAGGCAGGAACAGTTTTGCAAACAGATAGCCATGGGATCTCATACTCTCACACAGTGAAGCAAATTGCTCGATCCCTGTGAGGAAAGGTCATTGAGAGGTAGTTAAAAGACGAAATATTTGCAAATCATTTCTTATATTTTAACCATCAATGAAATGCAGCATTTTGACTTTACTTCTTGAAGTATGCAATTATTGTAGATCATCTGTGAACTAAAGTAATTGTCTGAAGAGCATTATAACTGAATAACAATAACCCCCAACTGTTGTCATGACAGATATTTCTCACAAAATGTTCCCTATCCTGGGCGATCAAGGTTACCATGGGAAAGAGCTATTTGAAGAAGGCTGTGGAATTGCATCAGACCACCATGAATGGCTCCCGAGGGCAAGACTGGTGGGACAAACCACCCTTGTCAAGTACAGCAAATCCTCCATGTCCCCTTATTCGACGCAAGAAAAAGTCGCCCTGTCTAAGGAACAGCATCATCAACTTCCCGTTTTGTGGAGATCTGGGTCCATTCCAACCTATACAATGGCCACCCTCTGATTCCACTTTAATTGCCATAGCAACGTCCTATGGAATCCTGGGACTGGCAGTTGTGGGAGGAGCCTTTGGAATCCTCAGCCAGAGAATTCTCCTCTGGAGCCTCTGACCAAACTGCCAATCCTGGGATTCCGTAAGAGGCATCCATGGCAGTTAAAGAGGAATCATAGTCCTATAACTGTGTAGTGTGAAAGAGCCCCTGCTTAATGGGTATGAGAATTCCTTTTCTTCTGTTAGTCCCTATTTCTTTCTCTTTCAAGAAGCTATCAGGACATATTGTTGTAACTTGCCCTTTGACGTTCTTTTCAGAAATGTTTATCTTTAATCCTTTTATGATTTTTTTTTTAAAAAGGCATTGCTTTTATTCTTTCTGACAACTGCTTTTCAACAGAAAGGCGGTATGAAAAATATTACACAGAAATTAAACAAATAATTTTCTTTGCAGCTGAGATGGAATCTAAGCAGGGGAGAGAGCAATGGCAAAGTCAAAAGGAACGGCATTAATTGAATCTGCATTGAAGTCACAGTACAAACCATTCTTCAGTGCTGTAACTGATGAGGGAAAAGCAGCTGCTGTTTAGAAAAATCAGGTGCTTATTTGTATGGATTGGCTTTCCAGTTTTATTATTTGGCATGCAAGTGCCAGGGTGTCTCTCAGCCAGGCTGCTAACAACACAGCTGTCTTCACTAGGTCTGTATACACCAAATACCATTTTAAAAAAGATAAACATAGACACACACACACACCAAAGGCAGGTTCACGGTTTTTGTTTTTAAACAACAGTATTTTAAAAAAATATTCAAAGGACATAGAGGAAAAGGAGATGATTGTCTTCCACTAGTAGCCATTTCATCCCGTTGAACTTCTTGGCCATAGAGTAAACAGTGATGTATTTAAGTCTTTTACTCCAAGTGTCAAGTCAAGTCTCAAGTCTCTACCTTCAAGTCTCAAGTCCTTGAAGTCAAATCTCAAGTCTGGGGGCCAAGTTTATACCCCAACCTGTATTCCAGAATTTCTGGACAGAGTCAAATAAAGTCAGTTTTAATCATTTAAGTAGAGTTGGCCCTCCACATTTGCGATTTTGCCATCTGCAGCTTTGGAAGTGGGGAATAGGAAACTTCTTACTTCCCGTTTCTGAAGCTGGAGGATTTTTCAGAAGTGGGGAATAGAACCCTTCTTACTCCCCATTACTGAAACTTCAAAAACTTTAGAAGGAAGGATTCTTCCTCCTCCTATAGCCTAACACATTTGCTGTTCCCCTCCAAGAAATGCACCTTGCACTCTGGGGGTGAGTCTTGTCTTCTGATATGCACCTGGGACAGGCTGCTGAACAGACCTCAAGCCTGCCTCAAGTCCATTGCCTAACCTGCTCACTGATCACCTCTGAGAAATACGCCCACATTTTGGGCCTGAGACAGATTGTCATGTCAAAGTCGTAAGGTTTCTGGATGGATGTATTATGTTCCTGAACCAAGGGCAACAATTCAGTCACTTAAAATACACAAGTTTTGAGTCAAATCAGTGCCTCATTTATTGTCGAGTCGAGTCTGAGTCACGTCACTGAAGTGACTTAAGTCCAACTTGAGTCCGAGTCAGTCAACTTGAGTCTACATTACTGGGAGTAAACACGACTGCCATAATGGATAACCCACAGAAGCAAGGCTGGTCCTACTATTAGATCAAGTGAATCTGTCATGTCAGGCACCAAATGCTGAATGATAGCAGCATGGGAATGGAGGAGAAAGCTTCTACTCCATGATCCTTAAGCTGGCCTGCTACCTTCTAATTTAGTGGAATTGCTGGCTAATCACTGATGGTGAAGAAAGATTTACTTGCTGATCCAGTTGGCCTTTGTGCATGGAAGAAGATCAGGTGTCATCTTAATTTTTGCTTCAAGCAGCCACATGGACTGGTTCTACATGTTGGTGAAGACATAGGTCATTTCCACATTACACTGTTAATAGTGCTACTATTCCACTTTCAACATCCTGTGGAATTCTGGGGTTTGTAGTTTATTGAGGCCAAAGAGCTCTCTGGCTGAGGATTCTAAATGCCCCCCCTCCAACTGCAAACCATAAGATTCCTTAGGATGTTGAAAGTGGAATAATAGCTCTATAACGGTGTAGTGAGGAAATGGCCTTAGCTCACTACTACATGGCTGAGTTAAGGACAAAGAACTGTTGAGTTGCTGAGGTCAAGATGAACTGGATGGGAGAATATGTTGGTGGCCAGGGAGAGAGCAGCCTCTAGAAGGTGAAGTTGTTGAGTGAGAAGGAAGTAAGCTAGAGGCAAGGGCTAGGAGGTTTAAGTTTCCTATATCCACCGAAGTTTAGATTCAGAGATACATGAGGTTGTGCCAGAGAGTTAAGAGAGGCAGGTAAATCAGGATGGTGTTGCCCCCTTGGTAAACTCTGTCCTGGGGTCTACAATTTTGATATAAAATTATTCTAACCCTCCACTGAGGTCACCCAGATGCGCACATAGGCAATAATGGTCGTACGATCGAATGAACCAGGTCAGGCCAGTAAAATCACCAGTCACATAGCCACAGGAGACCTCATGTTGTGGTAACCCTTGGTGGACAAAAGGTCCTTAACCTTTAAGGAGTCCACTTGAAGGGAGTAAAATTGTTCCTGGAAAGTTGGGTGCTGGAAGCAACAAAACCTTATCAAGTCGATCTCCAGAAACTCACACTGCAGCCCCAAAGCAGAGGAAGATCCTGTTACTGGGATGACGACTTGTTATCTTCCAAGAAATGCCAGGTGTGGAGTTGTTTTTCTTTTCTGTCCCTGTTTGTTTCCCCCAGGAGAGGATTTGCCTTCAAAGTAAATTTCTCCTACAAATAGTCCCTGTTTTTGAGCTAGTTAGGCAAGAGGCGAAGCAAGGAGAAGAAGTATGATGCCTCCCAGTCATACCAACTGACTGGTTCCTCCCTCCTGACAGCTGCGCAATCTCCTCAGCGTCTCTTCACTGAGCTGCTGTTCGATCGCTGCTTCCTAGACTTCAGGAAGAGGTGCAGTATCACCCAAGCTGCGAATCCCTCAACAATCCCTCTGTCTTATTTCCACTCTTTATTTCTTTTAGCCCTTGGATGCGTGTGTGCGTGTTTGCGTTAGTGTGAGCTATTACTATTCAACAAAGTCATTCATTGGACCTTTTTATGTGATTTCTAACTGAGCCTGACCTCGTAAACATTGGGTAAAAGATCCTTAATTACCCTGCCCTCTTTGCATGGCTAAAGCGGTGTTCGTAGCTAATTTTCCCCACAAGTGATAATTTTAACAGATTGTTGGGAATCCCCTCAGCAAACAATGGGATGAAGTTTAGATGGCGACAGAGTCAGGATGGCCGAATGTAGATTTGGAGGTGGGACAGAGAACTTGGCTGTGAATGATGACCTAGGGAGGAGCGGGGGAAGAAGAGGTGACTGCAAAAGCCTCCACAGCAGAGGAAATAAACAAAAGCATGCTCCCTAAGCCTAGTCCTTCCCACGAGGGCTCCAACAAGCAGGCTAAAAATTTTAAACTCCAGGTTGAATCTGGACACTTGGTAGTGGTAGATGTCAGCAGGAGAAATGAGAGTATAACAAGGGTGGCTACATTAGAGGGAAACTATCATGGTTAAAAATAGGGGAGGCATGGGATTTTGATAACTACATAGGCAGCAGACAGAAATTGAGAGATTTCTGGTACGGAAATGCTACGAGTTCAATGCAGCTATTGAAGACACAGAGGCAATTGCCTTGAATTATAGAATAACCTTAGTGACTAAGGAAGACCAGTCTTGCCCTGTGTGCATTTTGAGATGCTCAGGATATTTCTTACTGTTCAGCACCACTTTCTTTTATCTGACCCTAGATGGATGGATGGTCCTTTGGAAGCACCTATTTAAAGTGGTTTAATCATTCACATTCAGCATACGGCACTTTCTATTAAAAGGCTTTAAATGACTTAAAGTGCTTTTTAAAAACCAGTGACTGTGCATGCTGCTGAACCTAGGTCAAGCAGCACTCAGCTATACTGTAAAGGCTTTTGTTACTTATAAGGCATAAATTGGTCTGTAACATCATGGTAAAATCTGCATGTAGACAAAGTCTCTCCTCCACATTTGTTGATAACATTCACATGTGGCATAAGCGGTACAAGAGAAGCTCAAAGGCCTGCTCAAGCCTTGGGTGCACCTGAGAAGCTGCCTTGTGCTGAGTCAGCCCATTGGTTCATCTACCCATCCGTCCCAGTCCTACCTGAAGCTGCTGCAAAGCAGATGCTCTACCAATGAGTGATAGCCCTTTCCCCAGGACTATTCTTAACTGCTGAAAATAGAACTTCTACAGTATCTACAGGGCTCTTAGTAAATGTGATTGGCCCAGGTCTGCCTCATGAATGGTTGTACAAATGCAAGTACAATAAGTTGTTGAAATCCTGTGTGAATATTTATGAGGAGAGCTTCACTACCCCTAATTCTATAGATATCCTGGGTAAGCCTGATCTATGTTAAACTGGCTATGTGGAAACTTTCTCTCTATGTTGGTACTCCTTGACATAGGAAGCTGATTTCTCTAATCACAGAGGAGACTCTATTTGTTCCAGATAAGGCGATATATATTTGCTGGACAACCAAGACCACTTTGTCTGGGTTAACTTACATAATAAATTATCCAGGTAGCCAAGAATTATATAACAAAACCTAAAGAGAGATGTAAGGTGCGAAATATCTTGATTTCTCCTAGCTTTTGAAAGCTGATATGCTTTCTTAATGAGTGCAACTGGGGGCAACATTTTTTTAACCATAGCTTGATTATATAAATTTGACAAGCACCTTGAGAACTATATCTGATCCTAAAGGGTCACTTTTGCCCATCTATCTATAATAAAGTGTGTTGTGAATATGCCCTCAATGTATTTCACTTTATACTGGTCCCTAGTTCTCACTCAACTGCAACCAAAGCTTTCTAATAGAGCCACACAAGGTATTTCCTGAGTCACAGCCTAAGGGACAGGGAGAATAAAGGTTGTGAATTCTCCTCCAGGTTATTTCCTTGCTGGTCAAGACCAATTAGACATTGCTGGAGGGTTTTCTGTTTGTTAGTTTAATATTTATTCTTGTTCCTAGAGGTCTAATGAACACTCTTAGGCCTGTTAATTAGTCAAGAAGAGAGATTACTTAGAGGTTTTTTCATTTAGAAGTCCTTGCCAGTTATAGTGAAAAACAAACAAACTTACAGCTGAAGTGTCAATGTCTATGTGACATTTCAAAAAATAAGTGTGGTTCCCTCTCCCAATGTGTATGTATGTGCCTTCAATTCACCTGTTGGCTTATGGCAACCCTATGAATTTCATACAATATTCTTAGGCAAGAAATACTCAGAGGTGGTTTTGCCAGTTCTTTCCTTTGAAATGTAGCCTACAGCACCTGGAATTCATTGGTAGTCTTCCCTCCAAGTATTAAGCAGGTCTGACACTGTTTAGCTTCCAGGATCAGACAAGGATCTGATGTTTTTATGGTATTTAGACTCGCATGTACCCATTTATTGTTATGTGCCTTCAGTTCGTTTCCAGCTTATAGCAATCCTAAAGTGAACCTATCATGGAGTTTTCTCGGGCTATGTGTCTGTGTGAGACACACTCAAGGTCACATAATGGGTTTCCATGGCCGAGCAGGGAATCTAACCCAGATCTCCAAGGTCATAGTCCAACACTCAGACCACTACATCTCTCTGGCTCTACATACCCTATACCTACATGCAAATTTAAGGGTGCTTCCAAACAGTCCTAGAAACCACTCAAAAGCAATTGTATAAACATTCCGTCTTTCTCTTATTAATTTTTTTTCTGGTACTATAGAAAAACATGATATTTGGGAAAACACAGGAGCCTTGTCAACATTGTCTGGAGCTCCATAAAATGCTGTGTTTGGAGCAGAATGATTGCCCACTAAAAGCCTTCTCTTGAATCACCCAAAGATTTGCACTGAGCTACAAGTATGTGATGTAATACAAATCATAAAGCTCTTGTAGAAACAATATAGAACTGTCATTTCAAACATGAACATGGGTCTTCAGGGGTGAACATGGGTCTTGGGATAGGACTTGAGAAGGCAACGTTTATTCCACATCTGCTTCTCTGATAAAGAGACTTAAAAATTTAGGACTTATTAAAGGAACTGTTTCCTTAACCTGAATCTCTTTTGAAGGTTTACAGCTGGCAATCATATTTCTGGACAGTCAGACAGACTGACTACTGCTCTGTTATTTTCTTTTATTGCTGCTCCTAATTTGATTTGCATTTGAGTGTATTTAGCTGTGAATAAAACTGAGCAATTTATCATGGCAGATAATCTCTGAGGCACTTGTTTGAGATGGTGCTGGCCTCACATAGGGATCTGTGCCATGTCAATTTCTATTTGAAGCAAAAATACAGGATTTTGTGGATGCGGGGGAAGATATTTGTGCTGAATTGCAGACTCTGAGAGGCCCATGTAGTCCCCTCAGTCCATGAATTTCTAGACTACCTACATTTGACTCTAAAACAATGAGGGCCAGATGTATGCTCTTTCCAAAAAAGAAACAAAATATTGTACCCCAAAGAGCTCATCATCCTACCGATTCTGCGCTAGACACTATGTTGAACATTTTGTGGTGTAGTTGTAGCTTCAAATATACTACCTAGCCAAGTGGGCCTTCAATGTCAATTGTAGCCTTTAGGACATACAACAAATTGGACTGCAGATAAATTATTCCACCCCAACCTAACCTACTTGCCATGAGATGTGATCAAACTGCCAATTGCAGCATGTGTAATCAATCTCTGTACAAGACGTTGTTTCATTTTTGCTGCGCTCTGCATTAAAGGTAGGTTGTGCTTTGTAGATGTGGAGCAAATATTGGCTTTCTTCCTCCTCCTTTTTTAAGGGCTCTCCCTCCCTCCAAGTATTGTAAGATCTACAGAAGTTAGTTTTTGTTTAGGAGAAAAATAAAGAAGAAAAGAAATCACATTCAATTTCATATATCCAAGGGAAGTTTAAACAAGCGTGTGTAAGGGTTGGGGAGGGGAGAGAGACAATTATTTTTAAACATTATGAGGTGTGGGGCAGGGGATGGAGAAAGCCCTGGGCTACGGCTTTTCCAGCAACAATCCTCTGGGTACTTGTTGCTTTGATTAACGAGCCCATCTCTTCAGCTGCTCCTCATCCAGCTCAATAAAACACTGTGGGATAGTTTAAGATTCTTTCTGGCATCTTGTTCAATATTCACGCTGTTTTCCATCAGCATTGTTACAAAGCAGACACAAAAGGAAGTTGTTTAAATGGGGAGGGAGGGTGAGATCTTCCCCTTTCTATGCCTGTATGACTGGCAGTGGGTTCATTTGCTACCCAGGTGAGAAAATAGTGTCACTTAACTGGAGAGTTGTGGACGGGGGCTCATTGAATGGAGGACGGGAGGTATCTAATGAACAGGCCTGGTGCAGAACTGGACTATTTCCCAGGCCCCAAAACGAACAAACACTATGGTGTCTGAACAGAAATCTGGCTCCCTTTCAGCCCAGAGACTTTATTAGGTTTGATGCTTCCCTGCCATGTTTTGTTCTGCATCCCTAAATCCTTCTTCTGAAGAATTATGTAGCAAACTCCAAGGAGCATCGTCCCTTGGTCACCATAGTAACCCAAGTGCATTCTAGCTAGCGCTATGCACCAGATGAAATATTCAAGCAATCCACCACCACCCCCTTCCCCTGGTCATTCTGCAGTAGCCTACCCGTAGAGCGACTAAATAGGGCATTTCTATTAAACAACAGTTGGCAAGGGGCAGAACAAGTTAGTACCAAATTTAATAGCATATTCCTCCTGGAGATTAGCTTAATGATCACTGTTAAGTGCACCATGGGCTTGTTTTGTGGACAATGACGACCTGAAGCTAGGGGAAGCCGCATTACATGTATAGAGAAAAGAATTTCAGGAGAAGCTGCTTTTCCCTTTAGAGAGAGTAGTTATGAATATGAGCTGAAAGGCTTTGATTTAATTTTCACCTCAGCCATTAAGTCCATATATTACATATTTCTAAGTCTGGAATTGCAAGCTCTGTGCAAGATAATCTTCTATCCCCCAGTCTCACATCTTTTTTTTTGGGTGGATATCAACAGTACTGAGCTTACAAGATTGCAAGGACCATTATAAGGGACTACTAAGGTAAAGATATCCAGAGGGTTCTTCAGTGCTAAATATTCACAGGCCTGTGATGAATAAACTTCTTTCAATACTGTAGCAGGAATTTTTTTTAGTGTATTTTTGGATCTGAATTTGAAAAACACACAGCACTTCTGAAGCAAAAGGGCCCCTTGAGCATCACGTAAATGTGAGGAGCGGTCCACACGATGCACTCACATTTGCACGATGCTTAAGAGCCTGATGTGGACCGCACACGCATTTTTTCATTTTCGGCTCAAAGCCGAAAATGCTGCGCAGTCGCACATCACTCCGGGGCCCTGCGTGCGGAGCCTCAGGAGCTGGGCTGGTCATGCATCCTCTTCTCAGTGCAGCCTGGGAGGTCCCAAGCTGCACTGCGAACGGAAGGGGGGGTCGCGTGACCAGGAAGCAGCTGCGAAGACCAAGCAAGAGGGATGCGGGAGCATTCCTCTGAAGTCTTTCTGTGCAAGCCCTGCTGCCCAGCACTGGGAAAAGGTAAGATGTGAAAAGGGCCAAAGTGTTGTACCGCACACAGTTCTTTCATAAATTCAATGTTTCTATCAATTTAGTCGTTACACAGCTTTGGTTACGTGTGGACACTAACATTCCAGTGCAAATTCTTTTAGTGCTTTTGAATTGATTTTTGAGTTTTCTATCACTGCATTAAAGTGTTGTGTAAAGTTTTATAGTTTTTATAAATTAATATATTTAGAATGGGCCACAAAATAGGTTTCACATGGCAGTTTTTCACTATTAATTTCATTCAGTCACATATTATGACATGAAAACATCAAAGCAAGTTCTGAAAAAACTGTATGTGATGGAGCAAATCTGAGGTCATTTTTGGATTTAGAATGCCTAATTCCTTAAAAAAAAAGTTTTGTGTCCCTCAGTTTTGTGGTCCTGTGTTATTAGTGCTCCTAAAAGTGGTGAAATCCCTCCCAAAACTGCAAACCCCTGGATTCCATAGGATATTGCAAGTGGAATAATAGTGCTATAGCAGTCTAGTGCGGAAATGGCCCTTGGGTGCATTACACACTTTCCTTGGAAAACCCCACGATAGGGTTGCCTTAGGATCCCTATAAACTGGAAATGACTTGAAGGCAAACAACAACAATGACTTTTGGAACACTGCTTTACCTATCTGGTAATTCATCAGGCAATATTTGCAAAATCACATCCACAGATACAAGGCCCATTTAGATAAGAACTTGATGGACACCACTTCTCTCAAGCAGGAGAACTTAAGGTCCAGGAAAGGCCCATAGTCTGAGCACGGGGAACATCTGACTCTAAAATGGTGAAAATATAACATTTCCCTCGAGACCACACATTACCAGTGAGTTGGACTGTGTCAAATGTATCTGTAGAAACACTTTTGAGAGAAAAGGTGGGGAAAGGTGTGTGTGTGACAGAGATGCAACGGTGAAAGAGACCTGTTCTTTGACAAAAAAAACAAAAAGCTGTTTTCCAGCATTTCATAGCCATTGTTTTCTCTTGCTGCTGTTTGTTGAGATATTTTTGTTTAGGGATTCTTTTCCTTCCTTTCAAACATCAGTATCATATAGAGAGCACAGTAACATTACAACGCTGTGTAGCAATCAATTTCTTCTTGTGATTACATTATCAAAGTCAGTCCAGAGCACAGGCAATGCTCTGCTGTCTTATTATCACTCTGAATTGATAGGTAAGGAGGGGAGCACAGCTACTGGCTCAATAGCTTCTGAAGCAAGGAAGCACAGATGCAGCCTAGATCAGCGAACAGTATTGGTGGTTTCCAGCTTTCTGGTCCTATAAATGTTATTGTCCTTTTTTAGAGTTCATCTCTACTGGGGCGCTTACTTGTATAATAAGATTACCCCCACTCCCCATGGTTTCAGCTCAGGTCTAGTTAGGAATGTGCTGCTTGTTTAAGCCTTTAAACAGAGAATAATGTGACAGATCGGTGTCATATATGCTTCTGAAAGAATATTTTGGAAAATGTTTCATTTCTCAGTGGTACGGTCTCCTGCTGCGTTGATTCATTTCTCTGTAGATTTCCTGCAGAAGACACCAGCAGCCAATGCTACGAGTTGGGCGGGAGGGTTCATTCTGTAGTGCTGAGATGAGTCCCCTACCCTACCCCTGGTCATACCATTGGCTACTGGGGACAGAAAATAAAAGTTGGGCTGCCTGTCAGAAGCATCTTTGAACTGAGGCCCTTTCTGCACCTTACCTTTTTCTGGCACTGGAGTGCGGGGTCGTGCGAACAGCCTCTGGCGAGAGGCTCTCATGTCCCTGCTGCTTCAGCTCCACACAAGCTGCCTGCTTGTCTGAGAGCCCTGCCTCTTCCTTCTGCAGTGCAGCCTGGGAGTTTCCCAGGCTGTGCTGGGGCAGAAAGTGCGACCGGCGTGGCTCCGGAGGCTCTGCACACCAGGTAAGTGTGCGCAGGGCCCAGGAGCAATGCACAATCGCACATCATTGTCGGCTTCTAGCCGAAAATGAAAAGGTGCGCGATCGGCACCTGCCAGCACCTGGAGCGTAGCACAATTGTGAGTGTATTGTGCAGATCACTCCTCACAATTGCACAATGCTCCAGGCACCCTTTCGCATGGCAAATGCCGTGCGGAAAGGGCCTGAGTCAAACGCTACTTTTTCCCAAAACTTTCCCCCAATATTATGGCACAGCAACTATATGGGTATTGCCTTGTTCCATGCTGTTGCAGTAATGGGTGTGGGCAAGTACTATGTGGACAGATGGACAGGTGTGATTACTTCCTTCACTACCACCAAGGGTGAGGTGAGGGTGATATCAGATTGTGCCATGTAATCCCAACTGTCTTGTGCTTCTTTGCACATGTTACCACAGAGATATGGAATCCGATCATAATGAAGCAGTTGTCATGACACACATGAATGTAAATCTTTGCTTATTTCATTGTCACTTGCACAAATGAAGGATTTCAAAAGTTTTTTTGCTGCTCAATGAGATTACACAAGTTTTTGCGATTTTTCAATGGCCCTTTAATGTTTTTTAGGGGGAAATTTTTTAGTGAAATTCCTCCCTTCACCTATCTTATTTTTGTTTAACACCCATTTCCCTCAAGATTTTGGTTAGAAAACAGTGTATTTTGGGTGAATGACACCATTTTCCATGCAAATGAATTATTTGCAGAAAAGTCCTTAAATATGAAGAATCTCATGGCAGTTGGCCAGTTTCTTGACAGGGTATCTTGATGTGTGGTGACACCCTTTCTTGTGGAGAATGAGAAAAACTACACATATTCTTTACATCGGCAAATATCCTGATGGTAATGTTTATTTTCAGTTGGCCCTGAACTGAAGCTTCAGCTTGTTGTAAATCAAGTGGCACTTAAGTAGGCTTTTGCATTCCAAATGAAAAATCTCCATTAGCTGGAAATGTACCGGTATATTCGCTCTGAAAATGGTTCTCTCGTCTCTCCCACAATAATATTTGCAAGTGCATCCTAGACAAAAGGAGACTCCTAATTTAACATGTGTGAAATGTCATGTCATATGAGAACATTTGTACCATGAATCTGAACTACACTTCTTCTAAGGGAACCTACAAATGCTTATAGTACTGGGAATTCTCTTAGTTGTTCTTAGTCTATTCACTAAAGGTAGATGACAGAAGGAACCATAATTGTCTTTGGACAGTACTTTGCATGTTTGGACCTTCCTTTCAGCAACAAAATTCCTTACCTCAAATCAAACTACTCAAATTTTGATTCTGAAAGAAGAAGAAAAAATTTTATTGAAACTTCCATCTCCTCAGAAGCTACTTTGGTTCAACTGAAATTTGGCCACCTGCCTTTGTGTTTCATTTCATGAAAACTTGAAGCTCACGGGGGAAACACATTGTGTCTGAAGACTGGCAAATCTGGCCAATATAGGCAAAGTCTGAATGACAGCTGGCAGGAGCACACCGAGCAGTTCAAGTCCAGATAAAATAGGCAAAGCAAAAGTGATTTTATGAAGATAGCAAGAAAAAGTTGCTGAAGTAGCTAACAGGAAGGTGTTGTTTCAGCCAAGTTCAACGTCTCCTGCTTCTCCTGCAGCTGTATCTCAGGGACAGCAGGAAGCCAAAGCCAACAGAAGTTCTGTGTAGGGATGACAAGACCTGTAGTGTGGTTGGTTCCCCATTTCTGTTGCAGAAGCTGGCTGGGCTGTTAAAAGGCCCTCGCCTGATTTTAACATCTTTGACTTCTGTACTGATGAGGTGATGGGGTATTGTTGGAGGGGAATTTTCCTCTGGATCTGGCAGTGGTGGCTGGGCTGTGTTCTCTAGCTCAGAAGAGTGGAATGCATTCAAGTGACACACATACACATATCTCAACATGAATGGTTAATGGAAAATCTATACTTTGTCTTCTTCAGTCTTAAAGGACAGACATTTATGCCCTGAGCTCTATATTAGAAAATTTAGGATACAAAAATCAGAGGTGCTTCTCTCAGAGCCCTTTCACAGTACACAGTTATTGCACTATGATTCCACTTTAACTGCCGTGGCAACATTCTATGGAATCCTGAGACTAGCAGTTGAAGGAGGGGTCTTTAGCATCCTCAGCCAATGAGTTTCTCTAGAACCTCTGGCAAAACTACCCATCCCAGGATTCCACAGGAGGCAGCCATGGCAAATCATAGTGGAATAATACTGCTATAACTGTGTAGTGTGAAAAGGTCCTTAGATGATACAAATTGGGAAGAAGCCTAGTCTCTCTTCAGCTCTTTTTTCCCTGACAATCCTGACTTGTGACACTTGCATAAATGGAAGCCATCTTGATAATTATCTCCTCTGGTGTGGAACTAGTGTAGACTGGGGGGGCATGTATCTCATATGCTTGAGTTTAGAATGTCATGCCCCCCCCATCCCCACCCCTGTCCAAACTGCTTTGAGAATTTGCTCTAAATTGCTACATCTAAGACCATGTTAAAAGGTGACAAACAGATACAACTGAGCTGAGAGAAATACCAGCTCTATTTAATATTAAAGACACTGTTCCTAGATACAGCATCAGCAGAATATATTGCCACATATAGAAAGAGATGCAGGGTGGCAGTATGCACATTGCTTGTGTATTCTCCTACCCCCCCACCGCCCCGAATAAAGGAAGGAAGGAAGGAAGAAAGGAAGGAAGGAAGGAAGAGCTGCATACAGAATTATTGTGTAAGTTCAACCTTTTTCTACAAGAAGTAGCAGATTTTGGACTCAAAGGAGAAAGAAGATATTCAATCTTTCTCTAGGAGAAGTAACCAATTTTAAAATCAAAAGAGAGAGGAGCACTGGACACCATCTAAGGATTTAGCTTTGGAATTAATCTGAACAATGTGCCAAAGCATGTTGTTGTTGTTGTTGTTGTCATTGTCGTCGTCATCATCATCATCATTTTTCAGAATGCAGTTGAGACTTCTTTGAATGCTTTGGATCTAGCTTCATCTTTTCTCCAACATGGTACTTTCATTGTGCAAAGAAAAAAAAAATTAACCATAGGGACAAATGTAAATATTTCTCTGGGAACAGCCATGTTAGTTTGTTGCAATGCAAGATAGTACTTTAGGTGTCTTGAGGAACCTCAAAGGCTAGCAAGTAGTTTTTGGCATAAGTCTTCATGGACTGTAGCCCACTTCCTGAGATACATGTTTTATCCGATGAAGTGGGCTAGCGTCCACAAAATCTTTTGCCAAATAAAACCTGTTAGTCTTTAAGGTGCCACATGACTTTGTTGACTTTATATTTAAATATGTGATCTGATACCTAGCATCTGTGAAGTACTGTGAAAACTGTATCATGTGCACCCCTCTCCCTGCTCCCTCAGAACTGGATCAAAAATATAATCTCAAAGGCAAACCATTCCTCCACACATCTCATGCAGATCAGTCTATGCACTTCAGAGATGGGAAATTCCCCACAACCTGTATTGTACAAAAAGTGGGTGGGTGCGTGGGTGGGGACTGCGGAAAATTGTACATATTATCCTAAAAACAAGAATGCTCAAAATGTTCCATCCATCCATCTGTGTGAAATTTTGCTACCCTGTGGCTCTCCCTTTTGACACAATGGCAGCTGTTATGCATTTTCACTGCAGTTGAAGTGCTATATGTACTAGCTGGAGGCTTCTGTGTCAATGCAGTATTGATTGGACTATAGAAGAAGAGGAGGGGATATTCTGACAAGGCTTGCAAAAATCATTTGTTTGAGCTTTGAACTCCATTTGTTTTGGAAAATAATTTGAATAAAATTATGGTGAGTACAGCAGTCTTTCATCTGGTTTGCCATACAGGAAAGTTGTTCCCTTTCATTTCACCCAGATGGTGAAATACATTCTTCTTTCTCTGAAGGATCAGATTATGGTAGGCTGATGCAATATGGGAGACACCAAGACAAATGAAGCCATGTGTTGCGGCCTCCCAGATACTTGACGACCATCATGTTCTCTAAGTCCTGGGTCTTCTACAAAGCTGGGAGGTTTCTTGAACCCCTGGTGGTTTGCTAATAATAATTAGTGCACTGTGAATAATGTGTGTGGGTCTCAAACTGGAGATGGGGCAACAGCCCCAGTATATTTATATCTTATTGTTCAAACATTGGGCTGTGATTTTTTTTCCTTCTGGAAAGGAGTCAACTTCTAGCTTGTATTATCATGTTGGTTGCAACTGAGTGCCCTTGATTTACAAACAGAAGATGCCAAGCCTCAAGTCTACTTACCTACTCATCTAGAACTCCTGCTTCCATATAGAGTGGGTGTGTACATGCAGGGAGAAACTGAGAATGAGAGAGGGAAAAAGTACCCAAAGAGCAGAGCTAAAGTCTGAATGACAGAGGATACATACTTGTATTTGCAAACGTATAAGAAGCACCCCATTAACATACCAGCAAATACTATTTGCTGGTGTATAAGACATATTGGCATATAAGATGCGCTCCATTTTCAAACAGTATTTTCTGGGGGAAAAGTGAGTCTTATATGCCAGCAAATACTGTACATAAAATTATTAAATTATCTCTTTCTCTCTCTCTCTGAAAAGGGTGAAGTCTTGGGTCATTTCCACCCTAAACTGTCATAGTGCTATCATTCCACTTTCAACATCCTGTGGGATTTGGGGGTTAGTAGTATACTGAGGCCAAAGAGTTCTCTGGCTGAGAATTACAAATGCCCCTCCCTTAGATACAAACCCCAGGATTCCATAGGATGTTGAAAGTGGAATAATAGCACTGTGTGGAAATGGCCTTGGTGTAGAATCCCAGATTCAAATGTTAGTTTCAGTAGCCTCTTATCATTTAGGAAAAGAAGTAATTTACTCTATTCACATCCGATGGGGATTCTAAGATATCCTCTGCTCCAAGCTTAGAATTAGTCCCAAGACCAAGATGTGTCTGAACTCCTGGAGGTGCCTGAGTAACAAATAGAGCTCCTGCTTAGGTCTCATTCCTACCTGACATTGCTTGTTCCCTGGGATAGGCCATCTACTTAGGAAACAACAATTTCACTGCTAGAGCCATCTGGACATCTTTTTATTCAATATGCCTCCATTGTTATGGGGGAACATGGGACAGCAGACCTTCACTCTTGCTCTAATTGTCTTTCAGTACATTATGAACCTGCCTGTTAGGAGTTGCTATCTTTTGGTTAGGACTGTATCAAAATCAGATTAAATGTACTTGATTGTATCAGATCATTTTAAAATGGCAGTAATTGATAATTTAATATTATTTCAATCACACCTTTTTGTATATTTTTAACCATATGCACTTTTATTTGTAATTGTCTCTGTTTTGTAAGCCATCCTGAGTCCCAGCTTGAAGAAAAGACAGGGTATAAAGGGAAGGCGGGAGGGAAGGCGGGAGGGAGGGATGCCACCAAATGTTTTAACTGGTCATTTGTTTGATCCCAGGGAATCCAATGAAAACAATGAACAATGGAAACTAGAACAGATTCCTTGCTAATGTGAAAACAATGGCTGAATCCTTATTAGGAAATACAAAATGAAATTGGAATTCTTGAAAATCCTGTACTGACCACAAGGTGAACAGTAATAATGAGAATAAGAGAATGTGAATGGCTAAATACTCCAAAAGTTCTTGCCTTTATAAGCAAGAGTTGAAGATTTAAGATCACAACCTTGACCCAACAACCTCTGAAACAGCGTGTATTATTCTTTATGCCATTAACAATGCCTGGGCATGCCTAAATGTATATAGCTTTTCCACAGCAGGTTCAGGAATGGCACGTGTCCTTTAATGAGATGTTCAGTTTTTCTCACACTCCTTACAATGACACAACAATGACACTATCGAAGTGGTGTCAGTTTAACCAAGAACTCCATTTCTGATGGGATGGTATCATTTAACACTGGCTGTAATAGAGCAGATGGATGCTGAGTTCTGCTGGAGTCAACATCTGGATTTATTGACTGAGACAAACATAATTGAGTAAGGGTTTGCTTCACTCAATATCTACCTGTAGAGACCATAAATCTTGGCATAGGCCAACAACAAAAGTCAATATATATGCGGTTGTTATGTACTTTCCTCTTGGCTGAAGCAACCATTCATGATATGGATTTCATTAAAAATAGTTTAATACTGAATTATAGTGCAGCTAGAGCATGACAGGAAATGTGGATTTGATAACATGGCGACCACCTTTTGTTTGCTCTAATCCCATGGCTAGTGTGAAGCATAAGTATTGCTTTGAGACTAGTGCATTTTTTTTGCTTATGGCTGTATATCAACAACTGGGCTTCAGAAGAACCATTTTAAACCAGATGATGTCATTGTGCTTGGGAGAACTTTGCTCCCCTATGAATATCTACAGGGTATTTGGCCTGCATGAGAATCAATTATACAAAAGACAAATGGCGCATTAGAACAACCTCTTGGTGTACATCTTAGTTGTAATGTATGTTGTTCTGCTGGGTTAAGAAGTCATGTAGAGGAACCCCAAGCAGGTCATTGTTCTATCGTGAGTATGGGGTTTCTTTGTTTTTGTGTTTCCCTTGAATTATGTGGGCAGTAACTATCTTCAAAATGAGGTCAATCATTGATCTCTAAGAAAGCTATGGAAAATTTGGTTCCCATCCAGGGAATTCTTTAGCCTGAAATGTGGTTTCACTGTGTCTGAGTTCTCATTGTGGTACATGGGAATGCACATGTAGTCATGAAGAGATAACCCAGAGCTTGGAAAAATTATATTTTTGGAGAAGGGCTCCCAGAATCCCACAGCCAGTATGCTCAAAGTAACTTTTCCAAACTTGGAAATAACCAGATTATAAAACCTCACTTCTTCTACCCCAACCCCCCATCTCTTGTCAAGGTTAAACTTACGCATTTCTAAACCCTCTCCCTCCTGCCACGATCACCCTTTATTTATCATCTTTCTTGAACGCTTCTAAATCTGTCACATTTTGTCTCAGTCTTACAACTAAATGAAATGAAATACAGTACTCCAGCTGTGGGTTATGTAAAATGATCTGAAGTCCCCTATAATCTCAGATGCAGTGCTTCTACAAATATCAAATGCATTCACTCTCCCTGAACAATATATAGTTGGGTTTTTGTTTTGTTTTTTCATTTACTGGCCCTATGTTTCTTAAGCCATGCTTTTTCAAGTCACAAAGCTTCAGGACTTCAAAGTGATGGCTCCTAAATATGAGTTATAGATGCCATTTGCCTTTTAAAAAAGATGCTTTGTTTTCTGATCTTCCTTTGAGCTTCTTGCATGAGATGTTCTTGCTAGCATCATTGTCTTTAATGTGAGACCAGTTCATACTGAGCTGCTTATCAAAACATTCTCTCTTTCTTCATAACCAGTGGAAACAATCCCAAAGATATCTATTTTTTTCTTAGCTTTATGACTTCGATTTAGAACTATCCTTTTAGAAGTGGCTGCGCTGTGGGAAGCAAGTGAATTGTGCAGAACTATGAGTCAAAAATGTAACATGCACTTCTTCTCTATGCTTTATGCTTTATATTTGTCTATGCATGCAGCACTTCCCTTCAGTTTCTGTTTGCTATTTGACTGTCAGGGGTAATGCTCAAGCACTGCTGAAAAGCACTAGAAGGAATGCAGTGGATTATAATATAACTATGAGCTAAGCTAGCAAAGCAATGTCCTTGCAAAAGGCTGATTTGGGTCCCAGTGGTATGATAATGGTGCCACTCTATCACAAAGATCTTCAAACTTCCTATCTCCAGGAAACTCTTTTGCATAGCCTTCCAGCTAGTTTAGATTCCATCTCCCATGATGTCTGGGCAGCATGACCATTCTGTTGAAAATAATTTGTGCAACAAAGTCACATAGGGATGAGGAGGCAATGGGGGATATTTGCCCCTGGTAGCAATTTTTGAGGGGCATCCCAGCTCACTTGCCCTCCTCCAAGCACCATAGCCCAGCCCCATCTGCCATAGCCATGCCCCCACACACTGTAGCCATGCCCCATGTGCTGTAGCCATGCCCCATATGCTGTAGCCACGCCCCATGTATCATAGCCCCATCCCCTGCACCATAGCCCCACCCCCACACATCATAGCCATACCCTCTCCGCCGCCCCCCACTCCAAGCTCCACCACTGGTGCAACACTTTAAAAATTGCTGTACCTCACTAGAAAAATTACAGCTAAGTCACTCTGAATGACTTATATTATGTGGGTTTGCATATTAGATATGCATGCCAAAGTCACAAATGACTTTGTGGTATAAAAAAAAAAAAAGGGATAACCTTGATAATTGTGGCATGTACTCTTAAACTGCTTTTCCACATTCTCATCTTGAGTATGTCCAAGAACAGTCCTTTAAATTTGCTGGGAATTTGCCTTCCTGCTGCATGCACTTTGCCTCTGCTCTGTACATTAGTGAAACCCTGAATGTCAGGTGGAATGTCGCCCTAAGTATCCATCTGCAATACCCTGAAGGCACCCAGTCCCATCTGATTTGGGAAGCTACGCAGGGTCAGGCCTAGTTAGTTAGTGGAAAATAATAGTAAAACCACCTCTGAGTATTCCTTGCCTAAGAAAATCCTATCAGGTTCATAAGGTTGTCATAAGCCAATAAGTGACTTGAAGGCACATACACACACAGGGTGAGGGAACCACACTTTAAAAAAAAATCACATTGACATTGACACTTCAGCTGTTTGCTTCTTTTTCACTAGAACTGTCAATGACTTCTAAGTGGGGAAACCTTTAAGCAATTTCCCTTCTTGACTAATTAACAGGCCCAAGAGTGTTCATTAGGCCTCTAGGAATAACAATAAATATTAAACAAACAAACAAACCCTCCAGCAATGTCTGATTGGTCTTGCTGAGCAAGGAAGTAACCTAGAGAAGGATTCACAACCTTTATTCTCCCTGTCTCTTAGGCTGTGACTTAGGAAATGTTTTGTGTGGCTCTAACAGAAAACCTTTGCTGCTGTTGAGTGAGAACTAGGGGGACAGTATAAACTGAAAGCCATCAAGGATATATTCATAACACACCTTATTTTAGATAGATGGACAATAGTGACCCTATGAAATTCATGGGATTGCCATACACCAACAGAGGTCTTGAAGACACATGTAAATAGAAATTCTCACATACATATTGCCCAGGAGAAATCTACTGATTGCAAATAAAATATCTCTGGGAGTCCTTGCCTGACACTACCAATTATAGCCAGTATCTTGTTATTGAGTTGTGATGGTCTTAGTCTGATTTACGCCATTGTTACTCACTTTTTTGATCATTGCAGAAGTTGAAATTCTGTACTGATTGAGCAGTCCCATCCTTTCTTTGCAGTTAGCAGGTTGTACACCCCAACACTTTGATATGGTTTAATTGACAAAATATGATTTAATTGGCAGAATATATTAATTGGCATAAATATAAAATATACCCTGCATTGGCTATATGGTCATGCTGACCAAGAGGAAAAAGCTGGCTGCAATTGTCCATTGCAGAATAAGATCAGGAAAGACCCCAAAGTATAGTGAGGTCATAGTCAGGTGATTGCCAGGAAACTCTAGCAAGAATGGACTTGCAGTTAGCCTCCAATGACTCAACCTTTAAGAGACAATAGTGTCATCACACAAGATGGCTGATTGTCTTAACTCCGCTCCCTCTGGCTGAGCAAGCTTCCTTTTTGTCCCCATACTTGTCTGAAAAGTACAAAGCTATCAAGGCTGCCATTAGCCCTTTGCCATCTAACCCTAAGATAAGCTCATTCTGGACCCCATTGTCCACTCTTCACATTCCGTTGTTTGCTCTGCCAGAGAGCCACTAACACCCTCACCCTCCAGGCAGAAAAAGAGTATTTAAACCCTAGTTTTTGGCCAGACAGCTTGCAATTGCTGACTGCCACTCTGCTGCTGCAATTCCTGACTGTGTACTGTCCTTAGACTTATGTCTAAGCCACATTGCTGGTTCTTCATTGATCTTCTGGATTGGTAAATATCACCCACTTCACCCTGAAATTCTTGCTATATAAAACTTTCCTCCCTTTTCCTTCAGTTAGTCTTGTGTGATTGTGTGATTGTAATTCCCCCAATAAAGCACGTTAAGCTTACTTTTGGATCTCTGCTGGTTCTTCCCTGCAGTAGTACTGGTAAACATAGGTGTAAAAGATCTCATAAGGTAACCACCCTCTCGCAGGCTTCCTCTTTGAGCTAATATTCTCCACCTTTTCATGGAGGTACTGGCATCGCAGATAGACCCCTGAATCACCCACATTAGAGTAACACTGCTGCAATGCCCATAATTCAGCCACAGCAATGACATCATCCTCTGGTACCTCCAGATGACAAACCCCCCCCCCAATGTCCTTGTGGATGCTTGTCACTGTGCTTCCAGCTATAGGAAAATAGCTACATCCTTCTCTGCTGCTCCTCCCACTCTCCACAGATCAGGAAATGGCCACAGGGGGCTGCTGCATCAAAGTAAAGGTGGTTTTCATCAGTGTTAAATGGAAACATATCATAGTTTTGCATATGGAATATGTCTCTTGATCCAGAATTTCAATCTATATCATTAAGGATCCTTCTAAGGATCCTCAGTTAAGGAAAAGACCATTGCCTCCAGCTTTTCTTTTAGGGAATGATGGAAATGAACCAGAAGGAATTCAGAGGAAAACAAAGATGACTAAAAAAAATTCAGAGAACTCAATTTAAGTACAAACAAAAGGTGAAGTACAAGGATCAGCACCCCCACTCGGGCTTGGAAGCCATAATAGTAGTACATTCTGAACTATGCTTTTGCAATTCTTTTATATAGTTCTCCTTTCACCCTGCTCAGAATATACAGATATTCTTCTCCTGTCCATCTCAATTTATTCTCATCCCTGAGCCCTGAGCTCAAATTTTTACTAGCAATGGCAAGGCTTAACAAGTCAATCAAAAGCACAATCCATCTTTACACAGGCAATTCTTGCAGGAAAAAATGGGTATTTCAGATGAACAGTTAATTCACTTCATTCAACTTCCTCAAGTAAGTTGTCCAATTGCACCTGCCTGTTGCAAGGCATCTCACTGCTGATAGAAGGCTGGAGGGATTATTGCCTACTGGCCCACTCTCCAGTGCTTCAGAAATCCTTTGGTGAGAGGCAGAGGTGATGTTACTAAAAAGGCAGGTTTTAGCATGTAGCATCAGGAGATATTGCTATGACAATAGAGCTCCATCCTTGTAGCTAAATCTCCTGTTGTAGGATCTCATGCATTATGGACATGACAGTGGAAGAATACCCAGTAAATGGTCCAGTAAAAGATCCAGTAACTGCCTGAAACCCAAAGCAATGATTGTTTTCAACTGTGTTTAACTCTTTAGAGGACTGACCATTTCATATTTATTTGTAGCACCCAGGAAAGGACAGGCGAATCTATCTTGTTTGGGTCTGTATCAGTTTTGCATGTATTCACTAGTAATTCCATTTGACCTATTTTTACATTTTAATTTGCATTTTTTAAAGCTGGCATGAAACTTAGCATGTGAGTGTTTGCTATGATTTGTAGCATTTTTATTTATTATTGTTATATGTCTTCAAGTTTACTCCAGCTTCTAATGATCCTCTCCTAGGGTTTTCCTGGCAAAATTTCTTTAGAGAAGGTTTGCCTTTGCCTTCCTTTGAGTCTGAGAGAAGAATGTGATTTGCCTAAGGTCACCCAGTGGGTTTCCATGGCTGAGTGGGGACTCAAACCCTGGTCTTCAGGTCAGTTTGAATTCACAAAGATCCAATTCTTCTCAGATCCCTAATAAAGCCTAAATGGTTTCCACTGTCACTCACATCAAGGGAGAGGAACATGGGGCTCTCTATATGTCATTGAACTCCAGCTCCCATCAGCCCAAATCAGTATGGCCAATGGACAAAGCAGAGGACAGTTTCAGTACAACAGCTTCTGGTGGGCCATATGTTCCCAAGCCCTGTGATATAATACATTGTTCAAAGACCAGAGCTCAGAGCTCTAGCAGCTGTTTTTTCTCCTTTAAGTGAAACCTGGAGAAAAATTGGAAGATTTATTTTCACTTTCTCCATGATGTTCCCGCAAGTTATTGGAAGTCATAGTTGATCTTTTACAGTCATTTTGAAGCCTGAGACTGAAATTAGTTGACTAATTGTTTATGAGTATAATGCATGGGCATTATACTCACAAACTCTTACAATGACCAACAGATCCTTTCATCTGGTGAGGGCCTCACAGAGCCTCACTCTGGCTTCCCTGCACTTGCCTCCAGAAATGACTCAGTGGGGCTTGAATTGTTCTGATCTCAACTCAGTTTCACCTTTGTCTTTGTTTTTGGGGCCTCGTTTGCTTATTTTGTTAACTCCATATGTGCCACAGCTCAAGCTTGGCTTTTTTTGGGTACTGTCTTTGGTAACTGGACCTCCCTGTGACTTGACTTGGAACCATCTGTTTCTCTGCCTGGCACCTGCCACTTGGAATCAGGGCACTGTCTAAATACAAAAATTTAATAACCCATAATCTAAGGAAAGTTTTTTTCTTTCTCTCTGACACACACACACACACACACACACACACACTCACGGATTGTGCAGTCCCTGAGGGGCTGCCATGCAATTCATTTTCTAAAGTCTTACTTTTGCCTCATAGCTGCCGGGAAGTAATCATAAACAAACACCATGCCTCATCTCCTTCCCATATCTCTGCAGAAAACCTTACAGCAGAGCTCTTGTGTGGAATTAGGGGATTATTCATGGCCAACTCATATATTTCACATCATTGAGTGAATTTCGTGGACATTTTAAAACCACCACTACCTTATATATGTCTGGGAGTCTCTTCTCCCTCCTGCACAGGTTACACATATTTCTTCACCCCATTGTACAAAGCAGAGTAGTTGTAAATAGAAAATCCAACTGGTTTTAATTCTGTTTATTCTTTTTGCCCAGTTCTCCTTTACAAAAAGATTCCTATCTTTTGGACTCCATAGTCCCCTAAAGAAAGCAGTCATACAGTCTTGAAGTCTTCTGTCTCTTTCCCATAAGAGCAGAATAGCTATAGTTTGGGTTGCCAGAGCAAAAACTGGAGAGGACTCTTGTACCTTTCATGATTGTGTAGAAGAGGGAATGCTAGCAGATTTTGCTTGTTATTTGGTTGCATGACAAGTAACAACTGTTGAAATCCCTTCTTCTGCACAACCACTAAAGATACAGAAGCACCCTCCAGTTTTGAATCCAGAAATCTAGCTGTGGTTCAGGGCAGAAGATTCTGCTTTACATGTAAAAGGTCCTAGGTTCAAGCACTGACATGTCCAGGGAGGAGTTTGAAACATTTCTGCCTGAAACTATGGAGTCCAACCAGCATCAAAAATAGTAGGTTAGAGAAACCCAGAGAACCAGCATAGTTTGGTACTTTAAGGGTTGGACTAGGACTCTAGAAAACCAGAGTTCAAATCCCTGATCAGCTATGGAAAGCCACTGGGTAACTTTGGATAAGTCACACTCTCTCAGCTTAAGTGAAAGGCAAGGGCAAACTCCCTCTGAAAAAATCTTGCCAAGAAAACCTATGATAGGGTCACCTTATGTTACCCTGTTTACTGGGGGTCCCGTGAGGAACACCAAAGTGCCCTCTCAAAATATCAAAAGGTGGGGAAATTAGCAAGAGCACAAGTTAGCACTGCGAGAGGCAGGGCAACGGAGTGGAATCTTTTACCCAATGTCTACGGGGTCAGACTAAGTCAAGGAGGAAACAGGATTGAAATAATAAATGTGATCTTTGTTAGAATACAATCAAACAGTGTATGCAGCACACTCACACAGATAACTATGGAAAATAAAGGCGAGAGTGAGACAGAAGGATTTTTAAGAGGGATTGTTGATTTGAGTGATACGACACCTGTCCTGAAGCCTGGGTAGATCACTGCAAAAGTTTGAAGGTGCATAGTCTCAGTATGTGGGACTGAGGGGAAGGCTCGCCAAGCAAAGCGGCAGCAAGGCGGGATGGAAGTTGAGAGCGATCTGATGAAGCTCATAAAGTCAGGGGTTTTTATAGGGAAAAATGTGGCTACAGGCTATTCCGTATTTGGGGAAAACAATGTGTTTTGGGCTGGAGACAAAGCCTCCGAAAGGTCAGAATTTAGCATGATTGAGTTAGTTCCAAATTGACAAGAAGTAGACAGTATGCAAACGCAGAGTGCTTGACAGAAGAGGATTCTCCTAATCAAGCCTCCTGCTTGGGGCAGGGAGTTCTTTGTAAGTAGCGTGCATACATAATAGCGTGCTTGCTGGGAGGTCTCCTAAAGCGGCGATCTGGCTATTTCTGGCCTGCCTGGGTGGGAAATGGAATGTCCAGCGATTAGTGGCCGTGCCTAGTTTCGTGCTTGTCTGGGGGCCTCACAAACACATGGAGAGGGATGGTAGAAGAGAGCCAAATTATTGATATCAAAGTGATATCTAATGTCACCCCAAGTGCAGCTTAGGAACTGCAGTAACACTTAGGCTTGCCTCAAGTCAGAAATAACTTGAAAGCATACAACAACAACAGCAGCAGCAGCAGCAGGAAGAGGAAACTATGTTCTTACTCAGTATAAAGCTTCTATCATGTCAGTCCATTATGGGGAGAGAAACTTAACTTGCAACCCAAAGTATATGTTTTAGTAATTAATCCCATTATACCAAATGAACTGGAGCATCAGACAAGCAGTCTTCAAACTAGGCTCTGCTGGGTCATGAATGAAATCTGGGGCAGTGGTCAATAGCTGTTCATCTTTTCGTTAACCCTATCCATGAATAAAGAGAGGTTTATAAGCAACATCAGAACCCACTGTCTCGGCCTAATTTCAGCACTTTTTAATACGACTGATTTCAATGGGAGAATTAAGCATGCTCAGCTCTGGTTGGATTGGACCCTCTCTTTCCCACTCATGAAGAATTACTTGTGAAAGTAATCAAACAGCAAGACAAGCAGTAAGGCATCTTTTCCATTAGCATGGCACTACTGTCAGACTGGATCTAGTTAATATGCTTATTTAAAGCCTTTCCTCTTCCATCTCCTTTTGACATAAGCAGCAAGAATGCCAGATCCTGACAGCAAGGGAGCAAAACCTATTTCTCTGGAAAGAGTTGGTCCTGATAAGCTAAAACAGTAATATTTGACAGCAAAGAAGCTAGGACAGGAGAGGGGGATCTGGCACAGATAATGTCTGTTATTACTTTCCTGCTTCTGAGGTGTGTGAGAATGCTTTACTGGTTCAGATAGAAGAATTAAGAGATCCTTAATTAATTCTGCACCAGACTGGATGGACCAGCCCTCTGACCAAACATATGAAGCATTGGTTTTTACACTGATCTGTCAACTCAGGTTTCCCCAAGTTAACTAAGCATTCTCAGGCTATTACTCTTTGTATGTACAACCCTGTGATCTGCTCAGCCCTCTCCTAAGTAGCGCTGTCAGTTACTAGCTATAATGCAGACATGCAGAAAGTGCTGGACTGAGGGCATATATTAATGGATTAGTCCTACCAGGGATGACCTTCAAACTATGCTGCTATACTAAGCTCTGGAATTATGCAAAAGTTTCTCACAAACAGCCTTCAGTGGAGCAAAATCAATAATGGTGGACAGCAGTTTCCCAATAAGACAATTGGTCTACTACTACCGATCTACACTTGACTATGTGGCTGTAGGGGAGTTCCAGATGTATTCATACCAAACTCTCAATTTGTGTGCAACTTCTGTGGAAGTGTTAACTGAGTTGGCACTTAGAACAGCCTCCTCCAACCTGTTGTCTTGGACTACAGGTCCCAACATCCCCTGTTAGAATGGGCACTGGCTGGGGAAGTCCAACACATCTGGAGGGCACCAGGTTGCAGGTGCGTATTCTGAAACATTCCCAACACCCTTAGCCTTGTACAGGTGGCCCCTCAGCAGAAAGGTGGCTGTGAAAAGGATTTCCCAGAGGTAACAATCCTGTCCCGGTTTATGGTGGCAACTACTCAGTTTGAGCAAACATAGTGCAGGGAGCAGCCAGCCTGGAGTCCAGCAGAGGGAGTCATGAGGAGTCAGTGGTTATAGGAGTAGGCAGAGAGGTTTCTCCAGAGTCAGGATGAGTTTAAACCCCAAACGCGATCTTGCTCATTTCAGAAGCAAGCATGGAGCCAGACTGAAAAAAATTCACGAAGTTTGCCAGAGCAAAGAAGCCAAGGGAGTTAGGAGTCAGGAGCAAGACAGCACCAAGGGGAAGAACAGCACTGAAATCAACTGTCACGTGTCTCCAATTTGAGTGTGGAAACATGGGGTGGGGGTTGCAGGTGATGCCAATTAGATCAGCTTCGCTTTGTTGGGCTCTCTGTAATCCTGGCATTTTTTACCTTTCTCCAGTAGCCCTTTGTGCCAGGATCTTTTAACAGAGGTGGAGTGGCTCAGCATCTGGACTCTTTCCTGATCCAGGAAGGGGATGGGGAAAATTGATTGCCTGATTTCTGTCCTCTCTTTTTCTCAAGATAGGACCCCAAAAGACAATGGATTCCTGTGGTTCTGCCTTCAGAGTCCTCCGAGGGGGACTGGCAGTCAGATCTTCCAGTTCCTCCTCAGATCACTGCTGCTGGAGAGTATCTTGCTGTTTTTTCTCCTAGAGTGAAAACAACTCTCCAGTGACAGAATTGGAGAACCAGCAAGACAGACATCCTACAAATCTGTCATCCCTCCTGAAGCAGTGTGCCTCCTGAGTACTCACATATTACATTCACCGTGTAATAATTGCTGTTGTCATCTGATAACCTGTTGCAGCTATTATCTGTTGTCACAGGACGCATCATAGTAAATTATTGCCTTTTACCATCTATGACATTTACCCAGCTGTAGGAGATGAGCTGTGGACTGACACCTCTGACAAAGACGAGTGATTGCTTGTGCGGACTGGGTGCATGTAATGGGGCAACAGTTGGAAATATATGGCAAGCCAAAGGAACAAACAGTGAGGTTGATGTTTCTGCTAAGGAATACAGCTTTATTTCTGCCCTAGTAGCTTTAATTTTAGTGGCCTGGCAGGTGGAATGAAGTCAGTCTTCATTTGGCAAATTAGATATCCAACTACTTAGAAATTTCACAGGCTGCATCTCATATTATTTGTAATTGGGGGGTCTGCTTTGCAGTGGCAACAGTAACTCCTTCTGAAGGCACTCATATGCAACACCCTATATTTGTGTCTAGTGCTATTAACTATTTTGGATGCAGAATATTCCAAAGTAATTTTGAGAAAAAGAACACTACATCTTAAAAAGGAAATCTGTAAGAGAGGCATTGGAAGAAGAAGTCTTTGAGTCATTAAAGAACAAGGTATTAAAGAGTTTATGTTACCAGGACAAACAGAATTCCACTGATGCCTCCCTGGTGCTGTGCATTTTCCCAGCTGTGTGGGTGAATTGTAGTGGGCCCTGAGAGGAATGAGAAGCCCCACTTCTAAGGCAAGATCAAAGTATTTTGATGCCCATGAAACTGTGCTTGTAATCCAACTTGCACAATAAATTCAATAATGTTTAGGGAGTGAATATTTTTAACGATACCTATGAAGCAACCAAGATGACCCAGAGGATAGATCACAGGACCTCCTGGAATGTTGCAGAAGATGCTCATCGTGCTTCTGCCTCTGTAAATGTTGCAAGAGATTCCTGGTGCACACTCTGGGGATTGGGGTGGGTGATATATGCCCCTTTCAACTGTTGCTGGACTTCAGCCCCCATCAGTCCTTCCCAGCATAGGCAACAATAAGTGATGATAGGAGCTTCAGAGCAACCACATCTGGAACACCAAACCCATCCCTGTCTTAGGGCTTGTGGTGCTGCCAGTTAGAACACGCAAATGCCTTGAATAAGCTGGGACTATCATGATACTTTGGACCAGGGAACTAACACTGAAAAATGGGAAATAACTTTGTTTTAATCAAGAAACTGTGTGGGACCAAGGATTGGTCTTTGGATAGTGAAGGCAAAGTGTGATGCACTGCCTCAATATCAGCACATTTTTTTTCTTTAAGAGTAGGAAGCCTGGTATACAGAAGAATAGAAAGCTAGGGTGTATCTAGAAGTTATTGTAATTCTTGTTGTTGTTGTTGTTGTTGTTGTGTGCCTTCAAGTCATTTATGACTTATGGCAACTCACAGGGTTTTCTGAGGGGCTGAGGGTATGTGATGTGCCCATTGGGTTTCTGTGGCTGAGTGGGAAATCAAACCCTGATCTCCAGGGTCATAGTCCAATGCTCAAACCACTAACACCATACTGGCTCTCACATATTTTTCATAATCATGATCGGGGTGGGGGGGTGGAATAAAGAAAAATAAAAGCCAGGTTATATTTAGAAATCATACTAATTCTATACACATCAGAATCTCCTCCTTCAAGGAAAAAGTTTGCAAGTTTGCATCTATAACATTCACAGGTAAAATATATTCCCCTCCCTCCTTATTCTTTTTATTTTAAGAGGAGAAAGGCTAGCAGAAATTAAAATAAAGTCTCAGTCTGTACAAACAGAAATTGAACTGATTCTACGCACATTTAACTATTCCAGTTCTTCCCCTGTCCCCAATAAATCCTTTCCTAGGAACTGGATTTTGATATTGGAGGTCTCTGTCTCCCTAAACTACAGTTTACAGGGTTTTCAGGGGAAAGCAGATGGCTTGCAAACCAATGTATCAACAGTATGGATAGCCCCTGAGAAAGAAAAGAGAGGAGAAAAAGCAGGAATATGAGGGAAATGTTTCCTAGAAGAAGGAGGAGGAAGAGGAAGAGGAAATCATCATCATCATCATCATCATCATCATCATCATCATCTGAGGCTTTTGTCGCAGGTTGGAGTGAAAGTTAGAGCTACCAGATCTCAGGGCCTGGCCCAGAGTCTCTAGTTTTCAAGATCTTTATGTGGGACACAAGGTTGTACATTCTCCAGTTTTGGAAGGTTCAGCTTCAGGCAAAAAAGGTGTGCAAATTTCCTGCTCACCCTGTAGAGCATCAATTTGCTACAATTTGCAAGGCTTTGTTGATTTGATATTGCAAAGACTCTTCTGAAGGTTTATATATTTACTGTATATAATTAGTTTCCTCCTTCTCTTCCAGTCATTGTTGTTCCAGGGCTCACCCTCTGTTCTGTTCGGCACCCATCTTCTGGCTAGAAGCCGGTAGTCTAGATTAAACGAGCTTTGAGCCACGGTGCTGAATCTGCAAGGGCTGACGGTGCCAGGATGATTTAGAGATCTCTCATTCATAGGGTTGCCATAAGTCAAAGCTGATTTAACAACAATCCTGTCTCCCTAACTGAGAAAGAATAATTTCCCCATTTTCCCCATTAAGATTTTGTCTTAATTTCCAAACAAGAAAATATGTTCTCTTTCTTAATCTGTTTGAATGACAAAGTACCAACAACTGTGGTTTGTACTTAAAGTATAATGCTTATCTTTTGGCATGAAAACCTCAGGGCCTGGGATGAGCCTGGACTGGCAACCCTAGGTGAGGTCTGCCTTTGCGCAGGGCACAGAGACTACTGGCTCAGAAGAATGCCATGTTGAGAGCACTCTTTCTTGGGTTGCCTTCACACCACCACAACCCTTTCTGTGTTATGGACAAACACCCTGGAAAGCAAGTAATTGCCAGTACAATTGTAACATTATAGTTAGAATGTTTTAAAAATTAATGCTTCCCCCCACCCACATTTCTCAAAAGTAACAAAAATTGTGACTTCTCATTAATTTGAAAAACCTGAATGAAACAAGTCTCTGATGTATTACAAAACACTCTTCTTGTTATCTTCTATGTTGTTACCTCAAGATCAACAATAGAAGCAGCAACCATGAGCTACAACTTGGACCTTTGCGACATAACTCCTCTATAATTTAATGAGACAACGCCTGTAATTTAGAAAAATAACTTGATAGTTATAACTTCACCAAAAAAGAAGTAGCTTCATCTCTAATTAGGTTACAGTCCTGATATAAAGGACTTATATCTTACGTATTGGACAAATGTACTCATAGAAACTAAATTGTTAACTAAAACTCAGCACAGGCATCAGGAACTGATAGTTTGTGTGGCCAGATGTGATTCTCTTTCATAAAGATTAAGAAGGGATAATCCCTTATACGGCACAAAAAAAGTGGAATTAGAAATATAGGGAGGAAAGGTGAAAGACAGAAAAATTTCCATTAGTAAGTTCATTAGGACTAGTCACTAGTTGGAAGATAGTAAAATTTTTGTAAAAGTCTTCAACATTCCTTAAACATAGCGGCTGAAATCCTATTGTTAGTACTAACTAGAGGAGATCCATGTAAACACTTAGTTTTACCTACATGTTGACTCACAATTCAACAATTGATTGAATAGGTCTACTTTAGTTCGGAGTAACCAGTAGGATTCCAGTCATTGTCAGCAGCCAGAACTGCCCGGTAGAGTAAGGATGAGGAACGCATACCTCTCTAGAAACTGTTGGATTGTAACTGCCATCATCCCTAACCAGCATTCTTAAAAATGATGGCACCTGTAGCCCAGTAGTACCTGGACAGCTATACGCCCTGCCATAATGTTTACAAGGATGCATGTTTGATCTTCAGAGTTGACTTTTGGTTACTAAAAGCTTTGGGTTCTATCACTTTCACAATATCTATGGCATGTGTTTTTAAAGCATTGATCACGCAGCTATGACCAGGATTGCTTTGCAGCAAGGTCCAGGTTTTCTTTCTTTTAAAAAAAAGATTGTGGGATTGCAGCAGTCATAAGTCTGTTGAAATTTTGTTACCTGGATATGCAGCACATGAAGCTCACAGCTCGAGTCTTCATATAATGAGCAATTTCAAAAGATTAAAAATGAAAGAGAACAGAGCCTATAATATTCAGAGAGTCTTGGCACAGGAATAAAGACTAAAACTGTTGAGTTTAATAAAGAGCTTGCGTTGGATGAGCAGATGTAAGTGCTGAGTGGAGGTGACACTGCTGGATAATCGAAAATCAGTCAAAATCCATCTGATTGTTCTCCATCATGAGGAGAAATACCTTTACAGCACCTTGCAGGACTTGAGGTATTGTACTGTTGCCTTTGCTATGCACATAGCCAAGGTCTGTCATTTCAGGAGGACAACAGTTATCCAGAGCTGGTCTAGATACTACATCTGGATCAGCATACCTGCCTTTTGGATGCATCCCATTTAGCAGGACTCTGTGTGAGAGAGTGGGACCCAGTTGAGGTCATAACTCAGTCAATGGAAGAACACCTGTGCTTTGCATGCAGAAGATTGCAGGTTCAACCCCTGGCATCTCCAGTTAAAAAGATCAACTAGCAGGTAATGGAAAACACACTGTTGCCATTCAGAGGAGGCCAAACTGCACTGGACAGGCAAATAATCTGAGCTGTTGTGAGGCAGTATCAGCCTCTTTTTCTCTATCAGTGAGATTTGCTGTCAGAGATGGGGATATGCAATGTATGACAGCTAAGAGTTTTACTTGACTCATCAGAAAAAGACTGTGGAGAATTCACCGAAGGGTATGAATCACCACAGCAAATACTTGGCTCTTCATAGCATAACTACATAAGAAACGTTCACCATAATCCTTAGGCTCACAAATGTGGAAATTGATAGAATCACCAACAAAAGTCCAGCGTTACTGAAGAGAACAACAACAACAGTAAGTCTTCCAACACTCTAATGACTAATGTGTTTTATTTGACAAAGCTTTCATGGATTGTAACCCACTCCAACAGAGTAAATGGAGAAGGAATTCTATTAGAGCATGACTGAACTCTATAGAGCCTGGAGGGCCATGAAGCATTGACACAGCTGCCAGTTTGGGCAAATGGAAGCAATGAGGCATCACTTTCAGTGAGGGTTGCCATTTTACAATTGTTCCCGACCCCGAGTTTTTAAGCCAAAACATAGAGATGGTCCATGGTGACGTCATTACACATTATACATTAAATACAACTGCAGTTGCTTACCTGCTTGGGAAGATGGAATAAGGTACATTTAATCTAGTATACTTGCTTCTAGCCAAAAAGTAGATGCAGAGTACAGGGTGAGCCCTGGTGCCATAACAAGTGGGAATAAAGGAGGAAGATAAGTAAATCATTAGATAGACCTACTTGCAATATTTGCAAGTGCCAGCAACAAACCAATGAAGCCTTGCAAACTATAGAAAGTAGCTTCTCTACTAGCTGAGCTGGAGGTTTGCACACACAACCCTCTCCTCTTGCCCAGGGCTGAGCCCATCAAAACTGGAGAATGTGCATCCCTATTTGCTGCCTGGAGAGGACTCACAAAAGCTAAAGACTCAGGGCTGGGCCCTGAGATCTGGCAACCCTACTTTGATTCCCCTCTTGGCCTGCTTGGGGTGGGGCAGGTGTTGGATGTTTCAGAGTGTAGATCCCCCTAAAGCAGCATGTAATAGCCCCCACCAAAGTTTTTTTTAAAAAAAAGATCCATTAAAAGAGGTTTTTCTGACAAAATATGACCTTTTTGTATAGAAAAAATGGAAGGTGCCAGGGCCTTGGGGGTTTCCAAGGCTGTGGGCCATGGGAGTCCCACCTTTGTGTTAGAGTAAATCACATAACTAGGAGAGAGAGAAAAGAGGCCACCACTGCTTACATGATTAAGATGAGGAGAAGCATGTGGGAGGAAGTGAAGTCAAGCTCGAAAGTATTAGGTGAGGAAGTATCAGAGCAGACAATGCAAAGAGGAAACATGCTAGAGAACCCTAACCACTTGTATCTACCGCTATTGCTTTTTGGAGCACATAAGGCATAGGAATGGGCTCACGCTTTTCTCCTCTTCCAATTAAAATAGAATATGAGAGCCAAGATGTGTCAAGCCAAAGGCCAGGATTCTGTTCCCACTGTGGTTAACCAGACGCCTTCAGGAAGCCCACAAGCAGGCAAAAGTGAAGTATGGGTACATTCACACAACAAACATGAAACTCTTTTTTGATTTTTTGCTTCTTTTTCTTCTTGGACTATACAAATCTACCTCCATGGATGAACTGGTCAGTTACTCAGGAGGGCAAAGCTGTAGCAGGGAGGGGATTAGCATGCAAGTATAGGAATGGCTAATATGGCAGCCAGAAAGCATCACTGGAAACTTCGAGCAGCACTGTCTGGTAAAAAAAAAAAAAAAATGGGGGGGGAAGAAATTAAAAAGGAGGGCTTCTGATGAAAGACTTCCCTGGTGAGCAAAAGCAGAAGGAACCACATAAAATATGTGCAGATCTGCCTATTTTCTTGCTAAATGACATCTATTTATAATGACTACTAGCTGCAACTTCAAAAAGTAAGAAATGGCTAAGAGTAGCCACAATAGCAACAAAACTGGATATGATGGAAAAACGGGCTATCTGGTGTCCATCTTTAAAACTCTCTGCTACCTGGAGAAAAAATACAGAGAAGCTGCAGTATTGCTGGAGAAGACAAAAAAATGAAATGAACCAGAAATGAACCATGGCAGTATTGCCTCTATGAAGTAAGATTAATGACAAACACACATGCATATATTTTTAATAGCCAGGAGGCCAGAGCTTTGCCTTTACTATGACCAGTTACTATGACCAGGTTGAAATGACCTGGGCTATCAAGCAATTATGACTAATGCTGGGGAGCCATCTACATGTCAGCGTGCCCATTTTAACAGCAGCAATTTACCTGGGCCTATAGGTAATGTCAGTGCAACTTGTGTTCTAGCCAGCCCATGTCAAGAATGCCCTCAGTGGGTTGTTACTGAAGCCTATGTACTCTTAGCACGTAGTTGGAAGCTGTGACCTTTCTCTACTATGGCATAGCACCAGCTCCTGTTGTATTTCAAAAATGTTGTTACAGAATGCTATATGAAGTTAAGAGATTACTAACTCTAGGGTTTTGTGTAGGTTGATCGCCCACATGGCTGGTGGCCACTAGTGTTCCATACAGTCAGGTTAGGGAGTTAGATCAGTTTCTGTCTCTTTGTTTGATCAGTTTACATTACGATGGACACTGGGGCCATTTCTGCACTAGACTGTTATAGCGCTGTTATTCCACTTGCAACATCCTATGGAATCTTGGGGTTTCCAGTTTTGGCAGGGTCCGGCAAATGGAATAATAGCACTATAACAGTCTAGTGTGGAAATGACCTGGGTTTTACACTGGAATGGAGGACCATTTTTGCCACTCTACTACCCCTGACATGCTGCATGGTCCTTGTTTGGGCACATTGAAAGTGACATCATGTTGCAGTTTTGGATGAAAGTTGGCTGTTTTAGGGCTTGTTTTGTATTTTGGTTATTGTTGGGGTTTTTTGTTTGTTTGGGCTAGTGGTGGTAGAAACAAGTCAGACTGCTTCATTTTGGAGCTTGTAACAACATTTTTGACAATCTGGGGGGGGGGTGAGACTTTGGCCCAAAATATTTTAAAGTGGAGTGGGGAAATCTGAAGGCTTTGAAGGGGTGTTCTGTTGTGCTTGGGAGTTATAAAAATGAGTTTGGCATTTAACCAGTTGGCAAAGGCTGTTTGTTGTTGTTAACTGTTGTCAGGTTGACTTATTTTTATGGATACTGAGGGCTGCTTAAAATTTTCCTGCCTGGAGATGACTCATGAAAAGTATAGGCTCAGGGTCAGGCCTTGAGATCTAGCAACGGTAACAAGAGAGGAAATTGACTTTTCTGAAACAATTATTTGTCATGAGCCATCCCTGTTGATTCCAAAGTATTACAAAGTGGCTTGGTCTCAAGTGGGCAAGAACCATTAGCATTAGAAAAGACCTGTTCACGTCAGAGATGAAAACTGGTAGGATAGATCAATAGCTAAACCAATCAACAAAGTCCCATGCTGGCTGAGGGATTCTGTAAACTGTAGTCTAAGGAAAGGGACTTTTTGCAAGCTTGGGCCCACTGTGAACCTCTTATTTCAACACTACAAATAGCATATATCTTTGTATCACTAGATATGATGCTCATGGAGATATGAAGCTGGGGGAACAAAGAGGGAACCAGGGAGGAGAAGGACAAAAGTTACTTTAGGAATCAGTTACCCATTCTAATTAGCTCCACACAGAGGAAACTGCCAAATCCAGTTCAATTTTGGGTTTCTGGTGAGTAAGGAAGGGAAAGCAAAACAGACATGCTGAAGACCTCATAAAAACTCAGAAGCTGTGGCAAAGCAGAGGATGGGATGTGGGATTCCAACAAGATGACATCTCCTTGTTGGGCACATACACACACAAAATGGACAATGGGGACAAAGAAACAGAGGTGCAAATCCTGTGCTTGTGTCCTCTCCAGATCATCTTTTCTGGGGTCACTAACTCTGGCAGAAAAGCAACATTGTGTCACATATATCAATACTTTGTGACATTGCACAATACAAAATACACAATGCTCAACTGAAATGCAAAGTATAGGATGCATAGCCACAATGCACGACAACAACACATCACACATGATGTACAACTTGCAAGGATGAGGCACAGATGAACATGCTGTCTGCGCAGCTCTCCTTCTGCCACTATCATATTCATATGTTCCTAGTTCCAAAAGTGGCAATTAGGCAATCAGCTTTAAACACCCATTGGATTTTTCTTTATACAGTGCCAAAAACACTCAGCTATCACTCTGAAGAACCAAACCTGGTTCCCAGGTTTTCACAGATTGCTCTGCTGGCTGTTTCTCCTCTACAGCTCTATCTATTTAATGGTGTGCTAGCAATGAACACAGCAGCTAGGCTGTGAACAGAGTCTTGTAGCGCTTTTTGTCACAGCTAACACTGCAGCTCTGAAAGTTATTATTACCGAAACATCAGTTCCTGTCTCTTTTCACAGGTTGCTGACATTCTGTGGAAGGAAAACAGCGGTGAAGGGAGTTTCAGGTCAGGTGAAAATCCAAGAATGTGTTTTGTTTCTTTGAGCTATTGTCTTGAGTTGTTCCCAGATGAGCCCAGGAGCATACCTGCAATCTTCAGAAAAGGATGTAATGTTCCTGGTACTGAAGGTAAACACAGAGAAGCTTAGGCCAGAGGTAGGCAACCTGATGGCCTTTTGAACTATAATCTTTAGTAATCTTTTTAATGTTTAAGCCACCGTGAGACCCACTTTTGAGGAAAAGGTGGGATATAAATACAGTTAACAACAATAACAACAACAACAACCACAACAACTCCTGTTAGCCAGTCCACACATTTGGCATGGACAAGGACATCTAGCATAGACCCACAAAGACAGGAGGACCCCACACAGAGAACATGGTTGAAGGGGTATTTAACTCTGCAGTATGGTGGTCTTGTGTCATATTTCTGAGAAGACAGCCGTCTCTTTTAAGGCATCTTCTGTTTGAAAAGCTGCCCAGCCCAAAGTCCAGTTTAAAGATAAAGAGCCATAAGAAGGAGGGAGACTAGCAAGGGACCTGAAGTTTCCCATCCGTTGCCCTTGGACACTGTGGTATAGTCACCGAGCAAGCACATAGTTTGTGGGGTCACAATCTTCTCTACCATGGTGAGGTGTATTGTATTTCTGATTAAGAGTATCTATACATATAAACTAACATAGCCAAATTTTGCACAAAATCTGTACCTTCTTTTGCTGAAGATGCATTTCCTGTCGCTAGTTTTTGTTTTCGTGACGAACAAGTATCTGTTCTGGAAACAGCAATCTCTGGCGTTCTGGGCCCAGGGATAGTGCAGCTTGCCTGGTTGACTGCTTTTCTCTGCTCAGAAGCCACAGCAAAGCCGGCTGCAACATGGAGGGAGGGTTTCTTTTCTTAGGTCTCTACAAAACCTTGGAGATGCAAGTCTGCACAGAACTAACTTAATAGGGGCACAGTTGACTAACTACTACCCAAGTGTTAATCTCTAGAACTGACATGAGAATTTTGGAATAGGCACTAATTTCTGATTATTTCTGGTGGGAGTTGTTCAGTCAGGCAAGTTCTCATAGAGTAGTAAACTTCTGCCTGCACAACACAGAAAATGGCTTAGGTGTTTCTAGGGATGAATACCAAAAATGGCTGTAAATATGGAGAAGTATCTGATGTGCTTCTGCTATACAAGAGGTGAGAAGTGTGCAGCCTGTGGAATATGTGGCCCTTGGGGGTTTCACTGTGGCCTTTGGCCAATCCTAGCCTCTCACTGACACCCACCAGGAATTTTAAAAGCAGCCATTCCCACCCCCATACATGCTGATACCATATGGTAGCAGTGGTGAAAACTCAAGGACAACAGAAATAGGAAGTGATTTCAACATCACTTCAATATTTTTCTGAGTGGTGATGCTGTTACCCTGTATGTTGGGGGTCCCAGAAGGGGCACCCAAATAACCAAATAAAAACACAAGATGGGGGAAATTAAGCTCGAGCACTCTCTTAAGCTAACGAGAGGCAGGGAAACTTTAGCTAGGATCTGGTACCCTGTGTATACAGCGTCGGGTCAGAGAGCAGCTAGACAAGGTTTTAAAGTAACAAATAATATTTTATTGAAGGTAAGCAACACGAAAGAAAAGACATACACTAACTAACTGAGAAATAGAAATGGAGAGCTTTGGGGAATGGGTAATACGACACCTGGTCTCGTAGTCCTGGAGAGAAGAGGAGGTTGCAGGAATGGAAGTTCAGCACGGTTCGCTGAGGGGAGTTCACTGGACAAACCAACAGCAAGGCGGGAAGGAAGTCCAAAGTGTTTTGAGGAAGTCCCAAAAATGGGGACTTTTTATAGGGTGGATTTTACCTACAGGCTATGCCATGCTCAGTGAGAACAAAGGAAATTTGTAGCTGGACAAAGGAGTTGTAAAAGGTCAGGTTTTGCATGATGGGCTTAGCGCTTGATGACAATATGATGGCCAGTATGCAAATAGCTCAATATAAAGGAATGGCTCGGCTCTTGGCCGTGCATCTTTGTAAAGGTTTGCGCTGAGCAAAGCCGGTTTGCAAGAAAGTTTTTCCCTAAAGCATCGGAGAGGCTTGAGCTGCCTGCCTGAATGAGGTTTGGAATGTACAACCATTAACGGCCGAGCCCAATTCGTGCTTGTCCGGTGGACCTCTGCAAACACGTGGAGCGGGGTGGCAGAGAAACGTCAAGCAAAGGCCAAATTATTTGATATCAAAAGGATATCTAGTGCTCTCACCAGACATATCATAACCGTGATAACAATGCAGTCTGCCTTCAGTCAGAAGGATCCAAAAGTATCCATCTGACCCTCCATCCATGTCCACCCTTGTCATATGAAAAACTGAAAAGTCTGATGGCCAGTACAAACCTCATTTTACTGATAGTTTCTTACCATTAGTTCTTGCATTCATCCTAACCCTAAACTTTCAGAATTTACTTTCCCAGAGATTACTGTGAGGCAGAGGAAACTAATGTGTACCCATGTGCTTTGTCATATCCCTTCTAAGCAGCCAAAAAACTATTAAATCAAGGAACTGACACGCTAGCCTTAAGTGTCATTGAACTAGCAAGTAGGGATGTTGATTCAGTATACTTTTTCCCATAAACATTTTTTGCAGCCTTTCACAAAAAGGATGCAAAAGAATTGTTATCATGGTTATTAATCACCATCATCATCCTTGAAAAATTATCACGGTTAGCCCACCTGTATCATGGGGGAAGTAGAATTAACTCTGGAGCAGAGTTTGGAAACTTTGCTTCTTGGATTACAACTCCCCATAGTAGTTGAGGGATTCTGGGAGCTGTAGTCCCGCAACATAATTTTTCCAAGTTCCATTCTTGAACAAAGTGTAGCTATCCATAAATGTGACATGGGTGAATGCCATGGATTTAGTCAGTTGGGTCCAATTGGAGCTTCCAGGGAAGACATCCAACTGGCTGCCTGGCTGGGCAAATGCATAGCCAGGCCAAGAGGAGACTTCTCATGGCTTCCAGGGCTTAATTTAATGTTATATGCATATTGACTTGCTAAACTGTTTTAACACACTCTGTGACTCCCCATGGCATGCAAATTAGATCAGCATGATACAAAATATTTACCACCATGAGCAAACATGTTCAGATGGGAGATCTGGCACATTGGTTTTATCCAGCATCAATGATTTGTAACTCTAATGTGTTTTAAAGAAAAGTAGATTATCTTCCTAACAAAACTGACATTTCAGCAGCAGCAGCTTCAGTTGCCTTTAAACTAAATTGTTGATGAGGTGTAAGAATCACTGCTGAGAAGCAGTGGCTAAGATTTAATACATTTCTTTGTTTCAACAATGATTTTTTTTAAAAAATCAACTCGTCCCTCTCTCCCTCCCTTTTTCTCCCTCTCTCCTTTTCTCTTTTCTCTCCCTCTCTCCCCTCCTTGGTTAATTCCTTAGTCAACAGGAAGATCACTTAAATTAGCAAAAACAGATTTCTGCTTCATTAGTTCTGAAAAGCTGTCTTTGATTTATGCACATATTGTGCATAATTGCACAAGCACTTATTTTTTTTAACAAAAAATAGGAAGATGGATTCAGATCAAAATCTATTGGCCATCCCCACTGAAAAATATACTGAAACATTCACAGACTATAAGAATATTGTCACACAAACAGAGTGGTCCTCGGGCTTTTAACAAACTCAGATATATATACTAATATATACACTTTTTAAAGGAAGCAACGACACACCTTTTGACTTGGACATATTTACCTGCTTAGCCCTTCTGTTGTACTGTGTCTGTAGCCACAAACCCTTAGCACACCACCACAACAGCAATAATATTTATTTCTTACCTGCCTCTCCCTGTGTATTGAGTCAGGGTGCAACAGATTAAAATACAGCAACATTCCTTGCATGTAGAAGTTCCTAGATTTTGCCCTCTGAATCTCAAGCTAAAAAAACAGCCACTTTTCAAGTCACCAGTAGTTGGAAAGAGGTCAGACCCTAGGCCTATGTTGGCCAGTCACTGGCAGTCAAAGTATGATTTTAGGATTCACTTGACACTTGAAGTTTGTTGGGCTGCATTCCCTATGTACTGGGCCATGGTTGGGGGAACTGACCCATAAGCAGGCCAAAAGGCAGCCATCTAAGAGTAGGCACTCCAGCAAGCAAGGCATGGAGATGGGTGTTGACCTCTCACATGAGTCATTTCTCAAGAGAGGCAACTTCTAGGCCACAGGTGGAGCAGTAAGCTAACAGCAGCAAGGTGTTGTAGATCAGAGTTGAATGTGATCAGCACCCCTTAGAGAAGCCTGTCCCATTGCAAGTGCTGAGAGAAGGTTCAAGCACCACTATGGTTGGATTTTGTGTGTGGAAGCAGGGGGATGGGTATTGCCTTCTTTGGACTCATAAAATGTATCGGGTGGGTCTCCCAATTTGTCAGGAGTGCTGTATCTCAGCACCTCACTGCTTCTGTACCAGAGATGGAGGACCTGGGGTTCTCCAGATGTCCTTGGACTACAGCTCCCGTCCGACCTGCCATTGGCCACAGTGGCTGGAAATGATGGAACCTAAAGTCCCGACAACCATGAGTTCTCTGCCTCTGCCTTATGCCATCCTCTGAAGAATGAAGCAGGTTGTATGAAGTAGGGGGTGTGACGAATCCAGAATTTTCTGAATCTGAATCCGGATCCGAATCTCTGGAAGGTTCTGGGAATCCACAAATCTCACAAATCTCAAATCTTTCTTATCTTTTTTTTTTAAAGGGTTTAAAAAGCAAGGGAAAGAAGGATAATCTTGGGCAAGACATGCTTTCTCAGCCTTAACAAAAGCCTAGGCAAAGGCAAACCTCCCTCTGAAGAAATCTGGCCAGGACAATTGTCATAGTTTTGCCTCAGGATCTCCCCAGACTGAAAATGTCATGAAGGCTCTTTGTACACAGGCAGGAAAATGTGGATTAATCCCACATTTTCCTGCCTGTGTAAACAGGACCACTATAGTACAGAGATAATCCAGGTCACAGGTGACTTTTCTTTGCATAGCTCCTTCTGGCATTCTGGGGTTTGTAGTTTGATGATGCACCAGCACACTTTGGCAGAGAAGGCTGTGACACCTTGTAAAACTACAAACCCCAGAATTGTGTCTGAAAGAGCTTTGCAAGTGAGCTATGCAAACGGATGTTTCAGCTGTCCTTGAAATCTCAAGCCTGTAGCTTCCAATCAAGTGCTGAAGTTAAATGTTCAATGTTCAATTTAAATATCTTAGAATACAATCCTAGATGTAATTTGTGAAATTGTTAGCAAAGGCCATTATTGCTCCAAGGGAAAAATTCACCTACTTGCCATCTCCCCTTATGTATCTAGTCTCTCAAGTTTTCAGGTGTCCTGGTCTCCCAGGTTTTCAGGCGTCCCAGTCTCCAACATACCGTTTGGGTGGCGGATTCAAAAGATTCAATTTGCCTATTTTGGCACAGGGATTTGGATTCCTGAATCTCGAATCCCTGCCAAAGATTCGAGGATTTGAGGATTCGGAACCAGCCCATCCCTAATATGAAGTCTGTATGCAATGAAAAGGGACAACTCTTGAAAGGCAGGCTTTGATCAGACCTAGGAAAAGTTCGTTTTTGTAGATTTACAGCTCTCAGAATCCACTAGCCAACATGGCTATCTAAGGGATCCGGAGAGTAGTAATCTAAGAAAAGTAACTTTCCCAAGGCCTGGCTCAGGTTGTTGAGACTTCTGTGAATGCAATCTTTTTCAGTAATTTTTGTTAACTCATCTTATCTCTCCTTTAAGTATAACCTTTCCCTGGGGATTCAGAGGGGGACAAAACTGGGACAAGTAACTGCCACAGAGAGATAAGATAAGCATAAGCAAACCATGCGTGGTGTAACGGTGACTCAACAATCAGGTCCAGCAGTCAGAGCTACTTAGATTAGTGTGTAGTAGCCAGTACCAGAACAAGAAATGGGATCAAACAGCTGTAACAACATCACAGGCAAGGAGGAAAACCCCACGATCAGCCAAGTAAGAAAATACAACAGCTTTTATTCTAGAGGTCCTTCTAATTAAAGTAAGGCAGCTACATCTGCTTTCCCCAAGTCTTCATGCTGAAGTGATCCTCTGTTAATACGTTTCTCAGGCCAAGCAACAATCTTAATTAAATTTGTTTATGCAGGCACCTAAAAAACTGCTTATGTTCTATCACACGAGCAGTGGTAAGCCTAAACCTTCTGGTCATACTCAGGAAGTCCCTTCTGTCTCTGTTGCTGCCATCTGGAGCTGAGTCAGATGGTGACCATGGAGATAGTCTTTGTAGTTGCCCTCTCTGTGATACACCATTCACAGGGAAACTCAAAATTACACCAAACCAGATGTAATTTCAATGCTAATTGAAGACCATTCTATCTACCTGGATTTTTTTTTTAAAAAAAACCATATAGGGCTGCCTTCCCAAGTTTGATGCCTTCCAGCTGTTTGTGACTACAACACTCAGGATTCCTGATCATTGGCTCTCTTGGATGGGGTTGTGGGAGCTGAAATGCACAATATTTGGAAGGTATGAGATAGGGGAAAGCTAATTTAATATAAACTGGCAGTATGGGCTGGAATCCTGTTGGTGTCTTACATGTGCATGTGCTCTTCAAAGGAAAACATTGGACATTTTTGTCCAATGCAGAATCTGCACTGAAGACTGCAGATGTGGAGCTACACACATGGTTCCATTGCTTATGCTCATGCTCATGTATTATGCATTGCACATTGTATTGTACATTTGGTTGTGTGTGCATGCCTTCAAGTTGCCTGTTGACTTATGACAACCCCATGAGTTCCATAGGGTTTTCTTAGGCAAGGAAAACTCAGAGATGATTTTGCCAGTTCCTTCTTCTGAAATATAGCCTACAGTACCTCATATTCATTGGTGGTCTCCCATCTGAGCTCAGCTTTCAAGATCAAATGGGATATGGTGCCTTCAGATAAGGTGGCATTGCACAACTGCCACATAACTACATGAGCATAAAGTTATGCAGCACTTCCTTGATGCAGCCATCAACCTTAGCCATCCGTTTGTTTGTTTGTTTGTTTGTTTGTTTGTTTTTCCCTCTGTGCTGCTTAATTTTTCAGTATGGTACTGCTTCTACTCTTTTACAGTCTGAGATGATGTTTCCTTCATATTCCTCATGCAATTGTCAGAGACTGGGAAAGTTGCTTTTAAAACAAAAAACGAAAAAACAGCTCATAGAATCCAAAGTGGCTGAGGGGATCTGTACTGAAGGCTGGCACAGAAATACACTATGACTGGAATCTTGTGGGTGCAGCATGCTAGTCTAACAGTTCACTATGCTAGCTGTTGCACTTTTACCACAGTTGCACAGCAGCAGTGAGGAAAGGCAGAACAAAGCTATTGACCATTTTCACACTAGTCTTATAGAGCAATTTTTCTACTGTGAACATCCTATGGAATCCTGGGGTTTGCAGTTTAAGGAGGGGCCAGCCAGTCCCTCCCTAAACTGCAAACCCCAGGATTCCATAAGATGTTGAAAGTGAAATAATCACGCTATAAGAGTGTAGTGCAGAAATGCCCATTGCCTTCAACTTTAGGAGAGGATGGCTGCAGGTTCTGAGCAGCTGATTTCTCAAGTGCCCAGTTTCTTGGTGCTCAAGGTACTCTGGGAAGTCACATGTCCCATGACACTGATGATTTTTCGAGCCAGACTTTCTAAAAGAGCCTGGTTCTGAAGAGCCACTCTCAGAAACCAGACGTTGAAGAAGTCAGCTACTCAGAGCCAGCAGCCATCTCTTCTCAATGAGAATGATTTTGTCTTATGTCCTTTAAGACTGCTGCACCTACAGCCTCTTTAGGTGGGCACAGTGTATCATCAGGATGCCAATCTAAATGTATAAAATCCATTTCTAAAAATGGAGAAATCACTACGGACTTGCATTGAATTACAAATCCCAGCTACCTTTACCTACCAGGATACTGCCCAAGAGACAGGCAGCTTGGTAAACTATGGAAGGTCTTTCTTGGTAAACTATGGAAGCTCCTTCTGCTGTGCGCTGTGCCAGTATTTTTTTTTCCAGAGGCAAAAACATCTGCACAATGAGGGCCAAGAAACTTGATGCAATATAGGAAGCTGCCTTTATACAATGTGAGACCATTGGTCCACCCAGTTCCACATTATCTACATTGATGGCCAGCAATCTTCAGGGCTTCTTCAGACAGAAGGGTCTTTTCTAGGCCTACCTGCTGGGTATTGAACTGGGATCTTCAGCCGTGTAATGAATGTGCTGAGCTATAGCCTTTCTCCATGGTATAACCCAGTGTGGAGTAGTGGTTTAAGTGTTAGACTAAAACTCTGGAGAACCAGGGTTTGAATTCTTGTTCAGCCATGGGACTCCAGTGAATGACCTTGGGCAAGTCACACTCTCTCAGCCTCATATAGGAAGGCGATGGCAAACCTCCTCTGAACAAATCTGGCCAAGAAAATCCCCATGATAGGTTTGGCTTAGGCTTGCAATAAGTCAAAAAAGACTTGAAGGTACACAACAACAACAACAACAACAACAAATGGTATAAAAGGCACCCATTAGCACTGGCATTCTATTAGTGACATATGCACGTCTAAATTGCACTATGTATGTGGCGCAAATTATTCACCATGGTGCAATGGATGGATTCTGCTGACTGTGGCAGAATATGGCAAATAGTGGGTGCATTGTGGGTGCACACTGGGATAGCACATCATGTGTGTGCATTTCAGTTGCACAGTGTGGTTTGCCCTGCACATTGCTCAACAACAACCAGCTCTTGACATGAGTTCCACAATATTGCTATTCTGTACAGATTTGCATAGTACTAGTGGAGCTCATCTCCACATGCAGATACAGTATTTACACTATTCTGAGGGGATACTGAGAGCCAGCATGGTGCAGAGACTTGAGCATTGGGCTATAGCACTGGAGACCAGGGTTTGATCCCCACTTGGCCATGGAAACCCACTGGGTGACTTTGGGTACATCACACACTCTCAGTCCCAGAAACCTCCATGATAGATTTACTTTAAGATCACCATTAGGTGAAAATAAAGGCACACAATAACAAGGGGATGTTGAATTGTAGCTTAGGTGTGTTTAGGTTCAGCAATACTGTGACATCAAGAATTCCCATACATGGTCCCCCTCACAAAAGAAATTTGGATGGAGCAAAATCTGTTATAACTCCTCATTCTCTTCCTTTCACCATCTTCTACCTCACCCAACCCCATGTCTGGATAGAAGGAACAACTGGCCAGGGTGACCTCTATTCAGAGATCAGCAGTAAGCACTATGTAAAGGGTTAAGCTTCCTTTAACATCTTAAGTACAGTGAAGAGGCCGAAACAAAGGGCTAGTTATTTTCCAATATCACACACTTCTATAGCTTGTTCAAGAGTTTGCAACACTGATTAAGCACTCAACTAGGGCTGATGAGGTGTTCAATAAAATCCGCCCGTTGCACTTCAGAGCTTCAAAAGAAGCAAAATGAACAGAGCTTGTCTGAAGAACCTTGTTTTTTCCTAGTAATTGGAAACACAGTGGATCTTTCCTCACAAAATTAGTTGTAAATTTGGATTTTCCCTGGCTGAGATAGCCATGGCATGACAAATTCTTCAGGCTACCAGGAGAGAGCAATGTGCTGTTATCTTTCCCTTAGCCTGAGTCTCCAGATTCAGTTTCTACCTATGTTCCTGCCTGAAAGAAAACTCATGCTTACCACCCACCATCAAGCTGAGCGGCCATTTGTGCAGGGAATTCTGGGTGGATTGTGACAGCCTATTTCCATTTATTAATCCAGCCAGCCCTGTTGACCAACAACCTCTCACAAGGCTGAATTGTCATTGACTATTACATCACTATATTCCAATTTCACTGTCATGGCAATATCCTATGGAATCCTGGGATTTCCATATAGGGAGGGAATCCCTCAGAATCCTCAGCCAGAGAACTCTCACTAAACTATAACCCCTGGAATTCCACAGGATGTTGCCATGGCAGTTACAGTGGAATATAACTCTATAAAAGTGTAATGTGATAATGATGCTCAAAAAATTGATACAGGAAAGAAAGAGAGAGACATTCCCTATACACATATCTGGTATGAAAATCATCAATAATCTTGCAACATTCAGCAAGCAGAAAATAATTCCTGAAGAAAAATTAAGCAAAGACCTGAATATGTTATGGGTTTTTAAAAAAAATGTTCTGTGTCTGGCTAGCTCAAGTTGTCTACTAAGGAAAGTTTAATTCTGATATCAGTATAAATATTAAGTATATTTACATTTGTCCTGCTTCTTCTAGTCATGAGGGAAGGATTACGGTGCCCAACTCTTTGACTGCAAGAAAACCAGCTCAGCATAGCCTTCCTCTCTCTTGGAGATGTCATCATGCATTGTCCAAACACTTCTTGCCTTCATTTGCAGCCCTAGAGGCTAGGTGGTTTTGTGTATGCGTACATGTGTTGTCTGTGTGTTTATTAAAGATGAGAGCCTCATTGGTGCTCATTACAAGATTCAGTCACTCAGTTTTGTGCTGAATCACTGAATCCACACAGCCTGATTAGCACTTCCAAGAAAAAAAAACAGTCCAAGCTCTTGCAATCTAACCGATTTCTCAGAAGAAACTATTTGCATTTTCTGTCTCAGAAAAAAAAAGGAAAGAAAACATAGCCAGCAGCTTATCAAGGTTCCCCTAAGTTGTCCTCTCTTAGTCCAGCCTTTGTATAAACAGTGGCTGAAAAGCAAGCTCTGCCCCTTAGGAGCTTAAAATCTAAACAGAAAAGAGAAAAAAGCAAGGAAGGAAGGAGAGGTGAAACGATTTGCCAAAGGTCAATGGCAGCTGGGATGTGAGCAGAATACAGATCTGGAGGTAGCCACCGACTCCACCAGCCATCTCCTTCTTAACATGACCAGCCGGGCAGTGGAGGGGTAAGCGGGGGCGAGGGATTATTTACTGCTCCCCCAGATCCTGGTTATAATGACTGTATCATTTGTCAGTTTTAGTGCTTTATTAAAACCAAGTAATCAAGACTTTTTGCTGCCACTGAACTGTCACATACTGCTCTAACTATCTGATTGAGCACTGGAGTTTCAATATATAACCATTTTTTCCCCTTTAAAATAAAGTGAACCTGGACTGCTGTAAAATAAAACTAAGTTCAAATCTCTGTATTTCTTTTCTGCTGGCATAATAACTCAGAAACTGATCATGTCTGAGAGATTTGGGTCTCTCTGCTGACAAGTCCCTGGAGAGAAATACTAGCAGAAGAAAAGATTCTTCCACCCACCGACCCAGATTAGCAGTTCTTTGGGAAGAGGAAGTGAAATTTACAATGGACCTAAATGAGGAGTCCAGAGGTCTGTGAGGACCAATGTGAGTAAAATCAGCACCATTGTGCTGAACGGAATGGAGATGCATCACTTTCTTATTTGCTGAGGATCTGGCTCAGCCGTGAGAAGAAACATAGAACCTGACGCCTGCTGTGTTCTCTCTCCATTTTTTTTTCTTCCACCAAGGAAGGAACCTGTGTTAGTTCCAGTGCTGCAAACCCTGAGAGGCAATCATGATGGATTGCTCTTGCAGCCCAGGAGAGGAGGAGCAGGGAGCACATTAAGTGAAAACACTTAACCTGGACTATAGGTCTGTTTAACAGGCTGGTTTGATAATGTATCGACACAGCTGGCAGATGTCTATAAAGGGAACTCAGGCTTGATTTAGGATAACAGTCTGGTGGCAGTCGATGGCTGGTGGCTCTTAGGCTTCACTTTCTTGCTCAGCGGTGGAACGCCAACCCGAGGAACTCCTGCTGATGCTCCATTAGTGACTCTTCCCCCACCTCTATGAGCAGTGAGCAGCAGATTGACAAAGGATACATTTTCCAAAAACGTCTCCTGGCCTCTGGGGTCAGATTGTTTTGCTTTTAGAGGGTGAGAGAGAGAGAGAAAGATGGGCAGCCAGAGATTTAAAATTTAGTATGACCACAAAAAAGAAAGAAAATGGACAAGTGCCCCTGAAAAAGCTTCAAACTGGAAAAGAAATGTTCAATGGTTGGCTGTGTCTTGACAACTATAATTTCCTTGACACTGGGGGTGTTGCTAGGGATGGTTTGAGGAATGTAGGGGGGTCCAGCTCCTGACAGGTGAGGAGGCCACTGTGAGCATGTGACGCTGGTCTCCCAGATGCTCTGCCAGCTTCCCACAGCCTTTAGAGAGTAGAGTCTGAAGTCTTTTTTCACATTACACAATTATACCACTTTGAACCCTTTTTAATCAGCATGGCTCCGTGCTGTAGATTTCTGGGATTTGTAGTTTCCTGAGGTGTTTAGATTTCTCAGCCCGAGAACTCTGGTCACTAACTAAACTACAAATCCCAGAATTTTGCAGGATGCAGCCATGGCAGTTGAAGCAGAATCATAGTGCTGTAATTGTCTAGTGTGAACGAGTCTCCAAAGGAATGGCTATCTCAGTTATGCCTTCTAAAGACTTGAAGAGTCTGCTTCCTATCTATCTTAGGAACAGCCTCCTTCATTCAATCTCATGACAAAGGGCCCTACAAGCAACCAAAATAAATTGTTAGCAGTGTCAACTACGCACTCAGTACCAGCTTTGGGAGGATTCCCAGTAGCTGTTCCACATTCAAGCCTGCTTGAAGACATTGTGCTCCCTGGACCAGAGCAATAAATCTGCCCCAAGTGTAGAGAGTGCCCTGACCAAACTGAATAATGATCCATTTGCTGCCCAAAGCTTCCTCCCGGTCACCCTGGTGATGTTGAGCTGGGGTCTGAATGCTGCCATGTAAACTTCAGAAACAAGCTCCAGTTTGAGAAACCTGAGAGTAACATGATCCAGCAGTGAGCCCCTGAGTCATCCAGTCTCCCAGTCACTTCTGTGTAACAATGAAGAATCTTTTAGAACCCCCGCCCCCGCCCCAAAGTTGCCCAGAGTTTAAATTGTGTAATGGAGTAGGAATGTACAAAATGTTCTTTAATTTTGCAATGATTTCTGCTGTAGTGAACACAAGCATCCCCTGTTGCAGAGATTTATACACAACTGTTATCAGTTGATTGCTCTGCAAAAGTACTTCTTGTTCTGTTTGCCAGCAGTGATAAAGCCTGTTCTAGCAGCTCCTGCTTCCATGGCTGTTCCTTGTGAGAATCTGACCCTTTCTTTCCAAAATGCATGTACTACCCCTGAGGAGTCGGCATTGTGAGAGCAGGGTTCAGATCCCCACTGAGTGACCATGGAAACCCACTGGGGTTGAGTGCCAACACTCAAGACACTACACTACATTAGCCAATAAGAGCAAAAATAAGAGCATTGGTGTTTCAGTCTCAGAGGAAGAAGGCAAAGGCAATCCCCTACAACAAACCTTGCCAAGAACACCCCATGATAAAATTGCCTTAGGTCACAAATCAGAAATAATTTGAAGACACACAAGAACAACAACAACAACAACAACAACAACAGCCATGAGGAAAAGTCTTGAAGCTCTTAGCATTTAGGGGAACAGTTGGGAGAGACTTTTATTTGGCCATCAGTACCATTGAATGACAATGGCTTATCACACACTCGCTATCTCTTGACTTGGTGAGGAAGCTGCAGGAGAGCCAGCATGGGTGTAGTGGTTTGAACATTGGATTACAGACCCTGGAGACCAGAGTTCAATTCCCCAATCGGTCATAGAAACCCACTGTGACCTTGGGCATGTCACATACTCTCAGCCCCAGAAACCCCCATGATAGGTTCACCTTAGGGTTGCCATTAAATCAGGAACAACTTGAAGGCACAGAACAACAGAAAGGAACTTGTGAAGGGCAGAACTTCAGTGCATCCTCTACCACCCTCATTTCTCTGGTTTCACAACATTTTGGTCTAATATTATTTTATTTGAAAAAGAGAAAAAGCTGTTAAAAAGCAATACAGCACACTGTTAAAAGCCCATGAAAAAAAAAAAACCAGTCAATTCTTGAAAGCCTCTCAGGAACAAAGGCTGACAACAAAAAGACAATGATGACGGGGGTCAATCCAGCCTCCCTATGAAGGATTGCAAAAATCAGGTACAACCACTGAAAAGGATCCTTTCTCACCTTCCTAACAGACTTGTCTGTGGGGATGGTGGGAGTAAGAGAAGGATCCCTCCAAGATCTCAGTGCCCTGTACAGGAGCTGTGTCTTTATTCTTCTATGCTCAGCTCTTCCTTTTATATGATACCACTGATATGGACAAAAGCTATTTCTGCACTACACTGTTATAGTGCTGTTATTACATTTTCAACAGCCTGTGGGATTCTGGGGTTTGTAGTTTACTGAGGCCAAAGATGCCCCTTCCTAATCTGCAAACCACAGGATTCCATAGGATGTTGAAAGTGGAATGATAGCACTATAACTGTGTAGTGCAGAAATGGCCAAAGAATCTCACTACAGGAGGAGGTAATAGGACACAGTGTCTGTAGATGCTACTCCAAAGAGGCAGAAACACATTGAGAGAGACCAGTGGGACTGGAAAAAACTAACACTTCTAAACCGGACCAGCTGTCAGCTGTAAGACAGTGCAGCAATCCAGTATAGGATTGTGCTGGAAGTAAAAGCATCAACACTGGAATGATGAACCACAAGCAGGGGAGAAGACAAGGTTTCTCCTTTGGTTTTTTCCCATCTTGACTGCCTGAACAGACCTTCACACATGGATACGAGCTTTAGGAGCTTCTGTAATGTACGCTAGAGTATTTCTTCTCCTATCATCCTTGAATGAATAATAAAAGTATGTGTATAAGCATCCAGTGCAGTTTCTCCTGTTTTATAGCCATAACTTCACAGCATTAGGTCATTGTTCCCTGCTAGACAAAGATCTACTTTTTTGAACAGTCCTTCAGCCTTTAACTGCTTGAGGCGGAAGGAAGTGCAAGGTGTGTACTGCTTTTTAAATATGTTTATGTGTTTTTAATTGACTTAAATTAGTATTTTAATTGGATTGGCCATTTGATGCTTTAAAAGCTTTTGCAGCTTTGTGTATCACATATTGTTTTAGCTATTTTGTTTTAACTAAGCCATTTTGGATTCCGTATTGGGGGAAAGATGGGATATAAATCTAATAAATAAATAAATGGAGCATTCTTATAGACCGAACTGAGAACTGTGAATGAAATGGATTAGGTATATAGGCTTGGACTGAGGATTTGCATTCTAGGACTGAAAGGACGACATTCATAGAAATAAAAAGAGCTGCACTCATAGAAGGTGTGTGCCTGTCCTTTCTGGCCAACCCCTTCTTCCCACACCATGCCCTACCCCATTCAGGAGCACCTGACCACATTCTGTGCATCATGGAGATAGAAGGGATTGAGAGGTTGCCATGGTGATGTGAAGGGGTGTCCAATGGGCTTCAACTATCTCATTTGCACCTGCCTAAATCTGGATATAATCGTCTAAGAACATACAAGATCCCTGCTGGATCAGACCAAAGGCCTGTTCTAGCACTCTGTTCACCCATAATGGTCACGCAGATGTCCCGTGGAAAGCTCACCAGCAGGACACGAGGGCAAGGGCACCCTTCTTCTCACGTTCTTTAGCTCTATGCACCAGCTAGCATTTAGAGGCATGCTGGTAATAGCTATACAGCCCTCATGAAACATAACACTGGAGATTTGGCAATGATGACACATTTGTTATTTGTTGTTATGTGCCTTCATAGTGACTCCAACTTATAGTAACCCTATCATTCGCAAGGTTTTCTTGGCAAGCTTAATTCAGAAATTTTCCACTGGCCTGCCCTAGGACAGAAAGAGTATAGGCCATTTCCACACTATGCTGTTACAGTTTTGTTATTCCACTTTCAACATCCTGTGGATTTCTGAGGTTTGTAGTTCTCTGAGGTCCAAGAGCTCTCTGGCTGAGAATTCTAAATGCTCCTCCCTAAACTGCAAACCCCAGGAGTCCACAGGATGTTGAAAGTGGAATAATAACACTGTAACAGGGTAGTACGGAAAAACCCTAAGACTTGTCCAAGGTCACCCAATGGGTGGTCACGGCTACATGGGGATTCAGACCCTGGTCTGCCAGAGTCCTAGTTCAACACCCAAACCACTACACCAAACTGGGTCTCTTACTTATAGCAAAATAGGTGTTTATAAACCTTTAACTGTTTATAAAGGACGGAAAGGAAATCTCTATTTTTTTTTTAAATAGCATTACAGGATCACATCATATAAATGTGGGTTCTAATGGCTTCTGGCTTACCAAATACTTCATCCTACAACACTGTAATGTAGTAATCCTTTTACTCACTGATATCTAGATCTAAAATCTCTTAGATCTTGAAGTCAAGGATTATGTGCTGTTTAATCGACAACTTACTAATACTAAATTTAACTACATTCCTGGAAGTACTTGACTTTAATTCCTCTACTCATGCATATTGCTCAGTTCAACTTTTCCTTTTCTTCGTCTTACCCCTCTGTTACGTGTAGAATGGAGGCATAGTAAATTGAACAGAGCAGTTTGTTTAACCACATGGTGTCAGTCCAGATGTCAGTACTGCCTGTGAGCAAGCTGGCCCAAAGTAAACATGCACCTACATGCACCTTATCATTTATAACCATTTTGGAAAATCTGTCTAGCAACATACACCAACATATAGCAAATCGTAGGAGGTTATTGGAGATATAATCACAAAATAGTTGTCATTAAGCCATAGTAGAAGATTCCCAATCAAGTAATATGTGAAAGCTATTCATCTTGAATATTTTCCTTACCTTACAGATTGTTATTGTTGTTAATAAAAAGTGCTAGTTAGTCACTGATAAAGTCAGAATGTTCTGGTAATGCTTAACCTGTTTTTCCTTGAGAATCTTAACAGACTAAAAACTCTGCAACTTATAATTTTTTTCTAGATTCAAAATACTTTTACTTTAGCATAGCTCTTCCTTATTTTGACCTTTCCCTTCACATCCTACAGCCAATATAACATTAATCACAAAACACTGACCTGAATCCTGTTGTTAATCTCCACTAGAGTAGACACATTGGGTCAATGGGACTTACCTGTGTTGATCCCTTATTCAACAATTGATTCAATGGTTCTGCTCTAACAAGAACTAAGCTATAAGACTCAAACCAGATTATATAGAAATGAGAGTGCTCAATTCAAAGAAATTATCATAAACTACTGGAAATATTAATATGCAAAAATATTTTAAAAAACAGTTTAATTTAGGTTACATCTGGGGGTATAAATGCAGTAGTTCTTAAATTTTGGGGGGTTGGGGATCACTGTAAGAAAATGAGTAAACCCATGGACCCTGTTCCCAGGAAAATGCATTTTAAACACATTTTTCAAAGGAACAGGACAGAAAGTTAAACGATCTCTGTTTTGGCACTCATTTCACTGACCTCCTGAGGTCCATCTATAGATCAGCTAGAGGTCTGTGGAGCACATGTGCAGAAACTCTGGTGTAATGAATCAGGAGCTAATGGATAACTAGGGTTGCCAGCTCTGGACTATCCTAGTCCCTGAGATTTCAGGGCCAAAACTTGAGACTTAGGGATGATTGCTTATGATGTCACACAGGGGAAAACCTGGTGATGTTACAAGCCCTTGGTGGTGCTGTTAAGCTTGATACACTAAGCATTAAACACAGTTGCTCAGAGAGTGCCATCTAAAACAACAAAACACACACACAAGCACAATTTTCAAGAGAGTGTTCTCACTCAAGACTCCTTCCTCTTACCCTGAAGGTCAGGGGAAATAATCCTGGCCCTGAGACTCAAGATGAGGCTTTAGGATCTGGGAACCCTATCAGTGACAAACATGGAGAGGGGATAACTGGAGTGTTCTTACAACTTCTTATACACAAAAATGTCTTGTTAAAATTGAAATAAAAATGGCATGCCTGTTTATTTTTCATGCCCATTTTTCAGTTATGCAAAACTTGAACGGTGAAACTGTGCCATGAAACGTGGGAGATTTTCCGCATGTGGAAAATATCCAGATTCCAGCGGAACACTGACATCAGCGCTTATACAGCCGTGAAGATCTGGCCCATTAGGTAACTCAAGAGTGGTATGAACTGAATACAGAATGGAATATGCAAGAAACCCCAACGATAATGTGATTAGAGCATTGAGAAGCTAAGCATTCTGAAGGGATGGCAGTAGGGGGTGGGGAGGAACTACAGAACAAAATTTCACATTAAATTATTCACTCTGCCTATAATCTGTTTGCATTGTCAAATACATTTTATTAAGCAATCCAGGCTGTTAACTGATTCAAGCTGGGGAATTTACTTTAACAATGAACAAGGACAAGGTGGAGAAGAGCCATCTATAACTGAGGAGTGGGAGTATGGCGCTCTGGATCCCAACATATCGTGATACAATTTATGGATGGCTCAACCACATTATGATACCCATTTTTCTTAAAAAGTAGCTTCCCAAGCAATGCCTTGTTTCCTGCATTTTAAATAAAGGTAGCATTATTTTAGAACAAATGACATTGGGAAGGTGGTCTCAGCCAAGTGGGAGAGAGAAGCAAACATTCTGAAAAGCAACAGGCAGATTTGAGCTACAAACCAGCCACAGATTCCCAAAGGCGGGCAGTGGTGTCTCATGCATTTCAGAAGGCCTTTCTGTAGAGTATATGTATGGAAACCTGGTTAGCCTTTTACACTACCCAAACAATCTTGCCAAAATGCTTCTTCTCCACACCCATTGCCAGCGTTAGCGAGTCATCAGTGAAAAATTACAAAAACTGGATCACTAACACAAACACACTCCCATGTGCATGCACACAGGCACACACAGTCCATGCCTGTTATGTCTGATAATAATTAGAAATGTTGGTGAAAAGAAGGCATTCTGGGCAATAATTCAGCCATTGTGTTTAGCTTGTGCTAGAGAAAATAGGATTATGTGAAACTGATTAGAATTCTTGGACTGGTCTTCCCACCATCTGTTAACTTCGAGTGCCATCTTGTGGGCTACATGTAGAAGCACAAAGATGGTGATTGTTTCAGTGGATTATAGTTTTTCCACAACCCAGTGGGGTCAGAAGCAAGCAGGCAAATGGCTGTCTCACTTCACTGGGCTAGATCCAGACTTGGGCCTAAATGCACATGCTATTCCCAACCAGTGTGGACCCACAACTGGATTTAGGCCTCAATGGTCATATTTACAAGTCAACCAGGGTTACAGCTATTGGCAGGGGGAGGCAAAATAAGACCATTACCTCCCAATAAGATTTCTGCCCCACTCAATAAATTTTCCATCAAACCCCACATTTCTAGCACTGCAGGTACATAAAACATCAATGGAACATTCAGAGATGCAGTTTCAGCATCCATAGCAAAGGGGACAGGCAAAGATATCAAGGGAATGCATACATGGCAAATAAAAGAGGTCTAGGTTTGAATGATTTTTCAGTCTCACTCACTGCAATACTAAAATTTTGAGGAATAAAGGAAAATGTCATCGGTGGGGCAGAATTTTTATTTAGGGGCAAGGCCCTTGATTTGACCTCATGTACCTGCTCCTCTGAAGAAGACTCACTGAAATCAATGGAACTTTAATTGGCAAAGACCAACTGATTCCACTTATTTGAATGGGTCTGATTTAAACCTGGTTAATAGGGCAGTCCCTAATGGAGCTCTTCAGTGTTGCAAACCAAACCAAAGTCCTATTGGGCTCACGCTGGCAGGACAGAAGAGCAAAGGAAGTGGTTCTGGTACCCTCCATTGCATTTCCATCCCACTACAAGGAAGTGTTACCCTGTTCACTGGGGATCCCGGGAGGGACACCTATATGCACTCTCAATTAACTAAGTTTGGGGAAATTAGCTAGAGCAGAAGCCAGCAATGTGAGAGGCAGGGCAATGCAGCAGAATCTTTTACCCAATGTCTACGGGGTCAGGCCAAGCCAAGGAGCACACCAAGTTTAAGAATAATTGAGATTTTTATTAAATATGGACAAATAGTGTATGCAACACACTCACACAAGTAACTATAGAAAATAAAGGTTGGAGTGATATAGAGGGATTTTTGAGAGGGATTGTTGAATTGGGTGATACGACACCTGTCCTGAAGCCCGGAGAGGTCTGAAGATTGAGTTCGTTGGTATGGAGTCTCAGTATGTAGGACTGAGGGGACAGCTCACCAAACAAAGTGGTAGCAAGGCTGGATGGAAGTCTGGAGCGATCCGAGGAAGGTCTCAGAATCAGGAGTTTTTATAGGGAGAAATGTAACTGCAGGCTATTCCGTACTTGGGGAAAACAATGAGTTTCGGGCGTGAGACAAAGCTTTGGAAAGGTCAAAATTTAACATGATTGAGTTAGGTCCAAATTGACAAAGAGGTAGACAGCATGCAAATGCTCAGTGCTTGACATTTGAGTATTCAGCTTGCCAAGTTGCCTACTTGGGGAAGGGAGTTCTTTGTAAGCAGTGTGCATACATAATGAGGGTGTTTGCAGAGAGGTCTCCTAAAGGGGCAATCCAGCTATTTCTGGCCTGCCTATATTGTGTTGGGATATTGCAGCGTTTAGTGGCCGAGCCTAGTTCTGTGCTTGTCCGGAGGCCTCACAAACACGTGGAGAGGAGTGGTGGAAGAAAGCCAAATTATTGATATCAAAATGATATCTAGCAGCCCCAAATCCAGGCTAGCAAATGCAGTAACAAAAGTCTGGTGTAAATTTCCCCTCGAGTTGGGGTGTGGGGCTGGAAGGCTTTTGGTTCCTTCAAATCACAGCCTCCCTTGCTCTAATGGGGATATTTTCTGAAGAAAACAGCTCTTAATTGCCTATCAAGGAGCCAGCCACCCCACACACTTTGTAATACCAGGGATAGTTGGGAAAATCCATTTTCCTCCTACCTACTGTGAGGACTGGAGCTAAGCTCAGAGGAAAGGGGATGACAAAGGGTGCCATTGGCCCTTTCCACACGCGGTTATTAAAGTGGGCCAATGCGTCTTGCCATGGAAGTCTTCTGCACGTTGGAGCAGACTAGGTTCAGTTTATTTACCTTCATTCCGCACATAATTCCGACCAAATGCGCCCCCATGTGGTGGTAAAGCGTGCTATTTGAAAACTGGAAGAAATCGGTTTTCCAATTTTCCAGATCAATCCGATTCGTACCTTCACAGTGGTGCACACACGTACGTTCACGCCAATGCGAATTGGTGGTTGGGGGAGAGCTCATGGGAGGTGCCGGGGGTAGTATGGACTTACGCAGATATGCACGTACACAGTGATGTACTAAACCATGCAAAAAAAAAGGGGGGCCAATCACAGCTGACGGGGCGGGGTAAGGGGAGTAGCAGGAGTGGCCATGGCAGAGGTAGTGTGGATTCATGAACTCGCACTCCTCAGAATCAGAATGGAAGGAAATACGCAGTAGCTGTGCGGAAGGAAATGAGGGAAAGTCCGCCTTGTTTCGAGCCCAGAAAATCCAGTAAGAAACGGCACAAACCGATTCACCAGCCTTGTGTGGAAAGGGCCTATGTCTTTGCTTATCAGAGAGCCCAGATACCAGTACTTCTCCCCTGTGAACGCTGGCTCTACATCCTGGAAACTATTCTGGAAACCTTAGAACTGGAGTGTGTGTGTCTTAATTCAACCAATTGTGCCTTTTATTTTACAGGTGAACAATTCTCATTTTAAAAGTGCCACCCAAAAGTAAAGGCCAATGCAATGGGACCATTATATCATATAGGTACACTCCCTGGAGATTTTCTCCCTGGCAAAGGTATGTTTGAATTTGTAAGAGCCCAAAGCCTATACTGGATTGTGGCTGAGACATTTGCAGCACCATAATTGACTAGTTAACTTGGCTTTTACAAAGGGTCATCTCCAATTTCCTCTATGAGGTATACCGCATTCCTGTTGCATAGATGCTACATTTTCCTTCAACTGGTATTGTGTAAACTGGAAAATGCATTGTGTTTTCTCTCTGTCTTGCTTTCTCTCATGGATATACTCACACACACTTTGTAATTTAGTGTGCTGTGAAATGTGGTGGTGAGGTTTCCTTCTACAAGAACTAAAAAGCACCCTGCAGCTTTTATAGAATCAACCTCTGATCAGACTGCAGGGGTTTAACTGACATAGACTGAAAATCTGGAAACAGATGTTATAGAACAAGATTGGGAGTCCATAAAGGCACACTCATTGACAAATTTCTTCACAAATTAAGAAGCCTAGCTATAAACTAATTTATTCTTGATGTTTAAGTCCCTTAAAGTTGAGTTGTAAAAAACATAATGGTAAATTTTGGAGGAAATGTGGGTGGGAGTGGCCTAGAATTTCATGGTCTAGGGAAAGAATTTTTACTACAATAAGTAATTTGTTGTTAACTGCCATCAAGTTGACTTCAACCCTATGGTGACCCTATGGATAAGAAACCTCCATGTCATCCTATCCTCAACCACCCTGCTCAGCTCTTGCAGATTCGTGTCTTCGTTGGTTGAGTCTATCCATTTGTAATAAGGTCTTTCTATTTTCCTGCTGCCTTCTATCTTCCTAAGCATTGTTGTCCTTACCAGTGAGTCATGTCTTCTCATGATATGGCCAAGTATGACAGCTTAAGTCTAGTCATCTAGGCTTCTAGGGAGAGTTTAGGGTTGATTTCTTCTGGGATCTATTTATTTGTCTTTTTAGCAGTCCAGGGTATCTGTAAAATTCTTCTCCAGCACCACATTTCAAATGAGATTATTTTCTTCCTATCAACTTTTTTCACTGTCCAGTTTTCACAACCACACATAGAAATTGGAAATATGATGACATGGACTATCCTAACATTGGTATTCAATTATATATCTTTGGACTTCAGGATCCGCAAACCAAATCATTATTAGAGCATCTCCAGAAATAGGTCTACTTTTCTTATTCTTAAATGAAAGTAAACCTTGAGATCATAAGGACTTAATTGTATCACACTGTTTGGCACAGCATTGAAAAAACATAACTGCTTGATACATCAATGGTTTGGTTGAAAAGAGTTTGGTATCTGGCTCTTATGAATAACCTAATTAGTAAAACTGGGGACATAAGAAACATGCAAACAACTGATAACTCAATACATTATGATTTGTTTTATAAACTATAGCAGGAATCCTGTTGGCTAATTCCGACCACAGTAAACCAATTTAATGAATTATTGAATGGTAAATCAACAGATAGGTAAATCCCATTGATTCAATGGGTCTAATTCAGGTAGGACTAGCACTAGAATTCAGGTTTCTATTAGTAATTGTTTCAGACATTATTATTCTGCTAATAACTCATTTTGGTTTATGAAATCAACAAGAAATTTATTTTAGATATGTAAATTTTAATTACATATTATTTGAGCTAAACCAGAGGAAACTGCATGTACTTATGAAGACTTTAGTGGTACAAACTGTTGACAATATATGAAATTGGAAGTGTATTCGAATTTTGTTTTCCTTCCTCTTTCCTTTCAAGATCTACCATGAAAGCAAAGTTAGTGTCCTATGTCACAAATGTTACTGTTTTGTATTCTGCTTTTCTCCATATAAATTTTGCTTCTCAAAAATCAATAAAATAAAAATAATTGTACAAACAACATGGTGTAAACAGTTGATTTTAAAAAATTAAACCCTTCCCCTGGTTCATATGCATTTCAGTTTTTAAGTACTGAAGATTCACATTCAATTGCAATGGAAATATTCCAGGATAAATTTCAGTGAAGTTTTAATGAAATACCAAGAATTTCCAAATTGTTAAGAATGAGTGTATTTCTTGTTTTGCTTTGAAAAGGAAAATCTTGTTCTAGTGAATATTTTTATTTACTGAAATTGCTTGAAGACCAAACAAAAGTAAACTTCCTTTTGACAAAACAAATAAACAGAAGGATGACACTTACCTACTCAGTTCTGCAATTTTGGAGTCATCCTACTAAAACAGATAGGCAAGGTATTAATCTGCGAAAGACTGCCTTCCTAAATTCATATAAAACTTGGTTAGGGATCATATATACCATTATGTACCAAGGTATATATCAAAGTCTAGCTGAATATGTGATCACCAGCGAAATAACAGGCACCTCTGCCTCTCAGTCATCTGTAGGGTCCACAGAACTCTTCCAAGGCTAAGAACAGATAAAGTAGATTGTTGTATAAGCTCAACCAAATAACAGATTGCAAAACAGACTAGATAAGAAACTCAATTCAATTCATTTTCAGTTTGATGGTATTAACCTTGCAGTCAAGGAATTATGACACTGAGCTGTCTCAGAACAAAATCTTATCTATACCAATTGTGAGAGGACATGATGACATACTCCTTCTGCCTTTCTTCTCCTTCCACCTATAAAGATACCCACAACAGCAGCAAAACTCAACATTCTTCTGTCTAGACCAGAATTCACTTCTGAGCAGGAGTATCATTCTAAATAGTGAACAACAGGTTCTAGGGTGGTGGTGGTTGTTTTAAGGAAAATTTTTCAATTGTTGTATGATGTGTCATTGGAGAAATGTGTGTGGATGTACGCTTGCCTGTAGCAGAGGGGAAGGGAGGGATCAGGGCCAGGTGCTCTCTGGATGATTCTCTTACTGTCAGTTTCTGTCTCCTGCTCTCTCCTTTTTTCTTACCTGCCAGTCTTTCATTCCCTAATGGGGGCTGCCTGTAGGAGGTGGTCAACTCCCTTTTCTCCTACTCCTTAGCCTAACCCTGTGGCACAGGCTACTGTGGGGCTGGCTATGGCCATTTCTACACAACACTGTTATAGTGCTATTATTCCACTTTCAACCTCCTATGGGATCCTGGGGTTTGCAGTTTAGGGAAGGGCATTTATATCTTAGAGCCAGAAAGCTCTTCAGCCTCAGTAAACTACAAACCCCAGAATTCCACAGGATGTTGAAAGTGGAGTAATAGCACTATGACAGTGTAGTGTAGAAATGGCCTTTGAAAGCTTTCAGCTTGCTGCTACTGCTATTGCCAGAAAGGGTGGCTGGGAATGAATCAAAGTGCACGCTGGTCAGAAGAGGAGGGTGCAGTGAAACTTCTTGTCACCAAAACAAAAGGCAAAGTCAATAAATTTTTAGGAACCAGTTCAGGACAACCAGTGCAAAGTGGCTGAAAGACAACAATGGATATGTGCTGGCAGTCAACAGTTATGGAGCCAGTTACGTATGATAGCAGATCAGTTCTCTATGCTTTTTGGATTTCTTGGGGTGGGGAAGAGAATACTCTGTCCATTAACTTATTTATTGGTAATATTTATATCACTGGCAATATGCAATCCAACCTGGTTGGGCTGTGCGTACCAGAACACAGTGTTAAGACTATCCTGGCTGTGGAGATGGCCAGATGTGCAGCTAGTTGGTTTGATTCCTGGATGTGTGCAAATCAAATTGTCACCATACTCTGGCTGCTGCTCACTAGGGTTGGCATGTTGCACCCTGAGACAAAGGAGATGGTGCTCCCTGCACCCTCAATCTAGGCATAGACGCCGACTGGACAACTGGCTCTTACTACAAGACTGGCAGCAGGCTAAGGTCATCCACCAAATCTAAGGACAGCAGGCTAGTTTAGGGGTGCAAGAAGTCTATGGGGTGTGTTCAAGAAGAATAAGGAGATGCTATTGCTGCCCGCCCCAGAATCTGCTGCCTGAAACTGATGCCTTACTTGGTCCATTGAGAGGGCTGCTCTGCTCTTGGTACTCCCTAAACCAGAATCAGTCATTCTACAGTCAAGCGCCGTTTAATTGGCATACAAATGGTGCATGGGCAGTCAAGATATGAGTCAGGCTTTGCAAAAAAATTAATTTACACTCTCCTCCTACACCAAGCTGGGACAGCCAGAAAGCAAAACAAAGTGTGCCTAGTGGAGTGTGATTCACTTGAGCTGGCAAAGGCGAAATTTGGCTTGCCATGGGATTTATGAGTAAATCACTCCTCAATGATATAGGGGAGGGAGAGGGAGCAAGAAACAAAATGTTATCTTCCAGCCCATCTTTCACCCCAAGTGTCCCAAAGAGGCTTCTCTCAGCACAGAACTAAGCCAAGTCCTGAAATGAGAAAGCAGAGACAAGTATGCCACAAAGAAGCAATCGATGCAGAAGATTCAAGCAATCAGTCAACCGGAGGGTGTTGAGGCGGTGAGAGGAATGAAGTAAAAGTCTGGCAGTGAGAAGCCTGGATTTGAAGGGAGGGAGAAAGAAATACATGGATTTCCCTCACTTTTTTAGCACCATTTATTTTAGCACTTGACAGTGGAGCAGGATTTAAGCAACACCCCATCTGGCTCTTTACTATCCTCATGAAGTTTCTCTCAACTCTGCTCAAAATCGCTATTTGCTTGTCAGGCAGGTGCAGTTGCCAGAGCCGCTTGAGTCTTCTTCCCACCCCTTCATCTTAATGGAAGAACCCATTAGATGCAGAAATGCTAGGCAGATTAATCAACTTAAGCTTTAATTAATGACTGAGTGAGGATTAATTTAAATTGGTGGGGCTGAGAGATAAGGACAGTTTACTTTTTTGAGCTCTTCTGGTTCTGCAATGTTCCTGTAATGCATTTCAATGGAAATCAGATTAATATTCTTAATTGTTTACCTGGGTTTATAGTCCTAGTGAAATTTATACAATGGATTGTTGATTATTTGCTCTGTTAAATGAAAGGCAATTATTAGTTTAAAAATGAAAGAGAAAGAAAGAAAGAAAGAAAGAAAGAAAGAAAGAAAGAAAGAAAGAAAGAAAGAAAGAAAGAAAGGCAGGCAGGCAGGCAGGCAGGCAGGCAGGCAGACTTGTTCTCATTGTGGGAGGAACATCTGTTTCTTAAATTGCTTCCTTTAACATTTCATGGAAGTGCCTGCATGGAGACATTGATAATATAGATTTCTGTATGTTTAATTAATGGATGAATTGGTTATATGTCAGGTGGTTCATCAGCCAAATAGCAGTTTTCAAAGAGATAGCTGTGTCAGGGCCCTGGTGGTGCAGTAGTTAAATGCTGGTACTGCAGCCACAAGGTTGTGAATTCAATCCTGCAGGGCTCCAGATTGACTCAGCCTTCCATCCTCTGCAGGTCAGTAAAATGAGTACCCAGATTGTTGGGGGCAATTAGCTAACACATTGTAAAGCGCTTAGAGAGCACTTAGCTGATAAGCGGTAGAGAAATACACATGCTATTGCTATTGCTATCATAGAGCTCCTCCAAATGTGGGGGGGTCACAATATTTGTTGCTGTAGTTCTCTGTTGTTGTTTGTTTGTTTTTTGTTTGTTTTTTAATATCTATATAATATTTCTGTTGTCCAGGACTATTTTCTGGAAATGCCTGGCATCAGTTGCAACAGTTTATTCACACTCTTGAGTGGGTTCATTTTTAATTCTGAGACATATTGGAAAATTCTCTTCTCTTCTATCTCTTCTCTTTCCTTCTTTTTTCTTTAAATATGTTATAGTGCTATAGTGCATCAGTGAAATACCTTTTCACTATAACTCTAAAAAAATTAAAACATTCAGAGAGGAGAAAATTTCCTCTTTGAACTATAAGACCACCTCAGTAAACTATTGTTATTATGTGCCTTCAATTTGTTTCTGACTTATGATGACCCTAATATGGGCCTATCATGAATTTTTCTTGGCATGATTTGTTCAGGGGAGGGGATTGTCCTCACCTTCCTCTGAGGCTGAGAGTGTGTGACTTGTCCAAGGTCACCCAGTGGGTTTCCATGCCCAAGAGAGTATTTCAACCCTGACCCCCTCAGAGTCCTAGTCTGGCATTCTAACCACGATGCCACAATGGCTCTAGCAAACCACTTGAGGCCCAGTGTAGCTACTTTGAGGCCCAATGTTAGGGAAAAGCAGGATACAAATGATAGTAGTAGTAGTAGTAGTAGTAATAATAGTAATAATAACCATGCACCAACTTTAAAAAAATATTAAGAGCTCCTTTGGAGATCCAAAATAGCTAAAACATTCTACAAAAAAAGAATGGGATGAATGGATGTAAAGGTGACAACAACCTGCAAAACCTGACAACACCCAAGGAAGTATGTCACAAAGTTTTTTTTAGACCAATCTGGAAGAACCCTGGGAAAGTGAACTGAAATCTGTGAAAGCTCTTGCTAAAATAAAGTAATCTTATCAATCTTATAGGTGCTTCTAGATGACTTCCCCATGTTATCTTTTCATAGCAATCAAATATTATTCAATTGATAATCTAACAGTGAATGCCTGTATTTTTCTGCTCTACCTATTAAATGTGTATGGGATCAACCCAAATTATGCTGATTTCAGATGGCAAACATATGATATAGTCACAGGAGAAATCAGTTGACAGGTTTTCGTTGTGGTGTTAGCTGCATTTCAATGGCAACAGAATTCCACTTCTTTCAGCTTTCCTCTGCAAGTGTGATCCAAATGGTTGGAGGTGAGATCCTGGTCTCACTATTGATTATTAGCACTGCTGGACAAATGCCCCTCCCCAATAAATATGCCCTGGCTTAGTCATTCTCCCTTTCCCCAGCATAAGGCTTCCCTCCCTTTTCTCCTTGCCTCTGCTTCCTGTTATGGAGAGGTGAAGGTGAAACTATTCTCAGGAGAAAGCAAGCAAGCAAGCAGACTCAACAGGTGCATGGAAGTAAACATGGAGAACAAACACAGCCAAGCATCATGCCATAGTAAGCATTACAGTCATGATTATCCTCACCCTTACTTCTGTACTAGATCAGTATGTGTTTTTTTGTATGTGAGTTAAAAGGAGGAAGGAAGAGGTAGGGTTAAAAATGCAGCAGCACCTTTAACTAGTTTCTATTTTTGCATGATCTTTCATGGATATAAACTCACTTCTTTAGATGCAGTACTGAGTGGCATTAGGACTTCAGTAATTCTGCTTGCTTTGTACCCACTACTTTAAGTTCATTAAACATGTGTGGGTGGGTGTGGAGACAGGGGACAAATAAGGGATATAGACTTCTTATCTCATCACTACCGTACAACACTGCATTCTCTGGTTGTTGTCATGCTATTCTGCACGTCTATCTATCTATCTATCTATCTATCTATCTATCTATTTAGTATGTTTGTCTTGCCCCATATCTGGAGGTGACATAAATAAAATTAATTTAAGGCAATAAACAACAATAACATTAATTTTAAAAGATTAAAAATGTATCAAGTCATTTTCCACTTAAAACCAGACAATTAAAAACTAATGTGAGTAATGTAAAGTAATGCTGACCATAGCATCTGAGTTAAATCACTTTGGACCCAAAGACTTTTTTTTAAAAAAGCCATGTTTTGACTTGGCACTATAAGAAAACCAGTGTTGGTGCCAATGGAGTGTCTGAGAGGAGGGAATTCCTTAACTGGAGTGCCATAGCAGAGAATTAATCACTGACAATTTTCAAAAACCATTTCTTCTTCCATTTGCCATTACATCCCCAGCTTTAAGTGTAATATCCTATCATGGTGGAGGTAGTGAATTGAGGGTTACATAGGGCCGCCATACTGTGCCATCATGCTGCCATGTCTTGACTTGCTACGATAAGTCATTCCTGTTAAACCACTGTTTTCATAATGCCAAAATGGGAAGAAAATGGTGACCAAAGATCAACAGAAGAAGGAAGTATTTACAGGAACCTTATCATCACATCCAACTTCAGGTGCACCCCCACTCTAAACATGACATTTTGAATCTAGAGAAAGCACATTGAAAAACAATGTCACATCAACCCATTTTATTTAAAATTGTTGATTTTATTGCAGCATGAACAAAATCCTGGCTGATATTGGGAAATTAGGATGAGTAAATGACAAAGAGGGTGCCCTTTCCCTCGCTAATATTACCATCAGTGAATATTACCCTAACAAATTATGTAATCATTCTATTGCATTCATTACGTAATCACCAACAACAATGTACATGTATAATTATTCCTCATTTTACAGGGTAATCCTCTGCGTATTCACTCAGGTGTAAGTCCTATTGCACTCAGTGGAGCTTACTCCCGGGTAAGTGTACACAGGGCTGCATTGTAAGGCCATTTCCTTACTACACTGTTATAGTGCTATTATTCCACTTCCAACCTCTTATGGAATCCTGGGGTTTGCAGTTTAGGGAGGGTCCTTTAGAATTCTCAGCCAGAGGGCTCTTTGGCCTCAGTAAACTACAAACCCAGAATTGCACAGGAGGTTGAAAGTGGAATAACAGCACTATACCTGTGTAGTGCAGAAATGGCCTGATTGTCTTTTACCACCAGCATTCCCACATGGGATGTGTGGATTTACTATTTGTAATACTAGTGAATTATGTTTCATATGACATTCTACTTTAAAATACATGCACTTTCTTTTATTTTGGTGATTATTCTGTTTATTGGTGTGACTTTTAAATTTGGAATTATATTTGTCATTGGGCTTTTCTTCTTCTGTTCTCTTTTCCCTTTCTTCCATTTATAGGAAGTCTGTCTCTGTGCCTGCATGTGTATTTAGTGTAATCAATTTATTTACAAAGGTACGTGTTGAGCAACTAGGAAGCTATTAAGCATAGAGGCAGACTCTGCTAGATTCCCACCCCCGACTCAAAAAAAAAAAAAAAACCCAGGTAGCATTACATTCTATGATAGCATAGTCTGCAACAGTGTTATTGATGATAACTAGGAGCAAGCTTATAGGGTCAGTCATGAGCCATTTCATAAGAACAGACCATTTGACAAACACCTTGGCAAAACTCAGTCCCAAATTGCTCCCAGCACAAATATTCTGCTTATAAGATTAGCTCTGAATTATATACTACCCAACATTTCAAATGAGAAACCCTTTCACATCTCACAATTATAGCGCTTTGATTCTGTTTCAGCTTTCATGGCGACATTCCATTGGACTCCTCCTAGGTTTTGGTAGTTTGGTCAGAGGCACCAGAAGGGAATTCTCTGGCTGATGATTCCAAAGGCCCCTCCTCCACTGCCAGTCCCAGTGTGCCGCCATGGAAGTGGAATCAGACTGCTATAATTGTATAATGTGAAAGGACTAGAAATGAAGAGCATCCTGGTCAAGTCCTACTGTTGGCGTACTTTCCTTGCCCTGCACTTACCCCTGTTACTTGCGGGCATCCTCAATTCTTTTATTTTTATTTACAAAAGCTATTTCTAAAAGTCTACACTCTGGCAATAACATGTGTGTGTAAGGATGGATAGGTGAAGAGACCAAAAGGTTGGGTGGAACAATGTTCTCTGAAATTTGACAAATTAAAACTGACAACAGATCTTGAGCTGCTGTTGCCAGGCCAGAGCCTAGAAAAGTAACTTTGGGGAATGACAGCCCTCAACAGCCCTAGGTCAGTATAAAGCCCAAAGGGGTCACTTTTCCAAGGTCCACACTAGAATTCTCTGGTTCTCATAATGGGACCTTTCATTTCAAGTACTCATTTCACAGATTTTAGGAGAAGTCATATGGTGTGGAAATACCCCAGTGTTTCCTTCCAGGAGAAGGCTAATGTTGAGCTCTTTTATCACCTCTACATTCTCTTTCCATGATAGCTCTGGGGTTTTTTTTCCCAACTACTGTGTTTGATCAGGATTGAGTCTCTCATGCCTTGATTCCAAGTAACTTCTGTTCCTCTACTTCCATTTCAGCCTCTGTCTTAGGGCTTTATAGTCCACAAAGGCAAAAACACCAGGTCAGCTGACAATACTACCTCCCATAGTGAAGAATGGACCAAAAGCAACTGAAGGGCAAGAAAATGCTGAATGAGCCAAGAATTCAACATCTATTGTTTCTTATTTGTTATTCAAATTTTATTTTTAGGATCACTGGAGAGTTCCTTACTAGAACTGGAAAGCATTCCCCAAAACCATAAAAATCAAGCAGCCAATCAACTTCCTCCTACCAAAAACAAAACAAAACAAAAACAAGAGACAAACAAACACACAGAGAAAAAGGAGTCTGTGGCCCACTGTTTTTGGCCATTTCCGCACCATGACATCCTTGTGCATCATCCCATGGCAGTCCTGGCAGGGAAAGGAGTGCAATAGGACTTTGCACCTCAGCCTCTGCACCCTTTGCACCTCACCAGCTCCCTGCAGAAGGGAGCACGATGGCCCCGCCTTTTCCTTCCGCAGCACAGCCGGGCACTTTCCCATGCTGCATCATGGATGGAAAAGTCACCATCATGCTCCCCTCCCCTTTCACATGATGGTAAGTAGGGGAGCACCGTGCGATCATAGGTGTGAACGCAATGTTTAGGGACAGGATAGCAGCAGGCTGGTGACAACGTCACACGGAAGCACGACCAGCCAACCGCTGCCATCCTGTCCCCAAAGCAGTACAGCCCTGATGTGCAGAGATGACGTTTGATGGACCTATTCAGGACAGGCCCATCAGAGCCACTATTATAATCGGATACAATTCAAACAAGATCTGCCAAAGACAAAAATTAAGGAGAAGCAATACTGTAAATTAACTGGATGGTATTCAGTTGACCTCTTCCACTTCAGAAGCAGTTTCTATGAGGAGCTGTGCCTCTGACCCTCTGCTGTAAGCACTTCTGTGGACAGTTGGTATAGGCACTGGATTTGATTTTGGGGCAGCAAGAGAGGGGAATGTCTTGTTGTATGAGTGAAAGTCCAGTGATGTGACACTGGATTTCATCCATTTAAAGCCCTGATCTGTTCTAGAAGCTACAGAGAGGCCATACACAGCCTCCTAAGGCATTTTCATACTATACTGGCACAGCTACATCCTATGGAATAATCCTGGGGTTTGGCCCTTTTTTCAGAGGCACCACAGGAAAATTCTTTGGCTAAAGATCCTAAAGGCCCCTCACTCAATTGCTAATCCTAGGTTTCCATAGGATGTTGCCATGGCAGCTAAAGTGAAATCACAGCATTGTAACTACTCCACAATGAGAAAGGGCCCCTGGATGCCTATGCAGACTAGTGAGGTCCATCCACATGATATTTGTATTTATTGTGTGCACAGCAGTGTTTGCTGTGGAAAATTTGTGCCAAGGACACACATTTCCAAAGGTTCAGAGACACAGGATGGTCAGTAAGCGGAGAGCCATGGCCATTTCCGCACTAGCCTGTTATAGTGCTATGATTCCATTTGCAACATCCTATGGAATCCTGGGGTTTGCAGTTTTGGGAGGGGCCAGCTGGCCCCTCCTGAAACTGCAAACCCCAGGATTCCATAGGTTGTTGCAAGTGGAATCATAGCACTATAACAGGTTAGTGCAGAAATGGCCCATGATTGGCTGTTTGGCTCTCTGCTGGATATCCACTGCTTGTTCCCAGACATTGATTTCCTCTTTAAATTTTAGACTTTTGCATGCAGCAAAAACATCTGCTACCGAAAGTATAAATCAGCAGCCCTGTTTTCCAATGAATTCTATGGCAATGGACAGGGTGCTTTTTCAGACTACAACTCTTAGAATCCCCCAGCCAGCAGGGCCAATGGTTTCAGAATTAATCACAGAGAATTGTGGAAGTTATTGTCCAAAAAAGTCAATGTGGTGGAAATATTTCGTAGAAAGTGAGCGATCAATATTGCCAATAGTGGAATGGATGAACCAAGGGTCTGTCACTTAACAGGGAAGTATCCTGCAATTGTCACAGAGCAAGCGCTAAATGTAACAGGAAAGATAGTAATGGTTTTCTTCCAACAGTGGAATAAATATTCATACTAATTTGGGGCATCTATAAGAAACAAGAGATATAGTAGAGAGTGAGAGATACACTAGGAAGCATGCGATTTGACCCCATAAATCAGTTGTTTTACTTGAAGGGGTAAGGAGAGACCCAGCTGAGCCTGTTCATCCAGTATCACTTACCTATGAAAAATAATGAGCCATCTAATGCTGCCCTGTCTCCTCACAGGCACAAGATTTGAATAGAAAATGTAGTGCTCTTCAAATTATGTGAAGATTGCTAACAACGACTGAATATGTCAAAAGAGTTCAATAGTTTATAATTTGGTGATGTGCACTTGGTGGGACTCGGATAACTTGATTATAGGTTTAATTGAGAAGCCTGGCTCTGATTACTAATCTGAGAGTCCAGAGATAAAAAGGTTAGCAAGAGAACTCTCGGTTCTTCTGCCATACTGTCTTCACTCATGGACACAATTAGGATAATTATCAATGCGATTTAAAGGTTGTGGCCCTGGAGTCCTCTTTCTGTATTTCTGTGCTGATGATGGCATCGAAGTAGTATACACCTTGCTCAAGAGAACCCATTCAAAGGGCAAATGGGCATATGAACATGTCCCATCTTGAATCAGCCCAATACTCCCCTATTATTGGTGAATAATTGGCAGCAGTTCTCTGCAGTCTCATGCAATGAAAGTGGTCTCATTCAAGCTTGTTACTTAATATTGCAGATTGAACTGGGAGTTTTATACAGGCAAAACTGATGTTCTACCCAGAGGCCATGCTGCTTAGGTGATTCTAGGAGCTGTATTAGTCCAAAAGGTAACTTTTTCCAAGCTCTGCCTCTCATGGAGCAATAACCTTTCCTATTCTGTTCAAGTAGTATGGTCCTTTTTGCACTATGTTCTGCCAATGGTGTCACTAGGAATGACTCTGGGAGCCAAAGTCCAGGGTCACACAGTTAGGGTTGTCAGGACCAGAATATTGCAGGCCCTTAGATCTCGGTACCAAAACCTGAGACCTAGTGATGATTTCTTTGTGACGTCACAGGGGTGGGACCTGGTGATATTACAAGGGACAGCCCCAGTGATGACATTAAGCATAGCATCAACCACAGTTATACAGAGTACAAAACAACAACCACAGCAAACTCTAATTCTAGCAAATGAGGGACGTTTATATGCACACACTTTTCAAGTCAGCACTGTCATCCTGAGATTTCTTCTGCTCTAGACTGGAATGGACTGGAAAAGAGATATGAGATCTGGGAAACCTATCCACAGTCCAGGGCCAAACTGAGGTAGAAAATGAGGGCAGCAGCAAAGAGTGATCGACAGAGAGTTCAGGGCTGGTCCAAGATATTTTGCTGCTTGATGTGAAAGACAAGATGGTGTCCCAGCCCAGAAATTGATTGTGCTAGCAACCAAATTGTACTTCAGTACTAAGGATAGCATCCTTCTCCATACCTTGGATTGCCAGTGAAAACTGGCAAGGGCTCTTGTACCTTTAGTGATTATGCAGAATAGGGAATGTCAGCAGATGTTGCCTGTTACCTGGTTGCACGACAAGCAACAGAGCCCTGTTCAGTGTTCACTCTGGCAACCCTAAGTCCATACTTAAGGGCACCAGATTAGCTTAGGGGGTGCAGAAGCAGCCTATGTTTACCACATGGCTCTGTTTCCAACAATTTGTTGCCGATTCCTCAGGATCTTTCACTTGAGACGACAGCACCTACCTCATAGTAAGGCTGGCCCCTCCAACTAAGCCAGCATGTGTTTGCTAAGGCCCACTGGTGTGTTGTTGCTTGCTGCAGCATCCTCTCTTTTTAATTTAAGGATATTTTATCATCAAGGGGGCTCAAGCCAAAAACACATACATTGAGTTACAGATGCTCATTTGAGCATTTGTAAGCATATGTTATCCTTCACTACAACAAAAATCGTGTTCCTTTCCAAGTAAATGTGTTTAAAATCAAGGCAGCCAAAACAAATTCCATGTTATTCCTCTAGTCATGGTGGTACTACACTTTAAGTGTGTTTTCCTTCTTTCTTTTTGAATCAGGATTGGCAAGCATTTGTTGTTGCTGTTATCTGTTTGCTGTAGTATGTATCAGGAATGCACAAGCAGTTGCAAGGGACAGAACGGCAGTACGTGTGAGGGCTGTGAGAGGAAGAGAAATGTTAAGTGTGTGCTTCACAGCAGAAATAACATCACATGGCCATCTAAAGTGGGGAGGGGATGCTAGACCATTAAATGCAGAGTCTACGAGTAACTGCGTACATTGCTGTGTGCTTCCTCACATAAGGATGCAAAGGAAAATGGCTTGCCTGTAACTGTTCCTGGATCCAAAACTCTCTTCACATAGTGGGAGCTGACCATCCGAGGTGGGAACTGCCTCAGAAATCTGTAACTGCATCATGGAGCGGCATTGCAGGCAGCTAAAAGATGCCACTGTGACCTTCTCCCAGGGAGTCTCTTCTGTTCTGAAGTACTCCAGTAATCAATTTCATGCTGCTTGCCACAGTAATAAAAATGTATGAAAAATCATGCAAAACAGATGGGGAAGGACAGCAGATGCACACATAAACTACATTCTGATTTGGTCTTCCAGTGAGAACTGTCTTAGCTGTACCTTGTTTTCCAAAGTGAAGGCTTGTAACTTTTCTATGCCAAGCACATTTGACTTCCAGAGCCATGACAGCCGCAGGTGCCTTTCCCTATCCCTGCTGTGCTGAGTTATTGGTGATGTGATTACCTCATACCTACCTCTACCAATCTCTATCCTCCAGATGTGCTGGATGACAACTCCAAACATTGCATTAACCGTGCTGAATGGAGATGGTGGATTTATAAACCGACACATCTGGAGGGCAGAGGGTTGGCAGAGGATTGAGGAAGACTTCATTTGACTGAAGCTTTGTTTTTCAAGGTATTTCCAAAGGCTGTGTACTCCAAATGTCAACCCTTAAGCAATTCAGAGGAACTTGGTGGAAGAGAGTGTGCATTTTTTTAAAAGGTCTTAGCAGAAAAACTGCTTCCATACTTAATTACATAAATAGTGCCAAGAAATTCATCTGCATTTACAGTTCTGTGGGTGTATGTGTAGTAATACCTTGATACAGGGAAATATAAACCACCAAAATAACTGAGTCTGTTTCTCATATTTCTAAATAACATAGTGAGCTTTGAAAATGTCAGATTATTTATAGGTATGCAGTTCTTTTCTTGCATGTGATCTCTAACTGGAGAGGCATGAAAGGGGTTTTGAAACCACCTCAGCTGTGCCCTGCAAGAAGGGCAGAGGGGAGATTTAAGCTTTCAGACATTCCTGCTATTATTTACAATGGAGTCCAAGACTAGCACACATCACAGAAGACAGCATGCTCTTTGACCACAGAAGATGCACAGCTTTCTGGATTCTTATACGCTTCCAATATGATGGGTTGAAACACCTTGTTTAATTTTTTAAACAGGCTTTTATTTTGTGTTCTGAGAAATAGGACTAGAAGGAATAAAAAAGTAAGCATAACCAAGTCTACATTGACAGAAATGAGTTTGCATATGATCCAAGCAGCCTCCCCTAAATCTTGTGCCCAATTCCTAAGAAGACTTTTCTTTTGTTTTTGAGTGACTTTTAAAATAAGTAAATAAATAAAATATAAATAAATAAATAAATAAATAAATAAATAAATAAATAAAATAAAATATCTGCTGCTGTGTGGCATAGTATCAGCAATAGCCAACATTTATAAAGAATGGAAGGAAGAAGATAAGAACTGAGTCATAATTAACAGGGGAACATTAGCTTAGTTACAACAATGTAGTGGAACTATGACCAGGATGAACAATATGCTTTCCTCCAGATTTTGTTGTACTGCAACTTCCATCCCCCCTTAGCATAGCGTAGCCATTGATGAATGGCATCACATTCCAGCAAAAGGTAGGGGTTTGAGTGTTGGGCTAGGACTCCAGGAGATGAGGAAGATGTAGAAACCCACAGGGAGATTTTGGGGAAGTCACATTCTCTCAGCTTCAGAGGAGGCAATGGCAAGTTTCCTCTGAATAAATCTTACAGTTACACTTACTCAGAAACAATTTGAAAGCAGACAGCAATGCAAACATTCTTTGTAAAGAATGGCTTTGAAGGAGGGAAAGGAGGTGGTTACATGAAGAGAATCTTCAATAAGGCAAGGCTGTCCTCAGGTATTTTGCCGCCTGAGGGAAAGGACCAGATGGTGGTCTCCTCTGTTTCCTACACAACAGGTGACTGAATTGGCAGCTGATACTTCCTCCAACACTGGCAATGGGATAGGGTGCTCCACTATGCTCAAAGACAGAGAACTGTAGGAACAGGTAATGTTTAGCAATTGAAGGGCAGTCTATATGCCGTACCCTAAACTCTTGTTTTGCTAGAGAACACCTGGTGAAGGAACTCAGGCTAAGGAGCAGCTGGGAAAATGGCACCCTTGTGCCTCATCCTCTAAAATCTGAGACAGCTCCCTCACTCTTCCAAATGGTAGGCCTGCTCCTTGTTCCGGGCATAAGAGGAACATAGCCGATTTCCGCCAGCCGGCCCCTCCCGAAACTGCAAACCCCAGGATTCCATAGGATGTTGCAAGTGGAATAATAGTGCTATAACAGTCTAGTATGGAAATGGCCATAGAGAGAAACAATTGAATTCTTTGAGGCATCAGAGTTTTCTCTGGATGACTGGAGACGGCAGAGCTGCTGCACATGTGAAAGCTACAAGTAGGAGACATGCTAGGATATCAGAGCAGATCAGGGTGAATATAAGGCTTTGGAAAGTTTTAATGGTGAAGGCAAGATGCTTGTGAAAGACCCAGGAATAAACAAGAAGCTATGCAGGCATTTCAAGAGGGGTGTCATGTAAGTGACAAGAGATGAATGGGATTGCACTGTAAATGAATGGTAAGATGTGTAGGTGGAAAAGAGGTAGAGTTCAGCTGAGACCAGTGTAATTGCCTGGCACTGAAGTAGCAGAACTGTCAACTGCCAAAGCATCATGCTTGCCTTTGTCCTCGCACGTCGTTCTCTCAGATTTCTGATGCAAGTGTTTGAAAACTGTACATTTCTCCCATGAATACTGTCATCTGAAATTGCCCCCCTGCTAAAGAAGAAAAGGCAACGAGGATACAAATGCAAGACAGCAAGGAGGTTACTATTAGGAAGTGACAGGGAGATGACAGCACACACATATCCCGTGCCATCGTAATGAGTTTTAACATCCATTCAGGATCATGAATACTTAGGAAATGATTAAGGAGGAAATGGATTTTGATACTTCTTGTGATTTTGCAATAGTTTCATGCTGTCACTCAAAGATGTTGAGAGTAGGAAGTGAGGAGAACCCTAATGCATTGAGGAATCATCTCAGGTCTCTTTCAAGTTTTCCTCAGCTGTTGGCTCCACAAGTCTCTCTTCCCCTGTCCCCAGGACTCACTTGTGCTTAAAATCATTAGAATTATATTTATGACAGCTTGCTTCCTTGTGAGTCTTCTCTTGTGCAATCACCCGGGGCCTGGGTCACACAATTTTGTAGGCAGCTTAGACATCAAGGTCTTCTGCTTGTAAGCTTCCCATGTTTTCTCACTACTTCCTCTTCCTTTTTTTGTTTCCAGTCAAAATCTGTGGAAGCGATGAAGACAGAAAAGCTGCACAACTGTATTTTAGCTACTAGTGTTGGGGAGAAGACCGGATATAAGTAAATAAAATAATATTATTGTTCAGAGTTGTCACTGTAGATGTCTCCTAGACTGGCAAGACCAATGTTTGGAATACTTACTGCTTGGCTGTAAAACTGCCTGGGAACTCTTGGGTCTCTCTCTCTCTCTCTCTCTCCTTTTCCCCCAGCCTCCCTCCCCTGTATTATACCCTCCAAATGTCTTGATTTGGCAGAGGCAGTCCCAAATGATCCTCTGTCATTCTATTTTTCACCTGTTTTTAAAATGTCCCAGTTTCTCTCTCTTCCTCCCACTTTCCCCCTTTGTCCTCAGCTTACTTCCATTGCTGCAAACTGAGTTCAAAGTGCACAAGTAGTTTCTACCTAATTAACTCAGCAGGAAAGAAGGGGACAAGAATCTTTCCCTTCCCAGTAGGTACAGGCAAAAGCAAACTGCCACAGCCTCTCCTAGCTTGTGCATTCTTTTGCCATCTTGACCTCAATCCGATGTTGCTTGGCTGCACGCCTCCTGGTTTTCCTCTGTGAAATGTTGGGGAGAATGCAACACATGAGTCAGGGCATCATGCCACTGATGCCTCCCTCCCGAACTCCTGTGAAAAATGAGAACTTGAAAGAATTGTTGGTGGGGTGGGACATGATATAAAAATTTTGAAATATATATTTGATGATTATGAGGAAGCTTTTACTACCAGTTAGAACTGTCAAAATAGGACCTGTCAGGATAATTGGGGGAAAGCAATTTCCTAATGAGATAAAGTGAAGGATATATATCTCCTTCTTCCAGAGCTGAGTTAAAACCAAGTTACAGCGTATTGGGAAATTGTGGAGAAGCATTTTTGACACCTGTCACTCCCATACAAAGTGAATGCATTCTGTTATAGATATGAAGTAATGATGTTGAATTAGGACAAGCAGGCTCCATGTCCATCCAGGCAAGATGAAAAGAGACCAGATGGACTTAAAGGGATGCAAATGATTCACGGCGGTCATGTTTACGCAGCCAGCAAGATCCCATCTGGAAAATGAATTCAGCCATACTGGGGCAAGGTATGCCTTTGCTTGGAGAGTAACAGAGGATTCAGACCACACACACGCGCACGCACACACACACACACACAGAAACAGAGGCAGGAAATGCTACAGAATGTGAAAAATGAACACAGGCAACTCTTTGAGAAAGTAATAAAGATATTTCAGAGGCCGGTTATTTCTGTTTCCTTATCTCCTCCTTTCAGGTTTCCCATAGCTCTGTCTGTTTACCAGCCTGTGAGCATCAATTGGTTTAATGGTCAGACAGATCAACAAAAGCTTTAGCAGACAAATTAGCGGCAGCCCGTTTTAACAGATGAAGGTGCACATTAAGGGCAGGCTTGTTTATATTTTAAGGCTGTCTTACTTCTGGTGTATTACTGTATGAGGGAAGGGGTAAGAAAATGTGAATGTCAGCCTAGCTTTTGAACTATGGTTAAATCCTGTTGTTAGTCCTCACTCAAGTAGACCCATTCAATCAATGGAATTCATAAGTGTTGACTCACCATACATCAGTTGATTGAATGGGCCTACTCTAGCTCGAACTAACCAAATGGATGCCAATCTATGAGAGCTAAGTTCCATTGGCTGTCAGTAGTCTTAGGCCATTTCTGCACTACACCGTTACAGTGCTATTATTCCACTTTCAACATTCTGTGGAATTCTGGGATTTGTAGTTTACTAAGGCCAAAGAACTCTCTGGCCGAGAATTCTAACTGCTCCTCCCTAAATTGCAAACCCCAGGATTACATGGGATGTTGAAAGTGGAATAATAGCACTCTAACAGTGTGGTGAGGAAATGGCCTTACTCTTCATTCAGTATCTCATGGAAGTTTTGGTGATATAAACCATATATTTATTTTAATGAATTAATTTTTATTATACTGAAAACATTTGTGTTCATGAATTGAAGTGCCTTGGCTAATCCTCTGCCTTTTATTAATGGATTAATCAATTCAGTTGTGAAATGGCAGGTGACAGCCACCCAAAATCTCACTTTGCAAAGGTGAGTGGTAACTGCTCAGCAAGCAACAGAACAAGAAAAGGCTTGTGCAAATTAAAAAACACAGAATGTGGCTGCTATAAATTATCATGCTCTCACTTCACAGCTTGCATGAACAATACACTTATTTATTTATTTAGCTCACATTTTGGCAAGGTCATCCCCATGATCCCACATTGGGAGTTGCCAGGATAATCTCCTGTGCTTTCCATCTAGCTAAATTGGATCTATCACAGTCAATGCCTCCAATTTACAGCTGCAAATAACACAGCAAATAAATGATTGAGCAACATTCAGAGAAAGTTCTTAAGTTCTTGTGAAAGTCCTACCTGGCAGTGGATTGAAAGGATATATGGTAGAGTGGATTAAGTTTTAGACACAGGCTATAAAGACTGGGATTCAACTCTACCCACCCACCCATACAAACACGTTGTAAACAAACATGAAACTCATTGGATAAGCTTAGACTGGTCACAGGGTTGCTGTGAAGATAAAATTGGAAGGGGGCTGTGTACATTGCTGAATTTGCTTTGTTTCCTGATTCATACCATTTCCCCACTACAGTTTTAAAGTGCTGCTATTCTACTATCAACCTCCTATGGCATTCTGGGGTTTGTAGTTTAGGGAAGGGCACTTCCAATTCTCAGCCAAAGAGCTCTTTGGTCTCAGTAAACTACAAACCCCAGAATTCCACAGGGTATTGAAAGTGGAATAGCAGCAGTTTAACACTGTAGTGCAGAAATGGCCTCAGTGTCAGATTTCAGAAGGGAAGCTCTGGGCAATATTGACTCCAAATGATGATAAAAGCCCACCTTGAAGTTCTCCAGACAGAACTGGAGAGGAGGAGGGATTGGACGCCTACTTGATCTGGGATGAATTTATGTTTCAGTGGATGGTTTGAAATGGAAGGAGTTCCGTGGTCTAAAAGCAGTCTAGTTGCTAGTGTCTCAACAGGAGTCACAGCAGGCCTGTGTTTCAATGGAACCTATCAATTTAGCCACACTTTTTCACATTCCAACTCCTGGAACTCATGAGTTGAGGACTTAGGGTAGTCATATTTCATACTTTACAGAGAATAGTTCTCAATTGCTCAGTGGACAGCTCTTCTGCTTAAAGGTGTCTTCTAGTCAAAGTCCCTGTTACAGATGGAGAACTATGGTCATCAAGAATTAACACTCAAACTGCACTAAGGAGATACACAGGTCGTCTGGTTACCGATGTCTTGGTCTTCTATTTAAACTTCACTAATTACTTCTGAAGTCTGACAAAGCTAAATAACCATTGGAAAATCTGCACATCTTCAGTTCTCTTCTGAAATTAATTTCCTCTTCTTTTGGCAATGTATAAGTGACCACCCTGTAAGTATTCTTTGGGCAAAATAAAGGAACTAATTCTCTTACTCTGGCAACATTGTGGAAGAAACTACAGACATGATGAAACAATAATCCTGACCTACATCAGGCAAAATGACTGAAACTAGAGAAAACATTTGTCCGTATATCTGGATCAGCTGAAAAAAGTAATCTGAGAGAAAAATCCCCAGACTGCAAATAATATAGGATGTGTTCCTTTTGTAGTCCTAGAAAGAACATAAAATGTAATCTGCCAAGCACAGGAGATAGATGTGGCTTGTTTGGATATGTATAGCCCTAAACATGAAACAACACATTCCCCCACAAATCAAAGTGTGAGCAGTTAATGGGAAAAGCAAAAGACAGATGACAGAATGGGACTGAATTATGGATGATATGGGGATTTTTTTTCCTGTGATGCTGAAGGATTTATAATAGGTGGCACTCATAAGCAAAAAGATGGAGAAAGCTCCTTTATATATGTAGTGTTTGTTTGATTTGAGAATTATTCATCAGACAAAATCTTCGGAGTCTAGAGCCATAACGAAAAGCAGTAAAAAGAGTGAAAATGGAATCTGAAAGAAAATGATCAGGCTCTTTTGGAAAATTGTCTGGACCTGGAAAAATAGCTGTGGTGGATATCTGGCAGGCAGAGAAAGCGTGTAGTGGAGTTTGTGAATCTTTCAAGAAAAAAGAAAAAAAGAACAAAGAGACAGGAATCACTGAGTGCTGAGAGAGTGGTGAAGAATCCAGAAATAACTAAAACAGAGGAACTCAATAAGAGTGAACAGGAAACAGTAGAGAAGAACTAATGACCAAAGCTGTAAGTCCCACTCAACTCAATTACTACCTAGCCATCTTGACTAGACATCACTTTCAGTATTGGCAGCAATTTGACCATCAATACCAGTAGGTAGGAAACATGAGCAAGAGGAGGTTCTTGTACTCAATCACTTCTTGCTTTCAGATTTCTCACAGGAAACTAGTCAGTCACTGTGTGAATACAACACTGGGCTAGACAGGCTTCTATCTGGTCCAATCCATCATGGCTCTCCTAATATTCTTATATTGCAGCAATTACTTCTTTTTTATTTGAAATATTATATATTAGAATAATATACTCATAACCATTTCTCTTTCATATGTACGATTATTCCATTTTCTCTAACTAGTGTAATTAAAATAATATATACCTAAACATTTATAGGTACATTATTTACAAATTAGTACTTATTGCAGTGATTACATCTGAGAAAACACACTCAGTTCTTTGCTGCTCCAGACACTAGGACATGAACCAATGGATTTAAACTACATGAAAAAAGATTCCACCTAAACATTTGGAAGACCTTCTTGAGTGTATGTGCTGTCTAGCAATGGGATAAATGATGGGTGGTGGAGTCTTGTTCTTTTGAGGTCTTTAAGGAAAAGTTGAATGCCTATCTTTTGGGAATGCTTTTTGTGTTCACCTACGTGGCAGGGGGTGGGACTGGATGACTCTTGCAGTCTCTTTTAACTCTCTGTTTCTATGATATCTTATGTAGTTTGCATTGTTAATGATTGCCTCAAAGCTGATGGAAAGCCAAGGATGACTCCAAGGATAAGTGAAAGCAGAATGTTCCCTTAAGCAGGATCTTTCCTGAAATCTCATTTGCTCTCCAAACTTAAAGTCACATCATATTCAGGTTGTACATAGCCCTGTAGTTTCCTGAGGCTAAAGATCTCTCCGGCTGCGAATTCCAAAATACTCCTCCCTAAACTGCAAACCCCAGGATTCTACACGATGTTGAAAGTGGAATAATAGCACTATAACAGTATAGTGCAGAAATTGCCATAGTATATGAATTAAGCCCTTTCACCACCATTTATTGTTGTTGCCACTCTTTCACTTCCCCAAACCAGTCTTTTTGGAGTCACCCATAACCAATGCTTTTTCACTGACCTTTATAATCCCTTCTGTCTATGGACTTTCACCAACAGCCAGCTTTTCTGAGGATGGAACCTAGACTTATGGAGCAGTGCTACTTACAGTGCTGGTCCATGGTCCTGTGCCAACCTGCCATAAGCTTTTGTTCAGTGGTAAGTTTCCAGGAAAGAAAGAAACAGTCCTAGCCAATGAGTCAAATATGATACTAGTCCCTGGCCCATTAAAAAGAAGAGACTATCTGTCCTTAACATCAGAGAGCCTGAGAAATACTGCTGTAGATGACAATTGGAGGGGCGGATTTCACTTCAGAGAGCAAAAGAGGGGTATCATTTTTGCTGTGCATGAAAATATTTCTGAATATCAAGGAATAAACTACATGGAATACATGAAAGGCACTTTTAAGTACACACTGTAAGAGTCATATTCATTGAATAAGAGCTTGGCAAACAGGGGCAAGGCCAATAGGCGTTTCACATGGGTGGAAGAGGCAGCATACGGTGAGCTTGTGTCTGTTGGACCAAATCTCTCCAGCCCCAGACAGTCTTTTGGGAGAATTTGTTAAAGTTGGTATGTCCATTGTATTAAGCTTGACTGTTTATGTGAACTGGATAGAGGCTTGCTTGTGTGCTCATTAGTGTTCCATTGTTTTACTGTGTTTTGGTGAGCTTTTGTCTTTTGGGTTAAGGCTGAGTGTCTGTGTGAGCTAAGTGGGGCTTGATTATGTGCTTGTTAATGCTCTATTGTTCTTTTGTGTGTAAGTCCAGAGGAAGTGAGTCAGAGGCTTGACAGAGGGAGGAGAAAGCAGCCAGCGTCTCTCCATATAATTGCAACCCTATTCCCTGGACCTTGGTGAACAGGCACTCAGTTAACAGAAGAAAGGCCAACAGGTGTTTGCATGGATGTTTCATGGGGCATTTTAAGGGGAAAGCCCGAAGTTCTGTTTTAGTGCTTTCATAAGACTACTAATATGGATGGTGAGGGAGCTGCTCTAGTGACCTGCAACAGCTGTGGTATGTTTGTTTTCTTGCCAGAGGATATGGGTAGCTACACCTGCAGCAAGTGCAAGTTATTTGATCTCTTGTAAGAGAAAATCCAGCAATTTGAGGCCTGTGTGTCTACTCTTTAGTATATTAGGTTTTCTTTGACAGAATGGAGCAGACTGTCCAGGATGAGGAACACACAGGGTACGTCTCTGAAAAGGAGATCAGTTCCCAAACACAGAAGGTAGATATTTGGAGGAGTGTGACACAAAGAAGTGGAAAGACCGGGGATCATTCTGTAAGCTACAGAACTGATTCAAAGCGATGATGAGGAACAAAACAAACAAACAAGAGCAACAGGTTCACTGTGTCAACTCCAGTCTTCAGAAACATCATCTCCTTCCCACACATATCTCAGTTTAAAGCCATCCTGATCAGGTTTGTGAGACTTGGCAAAAATATCCCTGCCAACTGCTGTCACTTGCCAGAAGTCCATCTTCATGCAGCTGCAGGCCATGGTCAAAGAAACCAAACAGGTCCAGGCAGCAGCATCTGCAGAGCCAGTTGTTCACGTCCACTGTTCTTCTCTCCCTTCCTGGATCATGTCCTTCAACTGGGAAGAGTGACAAAAGAGCAACCTGTGAATCAAGGTCCATCAGCTTCCTACCCAGAGTCTCATGATCCCTTGTGATATCCTGAAGGCTTTGCCTTGCAATGTCATTGGTTCCCACATGGACCAAAAGGAAAGGGTAACTTCCTCTCACAAGTACCTACAAGTATGTAAACTTAATAACAATCTGCCTGCCACTGTTGTGCCCTCCACGTTTATAACAGTTCCAAGATCCCCTGACCACACTCTTCCTTGTTGAGATAGTTTTAAGTCCATAAAAGTATTAAATTAAACCCTTTTCCTTTCTAGGATTATTTTGAGATGTAAAGGGTGTAAAGGGATGTCTTTAAAACAACAACATGGGAAAATATTAAAAAATGCTTTTTCCTAAGGAGATTTGGTTTAGTGTGACAGCTGTCAACTGAAAATGTTGACTTACATGAGCCTTTGAGGACAGGTAAAGGCTACATTTGTAGGGACTATATTCCCTAAAGGCACCATATCATATCTGATCTTGGAAACTAAGCAGGGTCAGCCCTGGTTAGTATTTGGACAAGAGACTACCAATAAATATCAGGATCTGTAGGCTGTATTTCAGATGAAGGAACTGGAAAAACCACTTCTGAGTATTCCTTGCCAAAAAAAAAAAAAACGCTATGAAATTCGTGAGGTCACCATAAGTCAACAGGTGACTTGAAGACACATACATACACATACATCTGCTGTCTTACGTCTAGTATCCCCTAAACTAGGTTTGCAAGTACACATCTTGTTATTTGCCAATATTCTTAGAAGAAGTCGGGAAAAGCAGTACAGAATGATGATAGACACAGAGCCTCTGCAAAGTGGCCAGAGATTTAAGGTGCTAAATAACAGAAGGACTGATGTGTAATATAATCTGATTAGCTGCAGAAAGGAGACCATTGTAAGTAACTAGCCATGCAATTTTTTCCTTGGGGAAACAGGTGTTTGGTCAGCCTGGACACTCCTCAGTTTAAAAACAGAGAACAAAGAGACTGTAGAAGGAAATAAGGATATGCATGAAATGCTTCTGATATGTCCTATTCTGAGACCAGAAACACATCAAATCGTGAAAGGAAAAAATCTTTATGCACACACACACAATTATATGGAGAAAAAAAGAGGAGAAATTTGTTTTCTCCTCCTCCTCCTCCTCCTCCTCCAGCCTACTTTAATTCACAATAAATCATCCAGATTTTCAAGGCACACAGAACCTTCTATTCATACTCAATTAGGTTTAATTCTGCAGGTTAGAAAGAAAATTGAAAATAATTTCAACAGGCAGCATCTTTTTTCCCAGAATGACCTTCATTAATATACATGATGACTCTCTGTTGATCAAAACTAAAACAGATTGCTTTATAGAATAATTGCATGTATCTCATGCCAGCTTCTCTCAGCAGCAGCACCAATATAAACTCAGGAGCAGAATTTGACCCACCGCCAACCACAAAACACAGTTCCCAGACCTTTCTCAGTGTTTGATATGAGTGCCAAGGAAAATATAGTTAGGCACATGAATTTGGACCAGTTTCTGTTTTCCTCTGGTCTGAAGCAGAACTAACTCCATGCAGGTTTTGTTTACTTGATCAAGGATACCGAGGTTATTTCAACTCTTGTTTGCATGGATATAGTGAGAGTCTTTTGCTTATTATCTTGGGTCACTTTGAGGTCTGGTATGCTTTCATGAACATCCAAATTCTACTGATATCTACATAAATCATGGGGGTGATGGACAATCACCATCTCACAGTCAATGAGCCAAAGGCTGTCCAGTAAATGAGATAATTTAAGAAATGTTCTCCTTAGTGTAAGTGGCTGCAAAACAATGAGTTTATTAAAAAGTAGGACTTGGACAAAATGTATGCATTTTTATAGATGGTTTTCCTGCCTTTCTGTAAGCTACATAGTACACAATACATGTTGCCTTGTTGAATGGATTAGTTAAAGTAATAACACTAGACAGGTTGCTTGTGTCTTTCTGATCAATCAGTGGTCTTGCTTGTCTTTTCTAGCTTTACAGAAGAGTTGTGAATTAGTTTTGTGCAGAAGCAGGTGTTTTATGCAAAGTACCTTTTGTGCAAATTGCAATATGATTTTAAAAACTGGTGTCTTCAGATGTTCCAGGGGTTCATTTGCAAATTCTCAAAATGCTGCCTCACCATGACAAGAGAACCTCTTTTGACTAGAAGCTCAGTAACTGTGAGCTTCTTCACATCCCTACCAGTTTTATTGGGTTCCCAACAGACCTACCATATTTTAAACTTGCATAACGTGGTCACTGTCAGGACCAAATTTATCTGACACAAAACAGGAAAAACTGCTGGGCCAGTTGAGTACTGTTGAGGAGAACACAACCAAGAAGGTCCTCACCCACAGGATCATCTTCTGAGCCTCTCTTGGAGGAAACACTTGGGAAAAGCCCTGAGATGTTGATCTAGGGGCAGATTCACAACAGATGAGGCATTCAAGTAGTGGATGAAGACCCACTTTGCATAGTCCCCTCTTATCTGTTTTCTTTCTTGCTCCCCCACAAAAAAGCAAATAAAATGGTGGTGATGCCAAAGGTGAGATCCATAAGGGGTCAGGATGCAACTCCATGATGAATTCCAAGACACCTACACATTGCAAAAAAGAGGACGGGGGAACATTGTTTGCATATGCTACTTTATCCATGTAAGAACAAATTCAGAGGAAAAAATAACTATAATGTAACTAGAAATATAAGGTAGCTGTGACTAAGTGATCTTGTGCCTGCTGCTCAGTCTTTTTTCTTGGTAATAACTACTGATAACTTTAAGGCCTCTGCTCTCCCTTCTCAACTCCACTTTGCCTTCAAACTGAACTAGACAGCCAGAGCTGGATAAGGGAATGTTCTAAATTGCATCAAGTTTAAGAGAACCATAGGATTATGTAAAAATTTAAATGTAGGATTTTCTTTTTTTAAAATTGTATTGTATTTTGGAGTCCCTCATAATCTGAAGTCCCAAACTGTGGCTTACTTAGCCTGTGTCAATTTAATACTGTGGACAACCATTCCAATAGAGGACACTTTCTAATAAAAGATCACAAAGGATTGCCCTCTGTAAAGCAGGACACTTCAGGCTAGAACTGGACTATGTGCACAAACAAGGGGCTGCAACAAATGAAGACGGCCCATTGACTGTACGTAGCTGCAGTAACAGAGGGAAGCTTGATTCATGAAAGAGATTTATTCTAGTTAACAGAGCAAATTAGACTGAAAAGACAGAGAAATATGGACATACAGAGCACTATCCAGGCTGCAGTTTTATCCTACCTCTTCTTCAGATTCCAGCTGAAGGGACTGTAAATTCCATTGAACTCTGTGGGACTTACATCTGCGCAACTGTGGGTATGATCAGACTGTCAATGACTTGACTGGCATCTTTACATTAGGTTTTCCCTCTCAAGTCTCCTAAAGTAACTTTAATCCTATTGATGGTCAGCGAGGCAATGCAAAATAGAAAATAAATAAGTATCTTTGAAAAGAGGTGAATGGATTACTCTATTAGGAAAATGTTAGTTACCATCACTGGTTTCTGAAAGACTCCCCATTTTAATTCAGCAATTTAATTGTCCTTTACTGGCTAGTTTAGAAGGAAATAAGCGCTCTCGTAGTTTTCAAGTCAAGTGGCTCTTTTAATTCAGACCACTCCACTGAACTGATAGGGCTCTTTGCTAATGCAGCCCTGATGACAAAGGCATGTAAATGAGGAGACAGGATGCTATTTCACTGAAGCTGAGCTGATGTCAATCTGTGTAGCCCAGGCAGGCATGCGGTTCTGGAGGGATGGTGGTGCTGCTGGTGCTGAAGACATAGGCAAACTAAGGCCCTTTCCACAGCTTTGCTTTGTCCCAGCGGCATCTAGTGACGATGGTGGCAGTGACTCTCCTCGGAGGGGAGCATGATAGAGCACTCCCCTCTGCACTGGCTGCCTCCAGGAACCAGGAAGCATGATGGCCACATCTCTTCCTGGCACAACACAGCTGGGTACTGCCCTAGGCTGTGCTGAGGCAGGAATTGCAGCCATTGCACTTCCAGGCCTCCACAGACAAGATAAGTGCAGGTGCACAGTGTGGCCCAATCATCGGTCATTAATGGGGAGAACCTGTCAATGATCTGCAGTGCAACCACACCACCTGGAGACAGGAGAAGGACGAGACCAGGATGATGTCATACATAAGCGTCATCCTGGCCCCATCCTTCTTCTGTCCCCATGGCGGGTTGGGTGTGTCGAGCAGAAAGGACCTAATACCCAGAGGCCCACCCCAAGAGATTTGCCCACATGGAATTGGAGGCAGGGCTTACCTCCTATAGGAAGAGGAGGCTGGTAGGAATCAGTGCTCCAACCTAGAGCTTGGAAAGGTTGTTTTTGGGGGCGCCAACTCCCAGAATGCCCCAGGCAGCACATTCCATTGTTGTAAAAACATCTTTCCTTTGAAGGGAAAACCCCATTAAGAGCCCCAATATCACTGCTTTTCAACTATTACTTCTTGATGCAACTGTTTCATTGTGCTGCAGTTCTGATATTCTGGCAGTCATGTGGCATGAGTGGCCCTGGTTCTCCTCTTCTCCCCCATCCCTAACAGCAGAGTAACAGCACTCCACCTCCGGTGTCTGACAAAGAGGACATCATGGTGCACAGGAACAACATTGCTTTTACTCCATTCCCAGTATGTATCTCTTAATATTGTTGTTGTTTTGCTGAAATTATGCAACTGCGCTGCTGTGGTGGTCACCACCATGTGGCAATCACACAATTACACCAAAACAATACACAGAAATATACAACAGGGAATGGTAATTTTGAAACTGTGGCAACAAACAAACAAACAAACAGGAACATTATTCTGTTCCCTGCTACATTTTTTGTGTGTGTATGTTGTGCGATAAGTGCACAAATGCATTGCCATGGTGGTCACCAGCATGCTGCAATTACATAATTATGGCAAAAAAAAAAAATCTTTTTTTAAAAAAGAGAAATACTTACTGGGGAACCAAAATTGCACAACTGTAGCCAAGAGGAGGAGGAGTGGGGAAAGGAAATAAACAGTATGCGTGGGCAACATAGTGCAGACACAGGTAAGAAGGTGGGATCAGCAAAGCAGTGCAGAAGACTGTGGGAAAATGCATCAGACAAGTGGCACCAGAGCATTATAGCAGAGAATATGTGAAAGTGATTGTTTCCATACCAGTATATACATGATAGCTGTGAGATAAGAGGCTGGTGTGATAAAGCCCTTACTGACCAAGATGGCCATAGCACTCTTTCTGATGGTAGGAATGGCAGTGTGAATTGTTAGCAGCCATACACCCCCATGCTTGATATGGTTTAATTGGCATACATTAAAATTTATATAAAATATAAAAGGTAACCTGCTATGGTTGTATAGCCAGGCTGGCCAAGAGGAAAGCTGGCTGGACGTGTGTGTTATGAAATTAGGCCAGAAAAACACCTGCTGGGCATGGTAAGGTCAAGTCAGGAAATCACCAGGAAACTTCAAACATTCAAAGCTGTTGCTAGCTTTAAGAACTCTGCTTTCTTAAAACAAGAGTGACTGGGAGATTCTCACCAGATTGCTGATTGTCTCAAGCCCTCTTCCCTTTGCCCTGCAATCTATCTCATTATTCTCAGACCTGTCCACAAACACTGAGCTATCATACAACCATTAGCACCTTCGCCACCTAAAACCATCAGGTAATTCCACTCCAGATCTCCAAACCACTCTGTGAACTCCATTGTTTACTTGGCCAGAGAACCATTTGCATCCATGCCCTTCAGGCAGAAATTGTGTATTTAAAAAAACAACTTTGAGCAGCTACCTCACAGTACATTGGTTGCTGAACATCACTCTGTCACTCCGATTTCAGATTATACTGTCCTAAGATGCAAGTCAAAGCCACCCTGCTGCTTCTTCACCGCTCTTCTGGATCAGTAAATACCATTCACTCCCTGAAGCCTCTCTATCAAACTTTTCTCCCTTTTCCTTTGGCTAGCCTTGTGTAAGTGCATGATTATTTGGATATTTTGTGTGTGTGACTGAATTTCCCTCAATAAAACACATTTTAGTTCTGGCTGATTCTTCCCTACAGGAGACCCTGTAAACATTGGTGTTAAAAGATCTTGCTAGGTTACCCCCCCACCTCTTGCAGACCTCCCAGTCTGAGCTAGTAATTCCCCACTGTTTCACAGAGGGACTGGCATCTTGGGTGGACCCCTGAGTCACCCACATTTTGGGGTAACAAGATGTATGTGTGTGTGTGTGTGTACTGTAACATATACACACTTGAGAAATTCTAGAAAGAACAGTAGAGGAACATTACACACATTACAGAACTCCTCAAGGAACAGTAAGGGTCTGTTTTCATCTCATCCCTGCTAATGAAGTAAGAGTACTAGTACTGGTGTCTTTTGTACGGGTAGGGAAGAATCAGTCAGTAGTGGGAATATAAGAATATTTATTGCTAGAAGATGGAGATGTGCTGAAAGTAATCCAAGATGTAAATCAAAGCCTCCAGCTATATTGGCAGCACGCACTTCATGTCAATAACCTGAATGCACAGCAGTCTAAAATGAGATCCTGAGGCAAGGACAGTGGGCTGTGGACCAAGCAATGTGGGTTCATTACCACTGAAACACTCAGGGACAGACAAGCCTGTTCTGCTATTACTTCTTCTTAAACTGAGCATAAATTGAGCTGGGGATTGTGGGGGTTGTCAGGTCCTCGCAACTGCTAAAGGAGCTGCTCTTGGGCCAAAACACCCACCAGTGACCAAATCATCACACCCCTTGTGCAATTCTGTTATGTATGTACCTTTTAAAAATATGACTCTGGATCTGTTGCAAGCAGAGCTTGGAAAAGTTACTTTTGGGGACTACAGCAAGGCCAGTGTCCATGTTGCCTGGAGTATTTGGGGAGGGTTTGGTGTTTTATTTTGTTTGTTTGTTTTGTTTTTTTAGGAACTGGTCCAAACTCTGATTGCAATGCAACTTTGAGCAGTTTAAGAGGGGCTTTTCCCACCTGAGGTCAAAAAGCTTCCCATGTCAGTTCCAAGTTTTTGACACATCCTCTGGATTCATTGACACTGACCACTCCTTTCAGCCAGTAGGCCTTTCACAGGGCAATTTACATAAGAAATATTGAAGAATCACAGACAAGATATTCTTTGCCCTCTTGCTTGCACTCTGCAAGGCATGGCATGAAGAGAAGGGGATATGAAGGGAAAAAGAAGACAAAGCAAACTTAGGCACTAGAACTTAAAAAATTCTTCTAGATGACCAGCTGGAGTGGGAAACAACTGAGTTTCTTTACAGCCAGATTTCCAACTGCACAAATGTCCCATTAGACTCCTCAGAGTATTAAAAACAGAGACACAAAAAGACAAAGTATGATTTTTTCCTAACTTATACCCTGCGGCACTAGTGGTTTCTCCATAGGATAAATTTAAGTATTTAATAAACATTTATTCACAATATGTATCTAATCCCTCTCCACATTTTCACAGCTGCATCTCTCTCAGTTTTTCAGCTCCACAATTCCCTTTTTCCTCCTTAATTGTTAGATCTGACAGGAACAGCTTGCAGTTCTGGGAGAGGAAAGCCAAATGGTCATTTTGGACCCCTTGTACCCTTCACTCCCTCTGCTAGACCACGCAGTTCTTCCATTCAGACAAAGTATCTTCCTCAAGCTTCAGCCCAATCACATAATTGAGCTTCAAAAGAATCAGTTCAGTTATTATTTCCCTTGCTACACAGTTTTTCTCCTTCTTTGCAGTCCTCTTTAGAATTTGGACTACTGAAGACTCTCCCTCTCTGTGTGTGTGTGTGTGTGTGTCTAGACACACACAGAGATAATATATAATGTTCTGTTTTTTTGTTCTTTTTTTTGGTTTTGCTTGTATGTATTTTTTTTTCCAGATCAATACTATATTCATTTTTTAACTTGATGAGTTGTGGATAGAGCTTTAAAAATGATTGTAATGATTTAGTGCCAGAAAGGAATATATTAAAATGCATAATTAAAAATATTTAGCATTTTAAGTGAAATAATATATATTTGTATGGAATTTAATCTGGAATAATACAAATAGGCATTTCACTACAAATAATACTAGATGCCTTTTTAAAAGTCTAAACTTATTGCAAATTTGTCATGTTCCTATCATTCTCTAGCAGTTCTCTGTGGTACAGTTTATAGAAAAGGCCTGTGTACACAGCTGGAAATTCCTTCATAGTGATATCAATATTGTTACATATTGTTTGTATGTATTTTAAACATAAAAAATTAAAAAAATATTATCTTCAGTGTGTATGTGTATTATATATACACAATATATATACACACACAGAATATATAATCTTCAGTATACACACACATTCACGCACACAGACAGACAGATAGGCCAAGGCCATTTCCACACTAGACTGTTATAGCGCTATTACTCCACTTGCAACATCCTATGGAATCCTGGAGTGTGCAGTTTCAGGAGGGGCCAAGTGGCCCCTTCCTAAACTGCAAACCCCAGGGTTCCATAGGATGTTGCAAGCAGGATAATAGCGCTATAACAGTCTAGTGCGGAAATGGCCCAGGTCAAACTACTGGAAATATACTTCCTACTTTTCATGTAGATACCTCATTTCAAAGAAACAAAACCAGATGGTCAGACAGATATGTAGACAGACAATATGGAGGATAAAGAAAGCCAGTGTGGTATAGTGGTTAGAGCATTAGACTATGACACTGGAGAACAGGGTTCAATTCCCCACCTGGTCATGGAAGCCCACAGAGTGACATTGGCCGTGTCTCACACTTTCAGCCCCTGAAAACCCTGTGATAGGTTCACTTTAGTGTTGCCATAAGTTGGAAACAACTTGGAAGGCACCCAACAACAACAAAGTATTTCAGAAGCAGCATGATGATGTCTTGCATAATTGCCTGCTCCTCTTCCATGAGCCTGTGTCTTGTTGCCTTGCTCAGACAATGATTTCAGGTACCCAACCTGGAACTGGATTCCTTGGTGATTGGTGGTGGATTGCTTGGCTAATCTGGATTGCTTGGTATCAAGTATTTAAACCTGTGCATGAGGCATTGGCTGTGCCTCTGTTCCTGTTTGGCTTGTCATTGCTATGTAAAGGGAAGAGGTGGTGTGGCTGAAGTCGGGGCTCGTTGTTTAGAGAGTCTGCATGGCCTGTGTCTGCTCTTGATTGTTCAAGCTCTGAGGAGGGGCTGTCTTCTGGAGCTGTGGGCCCTTCTTCATCTGATCCCTCTATGCTGGATTCCTCATATACTACAGGGTGATGATGATGCTTGGTTTACACTCAAGAACCATAAATTTGCCTGAAAGGGGTAGAGAGAGATAGAAGAGAGAGTTAAGCCACCTCAGGTTTCCTGTATGATCTTTGGACTGCTCATCCTATGCTGACCTTCCTTTTGATTGAGACTAGAACTCCTAGGGTTGCTGGTATTACTTTCCTACCTTGACCATCTTCTAAGCAGGAGAAGATAACTTAGCTTTGTTTCTAGAGTCAGTGGCAAGCACAGCTCTCTGCCTCTTCAGCTTTACTGTTTAGAACCTGATCTCTCTTACCTTTCTGTCTCAGTGCACATCTCTTAATAAAGATTAGCAGTGACATAGCCTGGGGGTGTGGGTAGCCTAAGAGACAGGGCAGCCCTAGCAACATGTTGCCATGTAACCCAAGTGGCTCTGTACAAGAGACAAACCTAGCCCATTGGCATGTGCAAGAGGCTCAGCATTCTAAGGAAAAGCTCTGTATAAGGCACAGTGAGTTGCATTTTTGGAGCTTCCTTCAGTGAGATTTTTAGAGAGAGTTTTGAATTAGAGCTTTTCAGTCAGCCAAGGGAGTTTGTCTGAATAAGTAGGGTTATCTTCTTAGAGGTTTAGAGAGAGACAGAGAAGAAACCAATCTATTTTGAGTTGGGTCAGAAAGGGTGACCTAAACTTGAGAATTTAGCCAAAGGCCTGTATGTGTATGAAAGCTCTGAACCTGAATACTGTGTTAGGCTGAAGAAACTGGTTAAACACTTTTTGGAAGTTCTATTTTGCCTGAATATACTTGTAACACCCAACAGTTTTTCCCTGTTTGTTATTTTTATAATTTCAGAGTCCTTTTTCACAAGCTCTAATTTTACAGAAACACACTACCACAGATTAAATCTTTCTGAATAAAATGAGAGAGGCTTTACCCTTTATTCACTAAGGTGGTGGGTTTAAGAGGGGAAAGCAAGGGTTGTATAAGGAGGGTGGCAGGGTCCTCTAGCACGCTGAAAGGGAAGCTGCTACTCAAGTCAGGGAGGAGGAAAAGCAAGCCTCGCCCTCTCCACACTAGCTTTCTTATTTTAATCAAGAAAGTAGTCTCAGTATGATTATATTCCTTGGATATCAAGTCATTAAGCAGTCTGGCAACCAGAAAGAGCTTAGTCCACAGATATGTACACTGTGCAAAACCAGATTTTGCAAATGAGAACAACACCTGGAGATAAAAAACATACAGTTGGGATGCAATATCCACTTGCCTTCTAAATATACTGTGATTTGGGTCCTGAGTTGCTGCTGGTGGTAGTGCTGTCCTTGATCTGGACTCTGCTTTTCAACCACTCTTTTCTCTCCCTGGAGGTGTGGAGTTGATGCAGTTTCCCACCATCCCTGTGTTACCCTGATTTCTGGGGGTCCCAGGAGGGACACCTAAATGAGCTCTCAATGATATAAGTTGGGGAAATTAGCAAAGAGCACAAGCTAGGAATACAAGAGGCAGGGCAATGGAGCGAGATCTTACACCCAATGTCTACGGGGTCAGGCCGAGTCAAGGAGCAAACAGAATTGAAATAATAATTGTGATCTTTATTAAAATACAATCAAACAGTGTATGCAGCACACTCACTCAGATAACTAGAGAAGTAAAGGTTGGAGTGGGATAGAGGGATTTTTAGAAGAGTTGTTGGTTTGGGTAATACTATACCTGTCCTGAAGCCTGGGTAGCCTGCAGCAGAAGTTCGGAAGTATGGAGTCTCAGTACATGGGACTGAGGGGAAGGTTCGCCAAGCAAAGCGGCAGCAAGGCGGGATGGAAGTCGGGAGCGATCCGAAGAAGCTCTCAAAGTCAGGGGGTTTTATAGGGGAAAATGTGGCCGTAGGCTAGTCCGTACTTGGGGAAAACAATGAGTTTCGGGCTGGAGACAAAGCCTCCGAAAGGTCAGAATTTAGCATGATTGAGTTACGTCCGAATTGACAATAGAGTAGACAGTATGCAAACGCAGAGTGCTTCACAGATGAGGATTCGTCTAATCAAGCTGCTTGCTCGGGGCAGGGAGTTCTTTGTAAGTAGTATGCATACATAATTGAGTACTTGCCTTTGAGGTCTCCTGAAGCGGCAGGACGGCTATTTCTGGCCAGCCTGTATTGTTTGGAATATTACAGCGATTAGTGGCCATGCCTGTCTGCGAGCTCGTCGGGGGGACCTCGCAGCACGTGGAGAGAAATGGGTAAAGAAGGCCAAATTATTGATATCAAAGTGATATCTAATATCCCTCAAGTCCAGGCTAGAAACTGCGGTAACACCTGCCATGAATTCATCACCTCCTCCCTATGTTTCTATCTTTTTAAAAAGAAGTTCTTTTTCTGTATAGTTATAATGCCAAAGTGATATATGGATATTAGGAAAGAAGTGATATAACTTCTACCATATCTTGAAACTGTGCGGTAAACTGGAGAAGCCTAAAAAGGACTTGTGTCAGGAGTCCCTAAGTATCTATCTTACTCACAACTACCTCCAGTAGGCACATAGTCCTTACTTTCAGGCATGGGTTCCCCTCAGTTTCCAGCAACTATCCTCTTTTGCTGCTGAAATGCAATTCAGATTTTGACAAACGTCCTGTGTAAGGTTCACAAGTGGAAACATATTTGCATAGAAGAAATGTATTTCCACCATTTCCTTTGAGCACAGAATTGCAGTTTCATCTGTGCGGAATTAGGAATTGTGTTTCCACCCATCCTCTGGCATCCATGTGCATAGAATACCAACATCCCTATCTATGGGCTATAATAAATCTGTTCTATTTATTTAATAAAAGCCCGTCAGTGCCCAAGGATGTCAGTTCAGCATCTTTTCAAAAACCACAAATTCAGCAATAATATTAATAAAACAGGAGACACTTCCCGTCTGGCAAGAAATGGGATGATTACAGGCTAGAGTGCTTAAATAACAGAAACAGCATTAGCACGTCTATTCAAGAGGTGACAGCTGAAAGCACCATTTTCCTTCTCATGCTGCCAGCTTTGCTGCAGTGTGAAGATCTCATTTGAAACTCCTCACTGCAGGACTTTCCCCCTCCTCCCCACCACCATTTCCCAGTTTTGCAGGGGAATAAAGTCTTTCGCCAAAACACAATCCTCTGCCCAACTCACTCCACAAAGTTGCTAAAGTTTCATGAATGCAGCTGCAGCTTGGCATATAATGAAATTTCTGTGTTCATTTGCTGCAACATAATGCAGGTCACCCACCTAATTTATTTTCTTTTACTCTTTTCTCTCCCTGGCCCACTTTTGAGGTGGGACATGTTAAGATCTAAATGAATTGGAACAATGACACATTTTTATTAAAAGCCTGGGATTGGAGCTCTTCAGGAGAGCTCTATGGGCTGATTGGCCTTTCTGGATGGGACTGATCGTCCAGTAGGTGCGAATAGTGAGGTGAGTTCTCTGCATATGACACATAGATAGTTCTGCATCTTTTGGTGAAAGTGAGGTGGCAGCCCTTCTGCAAATCCTGAGTATGCTGCAAAATGTTAGAACAGGAAGCTTTGTTCTACATTCATCTTTATTCAGAGCAGGCAGAGTTTGGAAAAGTTATTTTTTTGGACTACAACTCCCAGCATGACCACTGATGATGCTAGAGGGGGAAGTTTGAAAGTTTCATTTTAAAAAGTAACTTTTTCTTAGCTCTGCAGGGAACCATTTTCAAATCAAGAGCTGTATTTCCTTCTGGGATTGCACACCAGAGCAGGCAAAACCCATGCAAAAGTTAGCAAGGTCAAAGCCAAAGTAAACAGACAACCCCTTGCCCTCCTCTCAAATACTTTTTTTTTCATATGCATCTCCACTCAGCACAAATACTCTTCTTGCATATATTGGAGATCTTTTCATTCACAAACCCCTATTGTCTCATCTTACACAGTCAGATGCACAAAGATTCTCTCCATGTAATGCAATAACACTGAAGCCTTAAAACCTATTGAATTTAAAAAATTAAGGGATATCAGCACCAGTAGGGCTGAGAACATTCAAATTGATGCAGCACTCCCCCCAAATTTTAACGCAACCATAGAGGGCACTGGAAGTGAGTTAACCAGCTCTCATGGTTCCCCTTCCTCTAGTTCTCTGCAGAGGCATTGGAAGTTCTTTGCCATATGCTTGTCACTCTGTATCTAGCTTGAACCCACCCTTTTGTTCACCTGATTGCTAGTTCCTTCCTCTGAAATACAGCCTACAGCACCATTGAATTAATTCAGCAGAGCTATTGGTACAAAGGGTAAGCTGTTTCAGAGTGTTGATAATTCTGTTAGAGTATTGATAACTTTATCTGTTTATTGGTATTCTTGTTGTTATGTGCCTCAGGGGTTTTCTGGGGCAGAGACTGTGTGATGTGCCCGAGGTCATCCTAGACCAATGCTCAAACCACTACACCATGCTGGCTCTCATGTGCATTCTGTGGTATGGTAAATATAATATTTTTACCCACAAGCGGATTCTTCTGGCTTGTCTGCCTGAGGGGTCAGACATGCCCTCATCCATTGCCTTTTTCTGCTTTTACAGTTATTTGTACTAACTGCAATTCAAGTTAGTTTGCCTCATTCCAGCTCTGTTCTAGAGGCACACCTTGTCAGATTGGTACAGAGCCTAGGGTTCCTTATATGGTAGCTCTTACATAAATGCCATGTTTGATGATTCTACATTGGCTTTGTTTTTCAGCTGTATGGAGTTTGTTTCCTGTTATCGTTTTCTTTGCTTTTAGCCAGCTGGCAGGATGCTCATAGAACTTGCTCTGGTAGTGTTTCTCTGTCCCTTACACAGAGTACCTTTTAAATTCTGGTTTCCTAACATATCTTAATTCTTGAATTCAGAAATATTTTCAGCACATTCTGGCAAAATCATTATTATTATTATTATTGACTGAATTCCTGTCACCCACCCACCCCAATCTACGAGTAAATGAACCTCTCCAAAGGTACATTTCAGCTACCTGTATTTTGTTCTGGTGTTACATTGTGGTAGTTTCCTTTTCATTCCCTCTCATTCTCCCTCACCCATATACTCTATGGTACATATAAAGGCATTGATGAAACATTTCTCATAAATCCATTTTCACCTGCTTTTGGTGAGTGTTAGTTCTCATTTATGAGCATGGCTCATCTTCAAGTGAGAGGAGACTTGCAATTCAGCATCAGAGGAGTAGCGCAGGGTGGAAATTCAGCATCAGTAAAAGTAGTGCAGGGCGGAAACATTATTCCTTCATTCATCTGATATTCTCACTGTAACCCTGGGATTCTCACCCTTCCCAGTCTAATGTGTTTATTGTTGCGATCCTAACTTTCTTTGCTTGTTTGGCAGCTCCCTTCAAGTGAAATATGCACTCCCTGCTGCCATAAGTGCTGGCTTTCCGTTGTCAGACAATGGATCACCAAGATATTCAGCAGGCAAACGGATACAATTTAGCAGTCCAATAAGGGTTCTCTGGTCAGGGTGAAGCAGAAACAAAGTCCAGTGTAGGTTCAAAGGTGAGAAATCCAGCAGGCAGGAATGTCAGACAGTCCAAAGGTCAGAGAAAGCAGGCAGACAGTGAGCAGAGAATCTGTACTGCACACAAAGGCAAGGGCCAGCAAACATATGCATTATTTCTGATGTCAAGCCACTGTCCTCTACCTTCCTTGGAAAGGCTGGAGCCAGCTGGCTCTCATCCCAGCTTGATTATCTTCTGGTGTGCCTATGTCTGCTTGTCCTCCTTTAAGGCTGCTGTTCACCTGGAGAAGCCAACTCCTGGCCCATGACACCTGCCCTCAAATGGAGATTGCCTGCCTCTTGCTTCTCAGAATCCTGCTGGGCTGGGCTGGGCTGGCACTGTCTTCCCAAAGAAGAATTCTGCTGCCATGAAATTTTCCTTCAGTCTCCAACTTTTTAGCATTTCAGAAAGTGAAACACTGAAACTAGTTCACACTTAGAACTATTTGCTGTGCTTACATTCCCTTGGAAACTTTGCCTGCCCACACCCCCCTTTTTTTCTTTGGATGCCTAAACTGTAATTCTAAATGTTCAACTGGATTTTCAAATTATTGTGATGCTAGAAATTTGGAGACTGAATGCAAATTTAATAGAGGTAGAATTCTTATTTGGGAGACAATGTCCTCATTCCTTCCATCATTACACTCTCTGCTACCTAGTGAGTTTTTACATCACCCTAGTGAGCATTTTATTCTGGTTTGCAGAACATGCTGGAGGAGAACACAGTAAAGAATGTGATTGTCACCACCATTTTCGGATAGCCTCATTTCTTCTTATGTTCTTACCTGCAGAAATTAAGCACAGGTAGTCTCAGCATGGCTAGGCAAATGCTGGGGTTTAGCAGAGCTGGTCCTGGCTGTCCCATTCCTCTCCCCCACCTAAATAACAAGGCAGTGGCACTCAGGCTAACTCTGGGCAGGGAAACCCTAGGCAAAGTTTCTACCATCTTCATTTTCTCAGAATGCCTCATGACCTGGACAGGGAAACAGTGGTGTACACTATTTTGCCTGGTGTTTCTTTTCTCAGTGCCAGGAGCAAGCCACCTAATACTTAAGCCTGGCCTAGAAAATTACATGGAGGGTATGAAGCAACCAGGTGAGGGGCAGCAAAGAGGAGGGCAGCTATGTCACAAGCAGACCCTTGGAAATCCCTTTGTTCAGAGCCTAATGCTAACTAGAGCTGTTAAGTTTATTAGGCCCTTCAATTGAATTATGAATGTCTCCTGTTCATGGATAAAACCAGAAGCACACTTTTTTTTTCTTTCTCATAAGGGATCAAGCTGCTGAAATCCTGATGCTAGGAGTATTTCCCAAAGAGCAGAACAGCTCAGTGAAGTATAATGATAGGAGTCTCTCCAAACCATTGCATGCAAAAGAAAAATGTGCTTTAGGTGCAGACTTGCGTTAACTTCCACAATCAAGGACTCTCTGAACTGTGAGCAAGTTTTTGTTTTGTTTTAGTTGTTTCTTGCTACACATGACCTGCCAAATCCTGTGAGAATGGCACAGTTAGGGAAGACTTCATTGGAGTCTATCATGCATCAGGCCTTTGTGAGGATAAGCTATCCTCCAGGCAATTTCTGTGGGATCTTTCATGCAGCCACTGCACAAATTTATCAATTCCACCTTGGCCAAGGAGCAGGAGAAATTAAAAATGCTCTCAAACCTAATTAAGGAGATACTAGACTTAAGATGGCAGATGTGTGCGTATATGCATGTGCCTTCAAGCTGCCTGGAACTTGTTTATATCAGCCCTAGGGTTTTCTTAGGCAAAGGATACACAGAGGTGGTTTTGCCAGTTCCTTCTTCTGAAATACAGCCTACAGCATTAGTGGTCTCCCATCCATGTACTAACCAGGCCTGCCCTGCTTGGCTTCCAAGATCAGATGGAATCTGGGCCTGCACAACATACAGCCCAGGGGCCACATGTGGCCCGCTAAAGGATTTCATGCAGCCACATCACTCATGAACACGAGGGCTGAAAAAGATTGCAGCAATTAGGTTGCTGATGACTTGAATGAACCCAGCTGGGGTGTTGCCTCCTCCTTCCCTCCAGGGGGCAGCAGAGAGCCAAGCTGATGCTACCTTTTGCCCTTGTACAAGTTGACTGCAGTTGTTTCTTCTCCTTCTGTTTCCCTTGGGTTGACAGTGAGGGCGGAAATACCCGGGAAAAGGAGAAGACCAGCTGGGGCTGGAGGGAGCAAGAAAGAGGTGGTTTCCTCCTCCCTGAGCAAGCCAACATGGACTGTTACATGGCAAACTGGTACCCTCTGGGGGAAGCCACTTATTGGAGGTCAGTGTTCTTATTCACCCCATCCCTTCTAAATTATATTGGAAAAAATTAAATTGCATTTAAAGATTGCATTTTAAAATGCAATTTAGGTCTATTCTGGAGTGTACCCTCATAAATTCTACCTTCCCACACACACACCATCTGGAATTCCCCTTGTTTATCCTCCAAATCTATTTTCTTCTCCCTTCCTCATAAATAATACTTTTTTTCTGCCATACCAAATTGTTCCCCTCGCCTTTGATCTTTTGCAAATTACACACTGCTACATTTCTTAAGGCACAGCTCTCTTGTCTTTCCAATAATCCTATTTACTGGTTTTGTGTAATCACAACTTGCCACATCTGCATTATCTCAGTCGTCCTAACAACAGGTCAAGAGGGTACGACAGTGGCCATTTCTGCCCTGTACCGTTGCAGTGCTCTTATTCCACTTTCAACATGCTATGGAATCCTGGGGTTTGCAGTTTAGGGAGAGGCCTTTAGAATTCTCAGCCGGAGAGTTCTTGAGCCTCAGGAAACTACAAACACTAGAATTCCACAGGATGTTGAAAGCAGAATAATGGCACTATAACGGTGTAGGGCAGAAATGGCCAGTGTTGTCATTCCTCATGTTGTATATTGGTGATGGTGGGTGAAATTTAAGGAAGGAGGTTTCCCTAAGATGAGTTTGTAGCAGAGGCAAGATTTGAGCTTTCCAGCCATGGAAAGCCTCTGGGTAATCTTAGGCAGATCATACACTCTCCGCCCCAGAAAATCCAGTGATAGGTTTGCCTTAGGGTTGCCATAAGTCAGAAACAACTCGAGGGCACACAACAGCAATAATTCACCGAGTCTATTCTGGTGAGATAAACGCTTAACCAGAGTTCAAAAGCTTTGTTTTTTAAGATTATAACTCCCAGAATTCCCCCGTTAGTAATCATGCTACCTGGGGTTTTGGAAGGTTGTGGTTCACCAAAAGGAGCTTTTGTGAAGCTCTAATTTGAAAGGATATCATGTAAAAGGTGGAGCAATCTGTTTTTCTGCTGCTTAAGAGATTTAGGGCCTTTCCACACTATGCTGCCACAGTGCTATTATTCCACTTTCATCATCTTGTGGAATCCTGGGATTTCCAGTTTAGGGTGGGGTATTTAGAACTCTCAGCCAGAGAACTCTTTGGCCTCAGGAAACTACAAACCCCAGAATTCCATGGGATGTTGAAAGTGGAATAATAGCACTATATAATAGTGTATTGTGGAAAGGCCCTAGGACACAGAAGAAGCTTCAACCTGCAGGAAAAGAAGTTCCACTTAAATATTAGGAAAAACTTCTCTAATTTCCTTTTTTATAATATGGTTTATTTTATTTGCAAAATAGTTTAATCATTAATTATACTATAATTTATTTTGCAAGTAAAAAACATTATTATACCATTATTATAACTTCACTTAGAAAGTGAGGCGCTAAAAACCTACCTGCAGCCCGAAGAAGTTTAGCCTCTTTAATTTCAGCCCTTACCTACTACCAAGTTGCGCAGGTATTTAGGCCCCTAGAAGACTGCAGATACAAGACTATACAGATACATACAGCAACAGATACTAAGATTCAGCAGTGACACAGGCACCCTTGAAGAGGACATGCAGCAGGTATTGCAGCTCACACAAACATGGAATTCTCCCTCAGATTTTGGGGACATTTTACACCAAAAATGTGATAGAATGAGAGACTTGTAAGATCCAGATCTTTGTGTCACTGCTAGGGTTGCAGTGTAGATAAAATAGATCAGGCACTATAAGTGCAGTATTCTTGGGCAGTATACTATTTCTGTCTTTAAGGATCTTGGCAAAATGTCAGAGGAATATGAAATATATTTGAAAGCAGATGGAATTCCATATGCCATTATTACACCTTAGTACGTGTTTTTGTTACTGATGGCACACTGAAATAAGAGGTGATCAGAATGGAAGAAATTGATGTGATCACAGGGAAATTTTAAACACAGTTCATCCTCTGTTTTTAAGGCCTTTTCCAAGAGTGCACCAGGGTGATGTCAAATGTTTGGAAAAGTCAACTTTTTGACACAAAATACGAAAAAGTTTTTTTTAAGTCTGATTAAAGGTAAGTTATGGAATGGTTGGAGAGTAAATTGAACTGTTAATGTCGTTTGGAAATGCTAGAATTGTAACAACTTGGGCTAATGGATTACAAAGGTGAATGGAAAACAAGATTTCATGGAGTGCATCAGGAAGGGTTGGGAAGAGAAAGTATAGAATACATTGGTAATATATAAGTATTCTGCATCCAACAAAGGAAAGGTAGGAAGTAACTTGAAAAAATTACTCTTTCAAAATGTATCATTTATTATATATATTTTTTAGATTTATAATGCATACAAAATTTATGACTGTATATTTATATTTTATTTATATGAAGATACATTTCAGTATACTACCTTTGTTATTGACACTGAAAAATTGACACTGAAAATTTATAAAAAATAAATTTAAAAAAATATTTGAAAAAATCAAAGACCTGTCTCACTCTGTAACATTTCAGAGTAATAGCGGTCTTAGCTTGTTAAAGCAAATACAACAGGTTTTGTATTCCCCAACACATTTATTATGAAATCTCATGGAACAATAATGTAATACTAGAACTCATGGTCATCTCTGGAAACTGAGTAATGGGAGATTCAAGACAGATAAAAGGAAATACTTCTTTACACAGAGCAAGCAGTTAAACTGTGAGACTCACTGCCACAAGATATACTTATGACTGCCAAATGGCATCTTCAAAAGGGAATTAGATAAATTCATGGAAAGTGGTGCCATCTATGGCTACTGGGGAGGATGACTGTTATGTCACCTTTAATATCAGACAGTATGCCTCTTATACGTTGCTGGAGAGCATGATCTGTGCTCATGTCTTGCTAGTGGGCTTCTCATGGGTAACTGACTGGCCACTGTGTGAGCAGAATGGACTAATGAGGCCTTTGGCCTGATCCTGTATAACAACATCTCATGTTCTCATGGTAGTCTCCAGTGCACTAGATGAATCATTGCATACCTTACAACATTTAAAGAGATGAAAACTTGGATGCAAGCAAAATCACAATTGGTCAATATGGCAAAAGCTATTAATGGGGAAGAACACATGTTAGGAGAGGATGCAGCAGTTTGCTTTTGCCAGAGCCTACCGGGAAGGGTAAGATCCTGCCCCTCCTCTTCTGTTCCCCTGCCAGCTGAGTTATTGTTTTTTTCAACTTTGAAGTCACTTTGCAGCAACTGAAGCAAGCTGAGAACAAAGAGGGAAAGTGTGAGAGACAAACATGGACATTTTAAAAGCAGAAGAAAGGTTGGACAGCCAAGGATTAACAGGGATTCTTCCAGCTAAATTAGGACAGTTGGAAGGTATGTTGCTATTTTTGTTGGGAGATGAGGATTCCAGTATCTCAGTGATGCCTTTCTGAGCCTTCACATCCATAGTGGTTCACTTGTTATGTTGCATCTCGTGATTCCAATTTGAATGGACTTGTCTGCATAATTGACAGGGTTGGAGTGGTCACTTATTTGGGAGGGGGGGCAGTCTACAAAAAGTCTACAAAAGTCCTTTGGAAGAGGCTGCTGAAACCACACCAGATCTTAGAGATAGCAATGAGGCTGAGAAATGTCAAAATCCTTTTGTCTTTTTTGCTTTATCAAACAAGGGTCAAACTAGACATACTTAGCTTTTGGTAGCAGAGGAAGGTTTTACCTTAAGTTATGAAAGACACCTGTTTTCCATAGCTTATGATTGTCCTCAATTGCACATCTTGCATTTTGTGTACTTTGTTTTGTGATTGGGCATTAGCTGGTTAAACATGAGTTGAATTTGCAAATCTGATTGAAGAATGCATCTCTGAGGAAATCCTGTTCTGGGACGGCAAACAAGTTAATCACAGGGAATACACACTTTCCCCAATGTCTGGTTTCACTGGAGTCTACCCTCTCCATTTACAAAGCTGAGAGCATGACACAATCTTAGATCTGAGTCATCTTGGACCAATTTAGAACTTGGTATGAGATCAAAAACATGAATTGCTAAAACTGAAGTTAATGAGTTAGAAAATAAATGCAATTGTAATGTGCCAACTTACAGGAAACGCTTCTAGTGTAGTATCTCTAAATCTAAAGAACGTTATTGTTGATTAAATATTCCAGATTACGTAAACAGAACCCCCCAAATTCTACAAAGGAAGAAATTTTAAAAAGTGGGCAAGCTTATAAAATGTACATAAAGTTTTCAAATACTTCACTTCACCTGGCTTCTAGAACTGTTGCTTTTTCTTGTTATCTGCTTTTTTATTAGAATCTCCATGGTGACTCTTGCTTTGAACCGGCTCTTAACATTGATGTCATTGCTTATCAGTGTTACTTCATGCAATCTTTGTTTAAGCCCATAATACCTGCCCAGAAACTTTCAGGTTCTTTTCTCCTGAGGGCTAGAAACCTCTGAATCTGAAAAACAGATTCTCAAGGTTCTGTGGGTGCTCCCCGAAGCCAAGTTAGAGGCCACATAGGTACAATTCTTGTGAGACTTATTACTTCGCTTTGTGTGTCCTTTACCATATGCACCCCTGCAATACAAAGCAGAACTGGCCTCCAATATTGTAGAAAATAAGACCAGATAAAAATGTCGCTTTAATAAAATAAACCAGGATTACTTCACAGCAAGATTTATTAATACATCCAAAAGAAAGGAAAAAAAATCATTTTCTCACACTATATACAGATAATACATACAGTGTTTTATACACATATTACATCTGTTTTTTTACACAAGAATATACATAAAAATGTAAACTTCTGTATACAAAAAAACCCTTAAATCAATTAAGCAAGGACCAGATAACCAGAGACTAATCTTACAATTTGATTTTTTTTTTTAAATGGTAGTACAGTACATTCATTGAGAAGTATGAGGAACATGTGAGTCTTCCAATTTCAAAGGGAAGTACAAACACCAGCCTCACTATCTAGCCTCCGGAATGCGGCTTTGAAACTTTCCAGCAGGAAATGTTTTGAAATATGGATTTTATTCTTGCTAGAATTCTCAGGGATAGTTGTTCTTGATTGTCCCTATACACTCTAGTCTTGAGATATGAATTATACTTGTTTTTATGGATTTTTATGTATGCTAGTATTGTTTGTATATTCCCTTTAGGCTGTTTATGCTCAACCTGTTACCATTTTCTTAACTTTTAATTCAATGTATGCAGGAAAAATAAACAGACAGTGTGCTTGAATGGGAACAACACATGAATGTCGATGGGTAATCTTTGCTATTGTGCTGTTACTCTGAAGGACACACGTTAAGATTAGCAAGCTGTACTTCCGACAATGCACCGCTGCCTCCCCACAGCTTTCCCACTGTATCTTCTCTCCATTTCAAAAATGGTGGCCGTAAATCTCTTTGTTATGTGGCTGTTTCCAACATAAAACTGCAATGAAGCTAGTTTTAAAATGACACAAATACTAACTTCTTCTCTTGGATAGCCCTGAGAAAGATTAAGAGTGTGTGTGAGAGAGAGAAAGAAAGAGAGAGAAAGAGTTAAAAAGAAGGAAAGTGAGTTTTCTATACTTTCCGGCCAGTGTTTAACCACTTGCTGATTTCCTCCTTTCTAGCTTTATTTGAATAAAAACTTTTTTTAAAAAAAAAAACTGCTCAAAACACCTATGCTTTAAATATGTGTTCTTAAAAATATTCCCCTACATATTTTGTACCTGGACACAAATAATTCAGTCCAGACCTGGAAAAAAGTTGCAGGATAATATGATGCAGAAAAGAGGCCAAGAAATTCTTTCGAATGCAGTAGTTTTTCAGTGAGGATCTTTCTGAAAGAGTATAAGAAGCAAGACTCATTTCCAGGCAGTTTTTTGTTATTTTAAAAAATAAAAACAAGAACGCCTCACCCTTGAACCCTTGTTGTTTGTGGCAGAACAATGAGGCAACGCTGTTTTCCTACACACGCATTAGAATACACTGTTTTCCTCACCAAAGCTCTCAAAACCATGAAGTAAACAGTGATGGAAGCATGCTGATCGTAGGGAAATTTGAAGGGGAACTGTTTTACAGCAGAATGCAAATAGTTACAATTTTTAAAACAGGGTTAAAAAGGAAAAGGCAATTTGTTACAATCAAGAAGATCCACACTTAGAAACAGGCACCTTCCCTATGGACACAGGGTAGTATATAATAAACCAACCTCCTATCTTGTTAAGAGACAATTTCAAATGGCTTTTGAAGTATAAATATTTCTTTTTCTTTCATTTATGACACAAAACTGCAAATGCAGCTTAAGTACTTCAGAAGGGACAGCATTTTGCTAAAATGTCAAAAGTGAACCAAAATTTACATAAAGGATATATTCTCTCTCATATATTCATGAATGCAGAATGGGATGGGGGAAAATATATTGCATACACATATAAATATATATTTATGCCCTGAAATAGTGTGTCATGTATATACACATACATATACAGAAACATTTAGCCCTACAATATCAATTCTTGGGTTGTGCATGGATATTAAGGGTATTACTACTTCCTGTTAGGGCTAAGCTAATCCCAGTATTTGGCAGGGTGGGGAAGTATTACTGATAGATGGGAGAGCCCTGAAGACCAAATATGATGGTACATTCTACATGGGGGCCAGCTACAAATCTTGACGGGGCTCACATACTACTGGACAGATAGGATCTTCTATTGACAGCTATATAAATCCAATGTAGGGGTGACTCAAATCCAATGACCAAAAAAAAAAAAAAAAGGGAGAGACTGAAAACTCAATGTAGAATGACAAGTATCAGCATAGCAAAGCATAGAATCACACATTCAGGACACCTGGAAAGAGTCTCATAAGCTCTCCTTTCTCACACATCCCTTGTCATACACAGAAAAAGAAGAGAGCCAAGAAACAGAACAATATAATCATAACTTCGTTATGTGGCCAACCATCCTGTACGCCGAAGTCACCTGTGTGCAGAGCTGGCCTTTTGGTCATGGGAAGGGGCCTTTAACTGAATTAGAACACAAGCACTATTTTAAAGTGAGTCTGCTATTTAAAAAAAGAACTGGGTAAACAATTATTTAATAATATTTGTTGAGCCATGCTAAGTATCATAAGATTTTATAAAGCCTGCACTGAAGATGGTCTTTCTGCTACGTTTAAAAATATTGTTTAACCCCAAGCAATATATTTAGCAAAGAAACAGGAATGTCTGGAGTAAACAAAAAGGCCCAACACATATCTTGAGGAAAACCAAGCAGTTTCTCAAAACGTTTGCATCATCATATGGAAAGAATAAAGGAGAAAAAGATGCATTTAAGATTATGCTTTGGCATAATAACAAGAAAGATGTACAGTTAAGGGGATAGATTGCTTGGTTTAAGCAACTGGAATCAAAATGAGTGGTTTAAAGAAGCAGCCTATGAGCAGCAAATCTTAGCAAAATTCTGACTATATTGAATGGGAATTCCTCTCCTGTGGAGAAGGACTAGGAGAGATCCAAGTGAAAGAGGGAACACTGAAAGGGATGCATTCTGATAGAGAAATAAAGGGATTGAAATAAAGGGGCTTCACTGAGGAGATGTTGAAGAGATCTCATAGGGCTTTTATATTAGCAACAAAGCAATACATTAAGAGAATTCCATGCTAACTAAAGTAGTGGCAATCAAAACATTTTAAGTTATCCAAGACTCTCAAATGAAACTACAATTTCAGCTTCTTATACATAGATCTTCATCCCACACAAACACACACACACACGCACACGCACACCCATTGCAACATATATTTTGTACGTGTGTGCCACATGTATACTTGGCATATGGACACAAATATGCACACATCTATAGAAGTCTCACGTTCATATTCTTCTGTACATGGGAAGGGCAATTCCACATTCAGCGAAGTGCTGCCACATCTGATATACATCTCTCTGTACATGTATACACAAAAGGAATCTGCTCTTTCCCATAAATAAATTCACTCTAGGACTTCCCATGTTCACCAACAAATAGGAAGCAAAGACCATAAACAACCCACAACCCCCCTTCTCACTGCATGCATATGTACAAGGAGTAAGATTTTCATAAAGTAATTAAAATAAAAACAGGAATTAGGGAAAATCAGCTCTAACAAAAAATACAGTCTGTTTTGCAATGAAAGCTGTCATAAAAAGCCCCCTGATGTAAGTGTGTGCACCAATAATTAATTTGGATGAATGGAGATGTTTTAATTTAAATGAATGATTTCCACAGCAGCACCAGATGCTGCATTCATGGCAACAATGTTTCCAGTCTGGATACTGTAGTCTTCTGCATCCAAACGAGCAAGGGAATGAGCAAAAATGTTTAGGGCCAACTCATATGCTCATGCATATGCACCATTACCTTTCTGCTAACTGAAGTTAGCAGAAATGGGAGCCAGCAAAGGGAATGAACATTCCTTCCCCACAACCTGACCACTGCTTAGAGCAAAACTCTCCAATACTTCTTGCTGCAGTAAAGCAGTTTGTCACATAGGCAATGGCAGTGCTTACACACTGTGTAAACCATCATTTACTGTTTCATGCCCAAGCCTAAGGCAAAGCCATACAGAAGACTGAAACAATTTTTTCCAGTTTTCAAATAACCACAGTTTGGCATTATGTCCAATGTCAGTCAAACTGTGGTTAGAGTTAACTACAGCTTATTGTCACAAGTCAGTTTGGTGTGGTTCTTGATCCTAGTTTATTCCAATCAATCATAGTCCCATTCATATTTTGGCTTCAAATCAGATCAGTGACACATTCAGTTAATTCTGTTTGAAAGAGTGTGCTTCCCTGGGGACATACAGAGGAGAGTAGGCTTGCAGGCACAATGTTAAATAATGGGTTAACATGATGTGCTAACCTGGCTATTAACTATGGTTAAGGCTATCAAGAATTTCTTTTAAATCATGATCTAAAAGTTGGGCTTGAAGTGGGTTTCAGATTCTCATGCAAAAGAAAAACCTGGACAAGCCTTAATTGTCAAAATTTATACTTCTTCACTTCTTCACTGCATGTTTGCCCCAGAGGGGGAAGTGGCTGTGGTAAAGGAATGTACAACACCATTTCACTGACCATGGTTGCCAAGCAGACAAGAGTTAAGCCTACACTGACCTAAATAAGAATCCCATTCTTTTCAAGTTATGAACTCGTCAGTAACTAAAATGGTTGTCAGAGTTGTTGTCTTTGGGACTGAAAGTAGCTTTAGTCCTATGTAATAAACCCCCAGCAAATATTTTTCAAATGCTTGATCTCTTTCTGAAACACAAGGAGTAAAGCAAAGGTGAGAACATGGAGCCCTCCAGATATTGTTGGGCCTGCAACTCCCAGCATTCCTCACCATGGGCTAGGCTGACTAGGGCTGCTGGGAATTGTAGTCCAACATTTGGAGGGCCAAACCATTCCTGGTGTAAAGCTCTGAAGTGAAACATCCACCATAAAGACAGAAAGCCACTCAGCACAACGGCTGACAGCCTGATAACATGGACAGTTTCAAAACCAGAGGCAGAAAATGCTAGTACTACCCTAAATTCGTATAGCTGGTTTCCATGGCTGACACCCTCATCACATGTAAGAATTCCACTCTAAATCCTTTTTAAGCAAGCCCCATTTATTTCATTATTTTAAATAATGTTTTAAAAACATGACATTTTCTGTTACTTTAGCAGGGCCCAGTGCAATCAGGAGATTAAAAAAATAATAAAAGCAAGCAAATATGATTCCAGAGAGTTAGCCTTGTAATAGAAAACTATACGTAGTTTGGTTATTTGTACAACAGTGAGCACAAAATGAGTCCCAACTTAAGTGACCACATTTCCACAATACATTCTATTAACCCTCAGCTACTTTTCTCATTACAACCCCCCATAACCTACATACAATATAGACATTCATATATCACACATACAGTTTTCCCCCCAATGCATATGTTTGTGAGTGTGTTTGTTTGTTTGTGTGTGTGTGTGTATTACACATACATGCACACAAAATACCTAAGTTCTATTCTTAAGTCACAGTGGGAATTCCTTTGTGAGGACAAGAGGGGAGAAATTTCCCAATTAAGACACTGTGGATCCCTAGATTCAACATTTTGTCATTTGCACATCCAACCTGTACAGCAAACTGGAAATGTACATATTCTTGATGGAGAGAAATCCTACAAACTTGGTTAATAAGTTCCAGCTGCTGTAATTGGACTTCAAATATGATCTGTTTACCCTGTAACTAAAAACGCTGATATCATAAGTACAAACCACAGATTAAATTATTGCAGAAAAACAACAGTCCTCAGAGGAGGAACACATGGGCAAAGAACATTTTATGTTTTGTCAGTACAAGATACTATTTTCATCTTCTCTGCTTTATACTTTTATTTCTATATTTATATCTGCAAGGTAGCAAAGAATAACTGTACCCCTTGACACGGCAAAGATCCAGTGTAAAAAGGTGCTACATGGGGTGGGGGTGGGGAGATGACCTTTGTAAAAAAATGTGTATAATTTTATAGCTATTAAAACACATATGTGACATAATTCATTACACTCAATAGGTTTTTTTTAGTATAAAACATAATTTATGAGGTGATGTTAATAGCATAAATTAATATACATTTCCTCTTAAAAATCTACAATAGGTATTCTGAACCCTCAGGTTGCAGGCAGGGCAGAAATGGGAAAGGCGTTGTTAAATAAATGCTTAAAGCTGAACATGATGGGAAGAAAAAGATTCTATATATATATATATATGTTGCACTTGAGCAGTTTCCAGAAGAGAATGATATACATATACAGAGGCCTATATTCTCACTCCTTTGCAGGAGACAAAAGCAAAACAAAGCATTCTCTTTCCAGTGCTCATATTTTGATGACATTCTACTGTAAATTACTTGTTTAAAACTACTTTTAACGGCCCTTATTTCGACAAGGAATCCCTGAGATGTGCCCCAAACTGGACAGTGATCACCATCACCGTTTGGAGAAAAACGGTAGAATCAGCCCCATTCCCTCAACGGAAATCCTCATTCTACATAATATAACCTAACTGCCCAGCTCTTTAGACTGGATCTACTTAATAATTTGTCTTTTTATTTTAAGATGCAGGTTATTTCAGCAATTTCACACTCAGCCAGTCCATTCCACAGTAAAAGCCTCTAAGTGGCTTTTTGACAAATTTAGGTACTTTATGTCTTGGGGCCCAAGAGAAGAGGGAAACAGTATACCAAGTTCAGTGTATTCACCCAGCTCATGTACTCTGTGTGTGTGTGTGTGTGTCTGTATACACAGCTGAACTGGGCTGTTAGCGTTTAGAGAGGAATTACATTAAATTACTTTCTCATCTCCTTTTTCTATCCTTAGTTTTGTCTTTCCCTAGCTCTCTTACATTCCAGATAAAACAAAACGTTTTTTTATTCATACTCTCAGACTCTCCAGTGAGAAAAAGGTGGGGGGGAGAAATCTTTCCAAATGCTGCCCTCCAGTGGCAATGAAAAGGAGGCTTGTTTCTGTTGCCTTTCAACTGTGTGCATACATGCCCATGCCTTCTGCATACTGTTAATTTGGAAATAACTAGGAAGCTAAGACACGTACAAAGAGAACAGCAGCAATGACAGCAAGGTGGGGACAAACAACCAGGATCCATATAGGTCATAAATTTGCAAGGGGAATAAATAACATCAGGCACTTGTTTTTCACTTGTAAACCTGGATCTAAGTGGCAAAAACTACACTTTAGTATTTGCAAATCCAGGAAACATACTCAGTTGTAGCTGTGTTGGCCATATAGTAAAATACAACAAAATCCCAAATCCACAAAAGAGCAAAATCTTTATTGACCAATCAAATTGCAAAAAATGCACCATGCAAGCTTTCGAAGCTTCACTGCCTCTTCATCAGGAAAAGATGTTAAAAATCATACAGGAGGAAAAAGATGAAGATGTTACAGGCCTACATTTTGTCTCAGATGTGACTCTGTTGTCAGATAAGATGGCATTGAAGGATTTCAATGCAGGTAGAGGCCACTACTGGAACAGTTAGCTTTGCATGGGACAGGAACAGCTGGAACTCAAGGGAAATTACTTTTCTGTTGCTAATGGAGTTGAAATTTTATGACATGTCTTTGATTGCCCTTTGTCTTTGCCCCTGACATGGTCAAGAAGGAGTGACCTCTGCTTGTACTGGTATCTCTCAATACCATTTTAACTGACAACAGAGTAACAACTGACACAAAGTGTAGGCCTGTGACTCTAACATCGTCACTTTTTTCTCCTGCATCTTTGCCTGATTAAGAAATCAGTGAAACTTTGAAAGCTTGCACGATGTGTTTTCTGCATTTTGGTTGGCCAATAAAAGTAGTGCTCTTTTGTGGATACTATATTTTGGTTTCTTTTGTCAACATATAATAGCCTAGATTATACAACCAAGTATGCGTCTTTCAACTTTTGTATTTCTTTATGAGACAGGATGATTATTTTGAACCAATTGTTATATATCCTGGAATAAAACATTGGCAATCTCACATGAGCATCATACTTTAAAGGAGACATTATTTTCAAGCTATTTTATTAAACATACTGAAAGAATACAAAGTTTGTCCTCACTCCTCCAGGGAAATGTCTTTTAGAGGTTACTACCATCTTGCACCACTTTAACCACATATGAAAACATAAGGTTTGCATTACTGTAACTCATTCTGTACAACTAGATTTTACCATAAACTTCTTAATAGAAACAGATAATTCACAAGAATAAGAAACAAAATCAAACAAAAACTGTGAATCAAATTTCCATGGTGCCCTTGAAAACCCCTGTCTATATTGTGACTTTAAAGAGCTAAATTCTGGTTAGAGTAAGTGTTTAGCCCCTGGACTCCTTTTTGCAAGAAAATGTTTTGAAAAAGGAGAAGCACCAACATGAGCAGCTGGAGCAAGCAGAATGCAACAGAGAAAAGGAATTTGCTTCAGGACACATTTTAATAAAACAGTGACATTTCTACAGAGAAACTGAGATTAAAATGGATTTTAATCCTTCTCTTCAAATTAGCATGTAGTCACTCTGGCTTGCATGCTGTTTAAAAGATGGCTTGTCTTCTGCCCAAACATACACAGAATAATTGCTGTAGTGTAGTCTCATACACTTTCCCTCTGCTGAAACCATATGTTATTGTCCATGCACTTCTGTTGCCACTGTTCTGACTAGAAAGAGGAGTTTGGAAGCTTTCAGTTCTATTTTTGATTGACCACAGCTTGTATGTCATCATAATTGAATGTCATCAAACCTTTAGTTGATCTACGATTTGTAGAGACACACTTGCTTCATAAACCAGAGTGAAGTTGACTTCTATGAAACAAGCCAGAGTGAACCAGCTGCTCAGGGTTGAGTGACACAACAAACTATGATTAGTCAAAAACAGACTCAAAAACTTCTCAGCTCTTCCTTGCAGTTGCTTTGTGGGTGAGGCCACAACACACGCTCTAGGCAACGAGGAAAGAGGCATGGTGCATTCCTGTTACAATAACCACAGCTTATCATGATGATCAAACAGAGCTACTGTGTCTTCTGCAAAACAGAGATGTCACCATGTCAAGCTGTGCAGGCAGGGACTCTGGGCTGAATGTCAACACAGCTATGCTTGTTTCCTTTTTGAAAGCTAGGCTGTGAACTGAAAAACAGCACAAGGGGTTGCAAGTGGCCAAATCGCAACTGGCCGGTTTTCATACATAACTTGCTTGTGTTCCCTCTGGAAGCATCACTCCAGGGAATGCTGACCTGGAGGGTGCCCTAGCTGTCAGGGGTTTGGAAGAGAATGCAGTACCAAGGAGGTGACTGGACATCCCTTGCAGGTATACAGGACATGGTAGTCTTTAGATCCCAGCCATTCTGCTGCATTTTCGGGTACCAGGATAAAATCATGCCAAATGAAATTCACAATAAACTACCAGAACAGTTTGTAATTTGCCAAACCAATATGAGTGCTTATCATTGTCATTCATTCAAAATTTTATGGAAAAGAGAGACACACAGGAACAGAGCAAAATCAAAATTTTGTTTAGCACAAAAACCAAATCTGGTAGTAGTGGTGGTGGTGGTGGGGAGAGATTGCATCAAGTGGAACCTAATTTCACAATACACTGTGTACTACAACAGAATAAGGAAGATGTAAGGAGCTTCACTTCAATTCTTTATGTAGCTTAAAAGGGCTATGTTACAAATATTATTATTTTTTCCCTCACACTTAGATGTTTATTATACAGTTCAGTTTCAGGTATGGGCAGCTGGGGTAAGATTTCATAAGGTCCAAAGCACAGAATGTTTCCAGCTACATACGTTTTGCAAGAGCTAACTCTTACTCCCTGATCCTTTCAAAAAGAATAAGCAGCACAGCTTTCTAAAAGAAGGCAATAGTTCTAATTAGTGGGATATCAGTGGGCAATGCCTGGAATCTCTCCTCTCAAAAAGTTGAAAAATCAGAGGGGTTTCTGTTACATTTTTCATATAAGCACCATTGTAAATGGAATACAAAAGCTACAGTAGGAAATAACAGCTTCAGTCACAAAGAAAAATCTGAGCTTTCTCTTGTTCCCGATCTCAAACCAGTTAAAATAGTTAGTAAAGTGTAACTTCTCTTCATATCTTTTTATGATATTGTAAATTTATATGAAGTTAGGAACAGTTCAAATCTGTGGCTATGAGACATAATGACACCTGCTCTTATGAGTAGATGACAATTCTTTCCTTGTCTGTAATAGGAAAAATAAACAAAAGAAAACTCATATAGCAAGGATTATTTCCACTGAGTAGAACTTGATTTCATGAGAAAACAAACTCCATAATCTACCTTTTTTTTTTTTTTTGGAGAATTAAAATCACCACAAGCACAAGGCCACTTTTAGGGGTGGAGAGGAGAGGGAGGGAATTGAAGGTTACTTGAGAACATTTCTTAGAGTAGCCCTCATGCTACCCAACCCCTTAAAATTTGATTGTTGTAGCTCTTCACGAAGCAGCAAAAACAGAAACTGACTTTTAAAAAACTGTTGAGTGATAAGATACAGAAGAATATCTGTAGTTCTATACTATGCACTTTTCACAAAATATTTCTTGAAATATCTAAATATTTTTTAAAAAAATTATGGAGCATTACAAAGGTTCTCTCTTGTTATAGGGATCTTCATAAGTATCAAATATTTGGAGACAGCTACAGCTTGATAAAAACACTCAATAATTCTTCCCTATACTGATTTGGATAGAAAAAGTGGTCTACCATACTTCTGCCAATTTCAACTAAGAATTTGTTTCCATGGGAGAAATCCACACAATGCTTTAATGGAAAATGTCAATTTACCAACAATTGATCAGCTATAGGTATTATCTATACTTTATCTGAATAAATGAATCATTATAATTTAGAGCAGGACATAAAACTTTTCCAGTGGCTGCCTGGGTATTCTGAACCAACAAGCACAATTTGGCATGTTTTGTCAATTCAATTTTTCCTTTTATATTTAGTAAACCCAATACCAGAAAACAAATTAGCTTGCAGTAGAAACAATCGCCACTTTTGACAAAGAACTTTTTCAATGCAGGAAAGAAAAGAAGTGTCATTTACCCATCAGATACACAGACACACACACACGCGTGCACACACCCCTACACTTAGAGAGGAGGTCAAGAGCCCACTGTCAAACTGTCAGAAATAACAAATGAACCATGGTCTTGGCTTAATTCTATAGTGCTCAATTACCAAATCAAAAAAGGGTTGATTTACCTTTCATCCCATTTGCACCTTTACAAATATAGCGACTCTCCACCTCCTCCTCAGAGACTAATGGGACTGAAAGTTTGATCAGAACCTTAGGAACTTGCATTTGTTTTATTTGAGGTATCTTCCCATTTCTGGTTCTAAGGTCAACTACATCCATCTTCTTATTTCTCGGTCTAAGGTCAACGACATCCAGTATCTGTGCTGTGTTTCCTAACTGGGGTATTAACTGGGTAAGTACAGCAAACCTGCCAAGAGTAAATGAGCACCAATACATAAACAGCACGTAAGATCGTCAGAGCAGAGCTTAGCAACAGGAAAAGCCCGGTCTGTCCTGAATTGGGACTTCTTGCCCACTCTTTTGTTTGAAATTAAAAAAAAAAAGAAAGAAAGAAAAGAAAAACCTTTCTTTAAAAAGAAGGGGATGATTAAAAACAGGAAGAGAGGAGAAGATGGGGAGGGTGGAGTGGGGTGGGGTGGAAGGGAACACAAGTTCCCCAACTGCCTGAAATTCAGAGCGACAGACAAGCTCAGCTGGAGGTGGTAAAGGGAGCAGACCCATTATTGGTACTGGTAGCTGTGGCACCTGTTACTGTGAAGCCCGTTGGGGGAGCTATGGAACTGTGGCTTGGTTGCAGGTCCTTGGGAATGCCACTGTGGGAGCTCAGCTGATGACCAAAGGCTGCACTGAACTGTGGGAGCTGCTGTTTGGGGGAAGTGGAGGCCATGAGTTCAGAAGATGCCGTACCCATGCTGCTGAAACTGGTCTGTGGTAACCCCGGAAGCACGCTGGAGCTGTTGGGGGTCACAGTGGCGAAGGCAGGCTGCGTTGTCTCTGAGTGCGATGTGGTAGGAGGTGTGGAGAGGGAAGTGGAAAGGAGGTGTCCATCTGCACCAAGCAGGTTGCTGAATGGAGAAGCATCGCCGAGGTTGACAGGGAGGTTCCCCCAGTGAGTTCTGGGGTTCACCACCCCACTGAGCGGCACCTCCAATTGCGATGGGAGCAAATGTTGTGCTATGATGGGCATCTCTGTGGAGAAAGTAGCTGCCAGATTATCACCAGAATAGGAGGAGGCATGGGGGGATGTTATATGGTCGCTGTAGGGTGACGGTACATGCTCGCTGTCATAATGGCTTCCGTGGGGTGAGGAGTGTGAATGGTCACTGCTGTATTGCTGTCGTGAGGTGATTAGGTCATCTGCCTTGCTTAGCAGCTGGGCAGGGTGTGGCCTCTGGGAGGCATGGCTGCCATCGTGAAGTCCTTGGAACTGTCCTGGGAAGGCTCTCTCCCCAAGCCCACTCTGGCTTATCAGAGTGGCAGAAGTAAGGCCAACATTGGCTGGGGCAGAGAACTGCCCCTGAATTTGCCCTGCCAGGGGCGTGGGTGGGTTGGATAAGGTAGCAGAACGAAGCAAGCTCTCATCCAGGTCCAGGCTGGAGAAGTTGTCATCGTGTACAATACGCCCATTCAGCAGCTCACCTAGGTCTGCATTGACTTCCCGGCTCAAGGATGGAATTCCTGAAGTTTCAGCACCTGTGGAGAATACCCCGATCCCTCTGTCTGTGAGCTCCTGGACTTGTACACCGTCTGTCTGTGTGAGCACTCCCATGGTACTCAGGCACTCAAGAGAAGTTACAGCCTGCAGGGCTCGTTCCAGCTCCTCTGCCTCTTCAGTAGTAGGGAGGAGGTCTCCATTTTTACCTGCAACAAACAAACAAACAAACAAACACATACATACAGTTAATTAGCTTAATCCATATACATTTAATAGAGGATCTACATGCATTTAATAGAACAAGTTGTCAAATAAATTTGATGCTGAAGAGTCTTTAGCCCTAACTGCTAATTATGAGTAGTTTTAAAAATGTAAATGAACGATTTTCAGCTCTTTCCAACAAATCCTGTTCTTCAACCATCCTCTCCAGGAAAACCATGTTAAAAATACTGATAAAATGAAATCATTCAGTAAAGCACATCAGGACAACTGGATAAATCACACAGAGGCATGTTAAAATTACATTAAGTTAAAAGACCTTGAAAAATTGGAACAAGTCTTCACCTGGCACCACACCAGTAAGACAGTGAATGATGAGAATGCCTCCCTGAGGAGAGAAGTCCAAGGATGAGTTCTGCCCAATGCCACAGCTAAAAAGTCCCAATTGCTAATTGCCACCCACCTCATTGCAAAGATGAGCTGGGAAGCAGAGAAGAACTGGGATGACGATCTCAGTACAAAAACAAATACATGTGGAAAAAGCTGGTCCTTCAGATATCCAGATAACAAGAAATGCTTTTTTGAGGCAACAAAATAACTTCAACAAAATTCTTGAAGCTTTCAGTCAAGACACAGGAAGTATGACCTTGCCCTTCCTAACAGCAAGCTTTTAATCATTCTCAATACATAATTAAATTTTGGTCATAAGAAATGTCTTTTAATATCATTTTTATAAGCCTCTTTACATTCCCTACATCCAACTTTTTATTATGAATTTCAAGATGTTAATAATGCACCATGAATGCAGGAGCAGACAAAAAACTAGAAACTGATATTTAAATTTATCACAATTTCTCTTTCACAAAACTACATGAAATATTACGCTGGGAAGAGAAGAAAAGTTGAGACAGAAAAGAGACATTAAGGCTATATGACTATGCTAACTATACTGCTTTGATTTCTTTCTTAACTAGGGTTAATGTATTTCTCGTGACAACAACATTCATTTGATCTTCACAGATTCAGAGGAAGGAGGAGAGAGAAGGAATGAAGAGAAATGTGGCAATACCTTTAAGACTAATGTTATTATTTTAGCATGAGCTTTTGTGGATATAAACCCACTTCTTCAGTTGAAGTACTGAGTGGTATTAAGGCTTCAGGTATAAAGCATATTTACCTAGTTGTGGGAGCGGGTAGGCTGTAAAGGATACAAAAAACATAAATAATAGGATTCTGGATCCTATTACATTCTATCCCATTCCCATTTCTTTTTTCCTCCCCCTCCTTTCCTCCTTTTTACACTGCAAGAGATGAACATGGCTGCTTCTTTAAAAACAGACTCAATGTTAATAGCATTAGACACTGGATTCAGAGCCATCGTTTTTCCCATCCTCATACTGAACCATTTCTCCAAATTATTTAATTTTAAAAAATGCAACAGTTACATCCTCCCAGAAGTGCTGCAAAGTTCACTATGTTATCTTACAATTCAGCTTTGAACTGCTGTTCTTCTTTCTGCTGTCAGCATTCATTTTCATGTAAGACAAGAAAGAAAAGGTACCTTCAAAGAAGTCAAAGTCTTGCAAGTCATCAGGCAGCCGTGGTAGGACATCTGAGAAGTCCTCTTGATTCAGTTCGAGGTCGTGTGGAATGTCTGTGATTTCATTGGCGATGTCATCAGGCAGTTCATCTGTACTCAGCTCTGGTGTGGAAGGGCTCCTAAGAATGCAAGGAAGCAGTCACCCCCTTCTGTTTGCTGGCTGCCGAGCACTGTTCTCTTGTGGGATGGATGGACACACACACACGCACGCACGCACATGTGCGCACACACACATGCATAAGAGCTTTCTCTCTTTCTCTCTCTCTTGATTCCCGTATTTTAGTTCTTCCATCCAATCCCATATGCTCTGTGTCTACAGACCCACGTAAGAGCCAGGCTAACAACTGTCTTCCCTTCACTGGTAGTGCAAGAGGTGTTTTCTCATACAGTAGCACTACTGAGTCAACCTCAGTAATCCTTGAGAAGAAGTGAAACAGCGAAGGAAAAAGGGGCACTATCTCCTAACTAATACCAAAAACCAAGAAACCTAGAAGTTAGGAATGGAAAGTATATTGCATCTTCTGAGGAAGTGGAATTATATATAATGAATATTTGTCTGAAATAATTTTTTTTATGTATTAACTGTTCACTTAGTGAACCATGTCAAAAGTCATCTATAACAAACTGTTTAAAACCATGACAAATATACAAAATTTACAATAACACCTTAGTGATATAAAAGGGCAAAGCTAATATGATACTTCATCAAATAATTACTTGACAACTTCCAGTGGGAGGAAGAGCAATGTTGGCTACTTGGGTGGATAGCTTCAGGGCATCTGGCAGTTGGCTGTTTGGGCCATAAGGTGGAATACCAACTATAACAGGAACCACCAAGTCTTGTTCCTCCTCACCAGAAGATATCTTACTAGAGTTTTACAAACATTAGACTATCTACAGGACTATGGCTGTTTAATTATGCTACACACACACACACACACATTTCTCTCTAAGTGTGAGGATGATATCTGTCTAAGGTTCTAGGAGTTAATAAAGAAAATATATACAACTTTCTTTGACAACAACAATAAACTATACCTCCAACTTTAGTCCAGAAGAAAAATGAAGCTTGATTATCAAAAATCTGAGTGACATTAACTAGTCTGGACAATTGTCTGCATATCTTCAGTGACATGTGTACTGTTCTGCCAGCTCAGTGCCTTGTCACTACTAGCACTAGTTATACTACTTAGGAAGGGGATTATGATTCTTTAAGACTCACACCAATCCTTTTAAAAGGTTCTACTAGTAAGATATGCATCAACCAGATAAACACAGTTCTGTTTTAATGAGACACCTCTGAAAATGTACAATGCCAAAGTAGATCAGTTCATCGAGACAGGAAAATGCTGCACCATATTGAAAAGAGTTACATCAACAGCAAAGAGACTTACATTAGGTCATTAAGACTGGCCAAAACTGTCTTCATGTTAGTGCAACATCCACCTAGGGACCTGCCCAGCTGCAATTACCAGTAAGATACTAAGATGGAGGGAAACCATTTGTGTGCAAGTGCATGGAAAGACTGCCTTCAACCATTCAGTTCTCCCATTGCTCTGCTTAAGCCATTATTGTGTGGAAGTAAACATGCAGCTTCCTTTTGAGTGTTTATTCAGAAGTAAATTTCAATGTGTTCAACCAGTCTTACTTCCAAGTAAAAGGCCACAGGAATTTTGAAACTGTTTAACCTATTTCTAATGCAGGTGGCAGAGAACGTGTTCATCTACACAATCCATCTTTTCTATCACTGGCTGGTCAAGAACAATATTCATTGCTGCTAAACACTGACCGTATATGGGATATCTCCATTGGCAGTGAGACGCTGGTGGGCATACTGAGGTTTCCTTGGGGCACAGCAGGAGGAATAGGCTTTTGGGGACGCCGAGGCCCTCGCCTTCTCTTTTTCTTGTGTTTTTTGGTAAGCGCAGGTGGCTTTGTTTTTTTCCTGGGTTTCCTCTGCTGCTGGTGCTGAACTTTACGGGAACTGTCTCCTCTCAAGAAGTTATCCTTTTGCAGAGAAAATGGAAAAAACACATGAAGAATTGTAAGTCCTATTCTCTTGTCTTCCCATGCAAAAATATTACTGTCTTATGAAAACCAGAGAAAACTGCATGACAAGAATCAACCCTGAGACTTAATGAGTTGCATTTTGCCTGCACTAATGGTGAGGAAGAGCAGAATAAAAAGCACATTTGGGCCAAACTGTTCTCAAATTCAGTCGTACTGGTTTAGGATGGCACTGAATCAGAAGTAATGATTTTGAACACCAAGGTTAGAAATGATCAAATTACTTCTCTGCAAAAAGTCTACACAGCAACTTCCAATGCCAGACGAAAGACGATGCTTTTCAGAAGAGAACTACAAACATACATGCAAAATACTGAGAATACAATGGTACAGTTTAAAGGGGGCTCTTCTTGGAACTGGTTCAGGAGAAACAAAAACTGAACTTTAAGCTATTAAACAAGAAACTGCTTAGTGGTCTCCCTCCTCTTTGTGATGGGGAGGTTAGGATTTTTTGGTTATACCTTTTTGTGGTTTTAAGAAGGTTGATACCTCATTCCAGGTGGAAGTTCCTTTTTTTTTCTAGTTTTATGTAAATAGCACGTGTTCTTTTGTTTCCTGTATGTTCTGTTTCTTTATTCTTTGTATTTATTTAGTTTCTTTAGGGTTATGCTTATATTGGTTACGATTCTCTTTTTTATTTGTGTCTTTTTATGTTTATTATTGTCAATAAAAACATTATTTAAAAAAAAGAAATTGTTCAGTGACATCACTGATGTTGCATTGGAATTAGACAAAGCCAACCCCCTAGTTGTTACTATGAAGATTATGACACATGGCTCTTGTGCTTAACAAAAAGTAAAAGCAGGGAATAATGGCAGGAGCCTGTGTTTCAGTGACCAACACAAATGCCAACAACTTCTGAAAATAAGATGTAAATAGTGCAACATAAGTGAAACACTCAGCCTCCAACTAATGCGACATGCCAGCAAAATAGCCTGGATGATAATGTCAGCTGTGATAAAATAAAGAAACATACAGAGAGCTGACTTCATTCATAAACTGGATTCCTGTGCCCAGTTTCATGGGATTACAGGATATGATGAGACTTAATTGCAAGCAAGCATATACAAAATCAGACTAGGATGGAATTTTATGAAGTTTTTAAAAACCCATAATCCTTTAGGTTAGCTCATTTTTTAAAACAAAAAGTCTCTATAATTATGTGACTTTTTATTATTATTGTCAGATATAACATACTGGCTTCCTCACAAGGCTGAAATCACAGCCCTCTGAAGGGATATATGAAAGGGGCACTTACCACACTCTGGTGTTGTCCTGCTCTCTGCTCAAAATACTGATGTTATTTTTCACATTTTTTCAAGCATTATGCCAAATAAACCTACCATTTTTTTGGCGTGTTCTTCACACAGGGGTGTCTGATGTGTAATATCAAAAACTGGCACAGAGCATTGCTGTCCATCGGCAAACTTGGCTGTGCAGCTTGAAAAAAGCTGCTGTGACCGGTTCAAGAGGATATCTGCATACATCTGTGTCAAGAATAACATGCCATTTTGGGGTGGGGGGAACAGTCTCCTTGGTTTTCAGAGAGAATAAAAATACAATCATTGTTTCTAACTTTCAACCATTTTCAACCATTCAATCTAACTTTCAGCCATTTGCTTAAAATATCATTCATGGTTCAAACTAAGGAAGATGCAAAGTCAACCGTTTCAGCAAACAAAACAAAACAAAAAAAACTGTCATGAAGCAGAACTGCTAATGTTTTAAAATTTATTGATATGGATTTATGGAAGGAGCTATTTTGCTAATGAGTTCATGAGCCTGTTTCCTGGAGATTCTTAATCAATATTGTCATTTAGGGGGCAAAGCAATCAATGTTTGTTTTCTCCCAACTAATGATAATCCATACTAAAATATTAAAAAGAGGATTTCTGTCATCCACATATGGGAAGACATAAAAATTGTATTTTTCCTGAGTTCCTGAAAGACGATGCACGGGGGAGTCAATAAACTGAATCTTCAATGTGAAATTATATTGCTCAGAAAAGGTATATAAACTTGATGATCTTTAGTATCTCTCCCTTGTACACACTGTAATTTCTACCATTCCTATAACGAGACAAGCAGATACTTTCTGAGCTACATGCAGTGTTTTCCTGAGTTTTGTTTCTATATTTATCTATCACTGAAATGGGGAAAAAGGACACATTTAGCCTTCAAAGTAAACTCATTCACCTCACATTTTAAAGAAGTATTTTAGTATACAGGGCAGTGAACAAGCACATGTGACTAACATACCCAGGGAATCCCTGAAGGCATAAACAAGGCACAGTTGTTTAGGACTGAAGCCCTAATGGATAATCTCTATGACATCTCAAACAAGGGCTACTGTGCCCAAAAAAGATCATGGCACTAGCATTTGTAGCTTCCACATGGAGGCAGCATTTCATAAACAGTATCTCCACACAGTTCTTTCCTGACTGGGAGCTGTGTGGAGCTGCTGAATATGCAAATCAGTCCACAAACGTATCTAATTGGCCAACTCTAGAGTACCAGCAGCCATACTGAGATCAAACTGTAAAAGTGACTGAACTGTCAATTTTTGATATGCCCTTTTCTTTCAAACACTCTGTTCTCATCTCATCTGCAAAGTTCCTTTCCATACCTAGGCATCCTTGCCTTCACTGTTCCTTTTGTAATCTTTTTGTAATTCGCAGTTCTTCTTCAATGCTTAAGAGTATCTGTAAAATTAAGGCTAAATTTGTGATTAGGAAGGGGGAAGAGGGGAAAAAAGAAACCTGATGGAGAGGTAAATTAATTTATAAAGTGAAAGAATGCAAGAAAACTTATTAACATTCTGCACTTGTTTAATTTGGAATCTTTTCCTTTTCTTTTACCCTGCTGCTGCAATTCCATATATTTATGTTCAGGCTCCTGATCTGAAAGTGTTTCTAAGGTAAGGATTTTCATTCTTCCTTTTCTGTTGATACGGCAGGGTTGTACTTCCTCCATCTTTCACTCATTTTAAGTCACTTTACTGCCTCACATTCTTTGTGACAACACCCCCACCTGAAACCATTAAAGCAATTTAAACTATGAGATAATTTAGATTTTCTGTGGAAATCAAACCAGTCAGCCTCACACAAAGAATGTTATCTGCATGCTTTGATGTATAATCAATACAGGATTAACAGATATGATACTGTTTGTTCCATCACTTTGCAGTCTATAAACACGGGACTGTTAATACAGTTTATACTGTCATGATGTATAACCACAACATTCAGACTACATGTTTATAACCTGACTGTAAATAGATTTAAATGCCAACTCTGTCCTAAATAGTTCATACTACCACACCTCCTAACTAGTAGACTCTAATGTTATTTCTAGGTCTCTCTGCTGGCTAATAGCTGACACAACTGCAAAGGATTGCCTTGATGTCTTCCATGAGAAATTTAAATAATGTCTGGTGCACATATGTAAAATGCTCTAATATGTGCTCATTCCCAATAGTTATCAAGAGCAGTTATGTCATACCTGCAACTCCCTGCCTCATGTCATCAGTTAGAATGGAAAAATGGAGGCTATGCTGTATGACATCCTGGCCTAATGGCCATCTTTCAATGCTACACAGAAAATATGCTTGGGGGTTGTAAATCTACAGTCTCAGAGACCCTTACGCTCAGTTTTTCAGTGCAGCAGAAAGGGGCAAGGGCAAAAAGACACTGACCCTCATGCTCCTGTAATACTAAGCCCAGGAGTAAATAACTGAATATTTCTATGTTGGTCATACTGCCCCAATCTTTCAGAATTCAGTTAGGCTTAGAACTGTTTACATGCAATATGTAAATAATATGTCCCATGATACATATCCATTGCTCATACAATAGCCATTATAGCTTTACTGGATTCATTCTGGATTTGCTAGTAACATCAGATCCACCTATTTTGGATAGAAAACATTATGCTGTATTAAATGTCTCCAGGGAGGAAGCTACCAGCTGTGGTGCAAAGAAGCAGATCTAACTGGAAAATATTTATGATTTTTTGTGGATACCTCTTCATCTCACTCAATTATAAAAAGAAATTCTTACAAGTACACGCTAGTTTTTGCTGCACAATGTGGCAAAGGGGTAAATAAACTAGATTCTGAGAAATCAGCTCACAGCCTGCAGCAATGTTTTCTAAAAACATAAAGCAACTATAACCGTCATAATTACACTTTCATATGAACAAGAACACATTGAAAAAGATACGTTGGAAACAATGTTTAGTGAACGGAAGAGCCTTGTTGGTGCATGGTTCACCCTTTGTGGTTCCACTACATGGCGATGCATCTCTTTGCTTTACCTGGCTTGTGCTGAAAACAAAAGGATATCAGGAAGCTAAGTTTTGATATGACACTTCAGGAGGCCAGTAGTTCTTGTCTAGCTTTCTGAAACACTGTGGCACATGATGCAAGGCAGCAAGTAGGCAAAAAGAGGATAGCACTAAAATCTATTTCCAGTCATGAGCCCTTAGCATAGACAAGTATAGCACAGTGAATATGAAAGCTGTGCCTTTTCCATCCACTAATAAACCTGTCCTTCATGAATTTATCTAATTGGAATTAAAAAAATTAATTTGTACTTTTAACTGTCCTTACAGGACTAAGTGTATAAACAAACCCCAGACACTTGGTATCTGTAGTTTTAAGTTGGAGGAGGAGGAGGAGGACTGAGGCAGGGAATAGCAACAGATTAAAATATAACATAACATCAGTTAAAAACACATAACACCAGTTAGCACAATTTTAACACAATTTAAAGAGCATATAAAACCAACACATATTAAAAATAACTAATCCATAGCCTACAATTTATAGGTAAAAAAAGCAATCTGGATAGGCATGCTGGAAAAGACTGGTTTTAAATTCAGACAGCATATCCAGCTATCAAATCTCTTCTGGCAGATCATTCCAGTCTGGGGGTGGCTGAAGAAAAAGTCCTCTGGGTGACAGCTGCCAGCCTAGTCCTGACTGACTGAAGTAAATGTCCTCTGGAGGACCTGAGTGTACATGGCAGATTATATGGGAGAAGATGATCTTACAGGTAACCTGGACCAATATTATGTCGGGCTTTAAAGGCAACAACTGACGAATATTCTGTATCTTGCTTGGAAACTAACTGGAGCCAGTGGAATGATTTTAGCATTGGTATAATACGATCACTCCTGGTTGTGCCAATAACCAATCTGGCTGCCATGTTAATGCCTGCTTGATTCCAGGCTGACAATCTCAACTCTCCTATTTTCTTTTGTTTTTAAGTTTTTAGTCCTTATGACTGTGACAATGTCTCAAATATTTCCAAGCAATATTGACTGAAAACTTATAAGGTAGAGGCACTGCTGAATAAGGTTGCCAGGTTAGACTAGCAAAAACTGAACCAATTATATAAAATACCAAAAAATGCACAATAAATAGTTCAGATAATATACATTGATTTCAATGTGGTTTCAAACCCAAGTTTGATGGCAAAGTTGCCTTGGTCATCCTGATAGATAGGAGCCTCCTCATTTTGCTGCATCTTTTAAGGGTCTTTGATATCATTAATCATAGCCTCCTCCCTCCTCAAAGACATTCTTTGGACTGGGACTGCCAGCATTGTACTGGCGCTACATAAGGCAGACCTGGAATATATTCTGTTTGGGCCTGTGGCATTTATGTAATTGGGTCTTCCAAGTTTCCAACTAGCCACTAGCACTTTTAACAGCTATATCCGAAATGGCCCATCTTGGTGGGTCCACAGGCCAATCTGTATCCTTCCCAGACCTGCATACCTACTGAAAGTATTTTTTGGGGGGCTGGTTATAAACTAGAAGCGGCTAAAAATTCCCTTCTTGTTTAGAAAAGAGATGGAAATTGCTGGGATTTTGAAGTGAGGTCAGCACTTAACACTTGATTTTCTTTCATTATTACGTCTGAGTCAAGGGAATCATTGAAAGTGGTGAACTAATATCTGGAATCAGTAACGGACTGGATGAGAACCAGTAAATAGAAGTGAAATCTAGACAAGATGGAGAGACACTGTTGGCAGGCCATTTACCTGGCTAAGGAAATGGAATTCAGCTTGCTCTAGTTTGTGCTGAACTCTCTCTGAAAGAGCAGGAACCCATTTGTACTATACAACTATAGTATTGTGATTCCATTTTAATTGTCACAGCTGCATCTTATGGAATCCTTGAATTGGCAGTTAAGGGAGGGGCAGCTGAGGGATTCCACAGGATGCAGCCAGAGCAGTTAAAGTGGAATCATAGTGTTATATCTGTGTAGTGTGGAAAGGCCCCTCAGCTACAACATGAAGACTGTTCTTAGCTCCAGCTTAGCTCCTGACCAGTGAGCAAGATACAGCCCCAGGCCTCCATGAACAGGTAGCCTGAAAATACACCAGCTTAGACAACTGTAAGGTTTTGCATTTAAGGCTACTTTTGATGTCTATTTCATGAAAACAAACCACCCAATTCTGGTTGTATGAGGCATAAAATGATGGACAGCATTAATTTCTATAGGATATCACAAGTCATGATGCCATGCCAGTTGTAACAAATGAATAATAAATGAATTACAGCAATTCATTTCATTTAATATAAAATGGACTTCACTTAATATAAAAGCTACCCTGCAATTTTAGAATCTTCTTTTTAGTTAGCAACACAGAGCTCTGAATGTAAAGGCACATTAGCAAGGGAGCTAAAGAATGGCCAACTCAATCCTTTCTGAGCATGATTATGGGAAAAGCCTGCTGGTGAGCCTATAGCCTCCATGGCTCATTGCAGAGCTGAAAAAAATTTATAATCACATTTCAAATCTCTGTCTTTCTGATTAAGTCCAAATTTGGAATGAATAAGAGAATATAACCAATACCATACTTAAAACTGGTGAGGAGATACTGGGATTTTTACTGCTCTAAAGTTTCTCATTAAGTTTTTATTCTAGAAGTTTTGAGGTAACAAGTACTTTCACTTTCTTGTAATTATGAAGACCTAGGAATACTATATTGTACTTCAACAAAAAAGTTGTTACATATAATTCAACATTACCTCCTAATTTTTATAGTTGCATAACCAAGAATAAATGTGATGATTAGTAACTGAAAATTAATATTTGTGAGTCATTAAAAATAATTTTATGACATAAAAATTGAGCCTTTAATATATTAAAAATGGTCACTGATTTTACAACAGATTTTTAAATAAATTGTTGGATCTCATGTATTTTGTTCCCCAAAGTGACATACTACAACTTGCTCCTACAAAATCCACATACAACATTCCACAGAAACAACTGGGAGTTATATATATATGTCTGCCTGTGTAAATGCATACACACCTATACATGTTTGTATGTATATGTACACATAAGTGTGTGTGTGTGTGTGTGTGTGTGTGTAAAAGTATATAAATACATATATGTAGTCATTTTGTCACCATATACAGTTGCTGCACAAATATATATAGGTCCTCACCTGGTTTGAGTACTTGAAGCTCTTCGGAGCTCTCGCATCAGCTGTCCAGCACACTCTGGCTCCCTGCTGGCTGCCCGCAGCAATGCTTTCCGGAATGTATGTTGGCATTTCCTTTGACGAGATTCTGCCCGCTCCAGGCGGCAGAGGTGCTTGTATTTCTGCTGAAAGTAAGTGCAAAGTTGGGAAATGCGGGATCTCCTGCCAGTGGCATCGACTTCATCATCATCTGGCCTGTGGATTGTGGAGAAGAAAAATGCCTGGTGAAGTAGTTGGCATTTAAACTTCATATTCTTATTGCACAAAACATGCACAACTAAAGTCTCTTCTATACAATATGGGTCCTGGGAGATGAAGGAATATCTGCTTCCACATCAGTTTGCCCAAATGTTATGCTTATTTATTACAAGCAGGTCTCTCCAGTACCAGGCAGGGACTCCATCCTGCCCGCCTACAACAAGCTTTTATAACTTAGAGATGTTTTGTCATCTGATTATACTGTTGTTTTTACTCTGCTGATTTAATTGTTCTATGAGGTGCTCTGGTGAGCTCACAGTAATTTTTAGATTGCATGAGTTCCAATGGAATATTTCTGATCCACTAAGAGGATACTGATGGTGGAAAGTGGGGGTGAGAGGTAATTTGAGATGTTTCTCCTCTTTCCCCCTATAGTCTTTAGTACAAATTCCCATCTTGTCTACCAACCCTTTGGAGCAGATTTCCAGAAATTTGAGGGATGCATGTAGAATTGCAGAAAATATCTTCTAGCAACCAGAGCATCCAGTGAGAACTCTGTTTAAAGGATTTGAGGACCCAAGCTTTAAAGCTTTTACTATTATTCACCACTCTGGAAATTAGTGAGCTGATTGGTGATATAGAAATTTAATACATTCACATGGGTCCCTCCCACTATAACTTCCTTCCATGTGATTTCAAGTGAATCCATAGAGATGGCTTTCTAGTTCTCATGTTTTAAATGGAATAAAAAGGTAATTTCCAGGTCTATGGCTTCCTTCTTGCTACACTCTCTTCCTCTATGCAACATGAAATGATTACTGGAAGTACAGAACAGACAAAATGCTGCAGCGGTGCAACACCACAAGTGACAATACTATGCAGTGATAGCTCATACAACTGGACCATAAAATATTGCTCTTGAGATAGGAACAAGCCAGAACCACTATAAAGGATAACAACTAGGAAGATCACTAATGCTATTTTGGTGTTTGGATTCTGACTTGCACTGTATATGCCTTCTTCTTCTTTTTTTAGGTTCTCAACAATAAAATGCTTGGTTTTAGAATTTATTTTCATCCAACTAAATGATTTTTTTCATTTTTGAATGAAATGAATTTCATTTTCATTTATCATGTACTATGAAAAAATCATGTAGAAAGAAAAAGAGAAGGGGGAAAAATCAAAATGTTTAATGAATGCAACAGACAATACAACAATGAGAAACCATGTACATGTAAACTTCTGTAAAAGACAATTAAATATTTAACAATTGTCCATCTGGTTCCAACAAAATGTTTTAAGTCTATTTGTAGACCTTTAATGAATAAAAACACATATTTCAGTAGTGAAAACAAAGTCTAATATATATGCTTCATATAATCAAGATGAGCCTGAATATCATGGTTTTCATAGTCCTTCGAGTCTATAAAAACATGCACTTTCCCCAAAACTTCCCCAAAGGCAAGAGAATATAAATACTAGTTTGATATATTATTTCCTATTATTTTTACTTACACACTTCTTCTGTTATATCTATTCATATACTTACTCATTCCTTTCATATCTGAGGGCTTCCCGAATAGACCACGCAACATGGTATGGCGAGTTTTGCTCCAGTTCTTCAAATTCTTCTCCACTGTCTTCAGACCAGTCCAACCCTGGAAAGTGTAAAAGTAAATGAGCACTTCTAGACAGCCTGAAGTATCCCTGGATTTCTTGCAGCAATGCACAACACACAAACACATTTTTTCTTTTAGATATAAGGCATTAATGGATGTTCAAAATGTTTTATGGGGTAACACAAAGAGTGCCTCATTATGAACCAGAACTTCATTATACGTCAGTGTTTTAAACACATAACAGGAACATGTTATCCTATAGGAACGTGAAGTCTCCAAACAACTATAACCTCACTGCCTCCACCATATGATCTTGTGGAAGGGGCTAGAGTGAGGCTGTTCCTCCCTCATATACAGATATACCTCAGTTAACAAAGCCTCTGATAATAAGGCTCATTTTTACACAGTCTTTTTTATACTTGCCCAGTCCTCGTTTCTCTCCTTGCCCCCTGCCCAGCTGAAAGTTTTTTTTTTTAAATCAGCATTAGTATGGTGATGATGGTGAAGGAAGACTGGAGAAACTCAGACTTTCAGTACTCGATTACAGCAGCATGTTTGCAGTAAACAATGCAATAAAGCATAATCTGGCAAAGAATGGAATTCTGTTCCAGCTGATCCTACTATAGCTGTCTGTGCCTGCCTACAACAGACAACAGGAATAGCAGCTGCCTCCAGAATCTCTTACAGTAAAGCAGAGGGAGAAAAAAGACCAATAAATAAGCCTGCCTCACCAGCTACCTCCAAAACTTTTCAAAAAAACACAACTCTGGTAACTTTAGCCACCAAAATGGAAATCATGAGAAAAGTGTAAAAGAAAAAACAATAATCCCTGAATGCATTTGGAAAAAGCTTTCAAATGGTCTCTAGAAGGCTCAAAATGTTTTTGTTTGCTTATGCAAGGTTTACTTGACCTGGTTGTTCCATTTCACACATTCATATTTCACACGTTTTTGTTAAAACATTTGTTCAAACATGTGAAACTGCTATTATTTTTGCAGTGTAGGAACCTATCCCTAAGTTATTTCTGCCTCAAGTCTCAAATTTTATTAAAGAACTAATGCCTAGGAATCTACTGTGTTAACTGTGGTATACCTAGACCTAAATCAGCAGAGCAAGACCAGTACTAATCTCCACAGTAAAGACTGGCTCAAACATAATGCAAACAAAAGCAGTTGTCCCCGGTGACAGATGTTGAGAGGGAGCAGAAAAGTGTTGGAGAAATCAACTGTGTACCATACAGCCTGTCCTGTTCCCTAAGCTGGCTTTTTGCTTTTCAGTGAGTTGCAAGAAGCACCATTTGTTTTGAAAAAAGATTTAGCCCCTCAGCCAGTTTACTTTTGTACACAGAATGGGAGGAGTCATTACTGTCTTCTTCACTGTAATCAATAAAATGTTTCAGGCTGTCTTTCTCTAGTTCTGTCTTAGCAAAAAGTTGAGGACTTCTTTGTTTGGGCTTAATAACATTGATGTGTCCAGTCAGTATGGGATATGGGTACTGATGACCTGAAGTGAAGAAATGCACCAGAGGCTTATATCTGGCCACTGCTGTGTAAGAGGTGGAACTGCTAAATATATGAAGATAGTCAAGGGAGGGGTACCACCAAAGAAGAGGAAAATACAGCCCAGGGGGCACTGCACATGTTCGGTGCCTACCTGTTGGTCAGTGGCAACTTCATCTGAAAACATTTGTCTCATTCTCTGTTCTTGTTGCTGCATTTTCTGCCACCTTGGACTGAAAAATCCCACGTATATGCCATAATTCTTATATGAAACCCCAGGTTCCTAAGAGAATTAAACTGGAGTTTCTGGAGCTTTGTACAAATGCTAAAGTTGGTACTCAGAATAACAGTCCCTCCCTTGAAAAATGGCAATTGAAACATGAAATCTTTGACTAGTACCAAGCTGAATTTTAGAAGGATTTAGCTATGGGTATACTTGGCTGTGAACATACAGCACATCCATGTGTGCACTACTATCCTCTTCTACATAAGAAGCATGCTCTGGAAATTGCAGAGATTACATTTACTTCCAATTACTAATTTTTCTGCAAATGGAGAAAGCCCAATGAAGCAGATAGAGATCTCCACTTACCTAAATGTGGAAACAGATCAGCATCCAGCTGCTGTTTCTGAGTGCACAGTTTCACCAGTCTCTGTAGCCGGCTCATACATGATGAGTGGGGAGAGAAGGCTGTGGCTTTCATGAGGATCCTGTCAGTCCTGGGTGGGTCTCGGGCAGGAACCTTAGTGGGGTGCAGGAGAGGCAGAGGTCTTTTGTTAGACAGCTGCCTGGCTTGTGCTATAGTGTGTGTGGTGGGCGCCACTCCCTGCATTGGTAGGCTGGTGTTCTGAGGTTGAGGTGACTTGCAGACTAAGCCCTGCGGTAGCCCTGCTGGCTTTAAAGAAGTTGGTAAAGGTGAGAGACGGGAGTGCTGCTGCTGCAGCTGTGGCTGAGGCGGCGGTGGCTGCTGCAAAGGTGCAGGAAGGGGGCTAAAGTGCTCTTGGCGAACTTTCAGAATCTCTGTTTCTCTCTGGCGCTGTCGGTTTTGGGCTAATTTGCTCTGCAGCTTTTTCTTCACCGTAGCCCCTTTCTTGAGATCATCATCTTCCTCATTGAAAGCAAAGGGGTCTTCCAATTCTGCTTCCAAGTAGTGGAGAGGAAGCCGGGCTCCTGGCGGAGAGAGGGACATCCCATCCAGACCATTGGGCATCTTCAAGGCCAGAGGAGGGACTGTCAAGCTGAAGGCCATGGAATCCATCTGGTGCCGGACTTTTACTTCCTCTATCGGATCATTCTTTTTCTTCCTCTCCTTTTTCGGTAAAAAGCCAAGAACCTGTAGGTGACTGTTGCAGTACCTTCCAAAAGCAAAACCAGAAAAATTATATTTTCCACCTAGCCCTTATGCCAATCACTCAGTCGAGAAAACAGTATTTGTGACAAGATTCAACAAAGGCAATTTAAACATCTCATGGCCAATTATAAACTTACCAAAATAAAACCAATCTGAATTACACTGAACATTTTAAATGAGCTATACTGCAGCCAGAGATATGACATAGTTCCAATTTAATATACACATCAGAACATTAGCAGAATTACAGGCTGTATTTAAATGGTGCACATGGGGGTATTATAGTTAATCACAACAGCAGTTTTAACTAAACAAGAATAGCTGAGTTAGGTTTAGCAAACTTCTATGGAAAACTTACCTCCTCAGCATTCCAATCTTATGACTGGAAATCAGCAAAAGCAAAAAAAAATGTCTTATTTAATAGTCCCAGCCACAGAAAACTGTTCAGCAAAGAACAAATACCTTTTCCTCCTTTCAGTACAATTATGCTCATACAGTAAATAGGACAAGATATTTTTGGTTTGGTGCAAACAATTCTAACCCTGAAAATGTTAGAATAGGAACAAGGAGGGTGTATGGATGTGTCTTCAAGTTGCCTATCAACCTATGGCGCCCCCACCAACTTTATATAGTTTTCTTAAGCAAGAAATCCCTTTCTCAGAGGTGGTTTTGCCAGTTCCTTCCTCTGAAATATAGCCTAAGCACCTGGTATTTGTTGGCAGTCTCTTATCAGAGTATTAACCAGAGCTGATCTTGCTTAGCTTCCAAGATCAGATGGGATCTTGTGCCTTTAGCGGAGACCTCCGTCCAAATCCTTGCTATGCCATGAAGCTCACTAAGTTTTCTTGGGCTATCTCACTCATCTTAACCTAATTCACACCACTGTTTCAGGATAATGCACTGGAAAAACCACATATGCCACTGTAACCTCCTTGGAGGAAGAGCAGTGTCAAAAATAAAAGACATTTGGTATAAAGAAGAGGAGGAGAAGGGGGGGAGATGATGATGATGATGATGATGGCTGGATCACCAACTTTATATCACATCATTCAACAGAATTAAAAGCTACAAATTTGAGGTCTACTATTCCCTCAGGAGCAGTAGGCCAACATTCCACTAATGCTGACACCATAAACAGACCAAACTTTTGGTAAAAAGGGGCAGAAGTAATTCTTTTTATTACACTGTGTGAGGGATTGACTGGGTTCCTGCTGGATGTGTTAGGCCCTGAATTTTGATCCCTGGATCAAAAGGACACCTCGGTGCATGACAACATGACAGTGTTTCTTCCTATCCTGACTCTGTTTGACTTAAGAGCTCCTTGTCTCAGTCCACTGCCAAAGTCAAGACCAAAATGGTGAAGGGTCTGGAAGCCATGCCCTATGAGGAACGGCTTAGGGAACTGGGTATGTTTAGTCTGCAGAAGAGAAGGTTCAGAGGGGACATGATAGCCATGTTTAAATATTTGAAGGGATGTCATGTTGAGGAGGGAGTGGGCTTGTTTTCTGCTGCTCCAGAGACTAGGACAAGGAGCAATAGATTCAAGCTGCAGGAAAGTAGATTCCACTTCCTGACGGTCAGAGCTGTCCGGCAGTGGAATATGCTGCCTCAGAGTGTGGTGGAGCCTCCTTCTTTGGAGGTTTTTAAGCAGAGGCTGGATGGCCATCTGTTGGGAATGCTTTGATGGGTATTCCTGCATTGCAGGGGGTTGGACTCGGTGGCCCCTGAGGTCTCCTCCAACTCTATGATTCTATGAAATCCACCAGTATGTCCAGGTGTTATTTTAATAAATCTTTACAGTTCCTGGATTCATAATTTGAGCTTAAAAAAAAAAACTATGTTGGGCAAAATTTATTTATTTATTCGTAGTATTTCTAAAAAAAATATGTACGCAAGACCACTGACCAACAGACTTGATATACAGTGCAACAGCAAGGAACTTTACTAAAATCAAACAAATCTGGAGTCAAAAGTGGCAGTCATTCAAAAAGAGAAGAGAATATCCAACAAGGTTGTCCTGTAACCACTGGAAAGTAACACTGATGGAAGGAGGTGAATTTTGCTCAGAATTATTTATTTATTTATGTCATTTACATGCTGCCTTTTTCCCAGAGAGGGAACCAAGGAATAGGAATCAATAAAATTCAGCCATAAAATTTTAAAAAAAATTAAAACCAGTACATTAAAACAGCATAAAATTATTTTAAAAACAAATATTGTTTTTTTAAAAAACAATTGAAAGTTCACACCCCAATGGAAAGCCTCCCTGTGAGTGGCTGCATCTGCGAAGCCTGCTTTGGAAGAAGACTTCCACTAGTGAAGGCACCCTGTCTCTTAATGCCTCCCTACCATACAGCCAAGGACAGTACACTCCTCCCTCCACATTCATGGGTCTGAATTTGATTATTTGCAAGGCGCACATGTGCCTTCCCCCCTTTTTCTTCCTCCCATTCTCTTGTGTTTTGCTAAGCACAGAGAAGGAAGACAAGAGCACATGGTCAAAAGGCAAGGGAAATGGGGGAGAGGTGGAACATGTGTGTGTGCTCCCCTCTGGAGCTCCCCTCCCCCATTTCCATGCATTTGGCCCTAGTGGGAAAATGCACGTCAAGGCAAAATGCAAGGGAATGGTGAGGGGAAGGCACACAGTCCTTTCCTTCTCCCCTCCGGAGCTCCCTCCTCCCATTACCTTGCATTTTGCCCTGGCATGGAAAACGTGCACTGAGGCAAAACAGAATGGGAATGGGAAGGGAGCATGGGGGAAGTTATTTCTGTTTTTTCCACTTTCGTGAGGGTTCTGCACTCTGAACCCTCATGAAAGTAGAGGGAGCCACCGTACCATTGTCCTGTGTATCAAGTCTGTTGATTACCAATTTTGCACAATTAATAACTATTTATTAAAATGATACCAGAACACAATACCAGATTTGGAAGACATTAGGAAATGACCAGAGGAAGGAATTACTTCTTATCTTAAGTTTCAGTTTGCATGTGTGTTAGGGAGACAGGAAAGTTAACTAGGTGTGAAATACGGCAGCTGAAGGCAGAAGAGTGCTATTCTACACAGCCTTTAATGTTTGTTTTAACTGTTTTAAAATTGTATTATAGGACTGATATTAATTCATTTAAAAAGTTTTTAAAGAGTGTTTTAATGTATTTTCAACATGTTTTAATCTCTGTACTGTTTTGTTTTTATTTGTTCATCACTTCAGAAGCCCTTGTAGGATAGGACGTGATACAGAAATATCTTAAATAAATAAAATGAATAAATATGTTCAAAAGATATATCCAAAATAATTTTTCTTTCTTGGGTGCTGCAACAAACTATTTATACCACCCATCATTTTTATCACTCTCATCCTCAGCAAAATTGATGAATTTAAATCATACAAGGAATAAGAGATTCTACTGAAAATGAAAGAATGAATTTGGAAGTGAACTGAAAATTCCAGCATATTGCAAAAACACTGCTAGCGCAACTAAAAGCTAGTTGACAGTGGTTAATAAGGGGAAATGTCAGCAGGTTTTGTATATTCTTATTCCTTTAATTCCATTATGGCTTTTTATTTCTTAAGCTTATTTTAGAAGAAACTTGTCAAACTGACATCAGGTACTGCTTGATTCAAAGTGATGTGGACAAAGCTGAAGTTCTGAACACATTTGTGTGGAAGCAAATTTCATCCATCTCTATAGCCCGCAAGATGGCCCCTTCAAATATTACATGACAAAAAGTCCTGGCAGGTAAACACGGAAATGACTGTGCATTCTACTGACAGTGTTTCTATCATCAAGACTGTTGGTCTGCCCTAATAATTCATCCCCAGCAATTTGCTCTGAAAAAACTAATTTCTGAGACATTGTATATACAAACTACACAAGTTGAATACATTCACTTAGTCCTTGTAATTCAATCTGTGTGTATAGAAAGACCCTCAGGATTCTGCAACCAATTCCAAAATCAGCAACTTCCCTGTGCTTTCATAGAACACACAGGCTTGTTAACAGTACAACCAGCTGGTCTATACAATTAGATGTTTACTGTATATCCTCATGTATAGGACGACTTTTTAACCCCCAAAAAACTTGGGGGTCGTCTTAGACGCCGGCCCAAACGCCGGCCTCCACCGCTGAGGCAAGTCTCCGCCGCCACCGCTGCCTTCGCCTGCCCCAAAACAACTCCCCGTCCTCCCCCGCCGCTGAGGCAACTCTCCTCCGCTGCCATCGCTTGCCCCAAAACAACTCCCCCGCCCTCCCCCGCCGCTGAGGCAACTCTCTGCCTCTGCCATCGCAGCTCCCATGGGTTTATTGTCTTGCCCTTCTTTTAAGCTATAGAGTGAATTAGGAAAAGTTTAATCCACTTGCACTGTTTTATGTCTACATGTTTGATGACAAACAGCCTTATGTTTATAAGTGACAGTTTTCCTCCTAAGTACCTGCATGTCATAAGCCTTTGAATTAAAATTACCATATTGAAATCAAATCTGATGTTTTTTTAATTTTTATTTGGTGTGAGTTGGAAGAGGGGTGGTCTTATACAGCGAGTATATCCTAAACTCTATATTTTTACTGGAAAAGTTGGGGGTCGTCTTATACGCCAGTCGTCCTATACATGAGGATATACGGTAAGTGTGTGATATTAAAAATAAATTTGATGATAGTATCTCAAAATTTTCTGTCATCTATAGACTCTTCTAGGTAGTTATAGGAAACATCACTCTTGCCAAAATTACCTCTTAAAGTTGCTGGGGAGAATAAAATCAAATTGCATTACAACCTGCATTGTGCTCTTGGAGCAGGTCAGATAAACAAACAAAAGAGAGGAATCCAGGGGAATGCTGGCACATACGAAAATCAGGCTGACACTAGCAGAAGATGTCAAGACATTCCACAAGATATCCAACACAACCTTGCTCATTACTACCTTCTCCCACAAGCCTTCTATTGATACTACTGGCATGGCATATTGGAAAGGGCCTCGTGAAACAGAGATAAAGAAAAAAGCAAACAAATTAAAAAAACCTTTTTATTTATTTTATTTTGCAGGAAAGGGCAGGGGAATAGTGAGTCTCTGTACCTATTCTATGGGCTGACACCTCTGAAATTTCTGGCAGCCAAGAGCTGGGCTAAGGCAGCTCGGAGGCATATCTAGGGTGGAGCCAGTGGGGCATGTGCCCTGGTCGCCAATAGCAGAGGGTGCAAAAAAGCTGAACCCCCCACCTTCCCACCCAGGCCTGGCTCGCCCTGCCCCACCTCTGCCACCCACACTCCCGCTCACTACTGCCCCGCCCCCGTCCGGGTCCTTCCTGGCCTGGGGTGGCAGCAGCCTCCCCACCCACCGTCAGGGTCCTCCTTGGCCTGGGGCAGCAGCAGCAGGAGAAGCAGCACCTAGGACACAACTTCCACACTTGCCCTAGGTGCTGCTGACCCTAGATATGGCACTGAGGCAGCTTCACCTTTATTGGCTGGCAAGCTGGGCAGGCTTATTCAGCTCTACCCACTACCCCTATAAAGGTGAACTGCTGAAGTTGATATAGTGTGAACATGGCCAAGCTGTTAATAACTAATTGACTGAAAATATTAATTTTCATATACAATATATTATATAAATTATCACACTTGGTACATTTCCTAGAATTTATGATGTATTTTCCCTTACGGCAAAAACAGAGTAACCTCTAAAAAGTTTCAGAAATTATACATCATCCAAACACATTTTTATTCTATTTGTGTATTTCAGTGCTTAAAATCAGACCTACCAGGGCACTGAAATTAGCAAGGTAACTATCTTGGCTTTGACAGAGACAAACAACAAAAGTGACATAAGAAATGTATTTTAGCGTGCATCAAAAAGTGTACGAAAAGAGGAAATTAAGCAATAATCATTTCTAGTTTCTTACTCCCAATTTCCATAGTTTCGTAACACAAAATTCTGAGAAATCTCAGCTTTCATTTTTTTAAAAATCTCTATATAATTGTATTTCTTTTTCATGGTATGTTACTTATTTAATTTAATTATTTAATTTATATTCCACCAAAAGTAACACTCAAGGAAGTTCATAAAAACAGTTCAAATAAAAACCAGAGATAATTAAAATATAATTAAAATAAAAACAGATTAAAAAAACAACTGAAACAGAGCAGTAACACAGAACCACTCAATCAGTTAAAACCACTTCAATAGCAACCTGTCCTAAATGTCAAGTGTGTGTGAACAATAATAATAATAAAAAAAACTTTGTGTGTGTGTGTTGTGCATGCACACATGTGCAGTTCCCACCTTTACATACCATACTTAGTCTGATCACTGGACAACAGACACACAATCCTCTTGCAGAGGCAGTGTACTGAAGGCTTACCACACTTATACAACCTGGTAAGGTTTGTGTCTTGCTGGCATAAGCAAGAGCTCCAAGCCTTGATGAGGAGCAGAGTAAGATTCTGTGGATGTTGGACTAGTTTTCATTTGATTGTTACTAAATGTTTAAATTCTTCCTTTTTTAAAAAAAAATATATATTGTAAATTTTCTCCTGGAAGTCCACAGCACAATACCTAGGGAATTGAGGTAGTCTCTCATTTAAAACACTGACCAGACACAGTTTCACTTAATATGGAGCACCACAGAGATACGATTTCTCTTTTTACTGTGCCAACATGACTTACCTACGGTCCTCAGATTTGGGGATGGGGTTGGTGCAGCGTTGGCTATTGTACTTGGCCACATATTCACATTGCTTGAAGGGGGCGGTCTTATCTTCTAGAACGTGCCTGATACAGAAGGCGTAGCCGTTAAGTCGCCTTTGCTTGCACAGTTTGGGGCTGTACGAGCACAACGGCTTATTATCAACCTCAGAAAAGTGTATGTGTTTGCCTTCATACATCACGTGACTCTTTTCCTTGTGAACATCAGCTGAAAGAAGCACATACACAGTGGAAAATTAAAGATAACTTTCAAAACCAAACAAAAGGAAAATACGAAGTTTTAGTTCTAATGTATATGAAGAGGACCAATTACCCAATTTTAAATCTTCTGTACCATGTCAAAGTTCTCAGACAGCCTCAGAGACACTACTATCCTGGAATGATGATGGGTCAAGATGAAGCAGATTGTCTAAGAAAAATACCACAGGGAGAAAAATTGTTACAGAAATCATGTGAGAAAAATAAAATTACACTAGTCACTGACTATAACTGATCCATCTGCTCTTCCCAGATCCATTATTACCTAGAATGGTAACCCAACATATTATCTATGGAATATATTTTATACAGGTCTATCTCAGAGACTAAGCATTCGCCCAAGATAATACTTTCTGGTGAACAGCATTATGTATTCCCACGGGAGAGCACTCACTGATGTCCTCCATTCCACATACTAGTTTTAGAACTGCTTGAGCCATAGACCCTCCTGATGCCACACGAGTCTAAGGGCTGAAGCATGCACAACATGGGAAAAGCACTGCCAACAACAATCCCCCATAGCCTATTCCTCTCTCTTCAAGACAAACTATTTCCATAGAGAACAATATGGAGCAGACTGGCACTAAGTAAGAGAGGAGGTACTTAGCCCTTTTTCTACCCATGGGCTCACTCCTTTTGCTTTAAAGCATTCTTCATGTTGCATTCCCCATCAGATTTCAAAATGTGTTTACGTTTGAAGTTAAATTTTTATGACAGCTTCTGATGTATTGATAGAAGCCTCAAATGTCCTTCATTACAACTTGGCAAAAAATCCTCAAACACTAAGGGAAAGTAAAACCACCATTTTATGACCAAATAGTTTTATATACAAACAAAAACATACAGTTAAGTGTGTTCCTTTGGAAATGTACTAATTAATTGTTCATAAGACATTTAAAATTATAGCCACAAATTGATGAACACCTCAAACAGCGACCACATTCTTTTTTTTTGCCAAGTTACTTATTACATTACAATTACATTACAAGTTACTTATTACATTATTTTTCCTCTTTATGATTTTATTTTATATTATCCTTTTTTCTTTTTTTCTTTCTATTACTTATGTTTATATTTATCTTTTCTTGTCTGAATGTTACTTTGATTTGACCTTCTTATTAGTTTTTCATATTGATATTTAGGATAAGAAAGAGCATGTACAAAGCTTAGGATTTTGTTCCGGTAAAATAATTATTGCTTTTCTGGGTTATATTAGTTACAGTTACAGTTATATTAGTTATGGTTATTGATTTACATCATACTATAGACCTATATTGTGACATATACATATAAACCTATTGTATACCATAGTTAGATTGATTTATAATGATGGCTGAACTTAATAAAAAAAAAATTAAGTTGCAAAAGGCACTCTAGACAATGGAAACATCCTACAATCTAGTCCAATTTCATGCGTCTCTTCTACCTGAGCCTTCCTTCACTATCTGCCCCCATATGTCACACACGGAAAGAAGGGACACATATTCCATTATGTTAAAATAATTAGCCACAAGATATGATACTTTTGTGGAGAGTCTGGAAGGCTATTTACATTTCGTGACAAGGAGTTGGCAACATATGATTCTTGACAGACAAACAGTTCGTAGGGCACAAAGCAGAAACTGACTGAGATGACTGTGCAGGGTGAGCTGAAGCTAAACCTGTGAGGGATACACCAGAACAGTGTTTCCAAGCAGTTAGGATTCAGTGCCTGACACACAGCAGCTGGGAAGCCAGAGGGAGTGGGGAAGAGTTGGCAATAGGAGATGAATGTTGGCTAGGAGGCAGCAATCAAGGGCTGGAATCTACCTGGTCAGGTAGAATGCCCTCAGATGATGTCTGGATGCTGAGCTGGAGTGAAAAAGGGAAGGAAGAGCTACTTCTTCTTCCTCTCCTGCTGTCATCCCTCTGTCTGAGAAATATATCTGGCAAAATAATCCTGAGCTTCCTTCCATGTGGCGTTTATGAGCAAAACTGTATGTGCAAAATAGCAGATGATTTGCTGGCAACAGCTGCAGCTTTCTATTGTACTTTGAGGGACAGAGACCTACAATCATTTCTAGTCATTTACTCCCAATTTCCATAGTTTCGCAAACACAAAATTCTGTGCTGCAAAAATTCTGAGAAATCTCAGCTTTCATTTTTTAAAAAATATCTATATAATTGTATTTCTTTTTCACGGTATGTTACTTATTTAATTTAATTATTTAATTTATATTTCACCAAAAGTAACACTCAAGGAAGCTCATAAAAATAGTTCAAATAAAAACAGAGATAATTAAAATATAATTAAAATAAAAACAGATTAAAAACACAACTGAAACAGAGCAATAACAAAGAACCAGTCAATCAGTTAAAACCACGTCAATAGCAACCTGTGCTAAATGTCAAGTGTATGTGTTTTAAAGCTCTCTAGAAGTCCTCTGGCCAAGCTGTATGGAAGTTTATTCAAAACAGGTATGGTCTGGATGGGACTATTAGTGCAGTAATGGATGGGCTATACCTGAAGCACTGCCACAGTAATCATAGGCCCTTCCCAATTCTCCATGAAGTCTCATGTTCCAATAAAATGCCAGCACAGACATTATTGGCATCATCCAATCTTCTAGTAACCCACTGGTATCAAATCTATTTTATGCATTTGTTTATTGCTTCTCAGCATGCTTAATATTTAAAACTGTAAATAAATGTCTAAAACACATTTTAAAAACTCTTCTTTTGAAATAGTTCTGAAGTAACAGACAAACCCTATCTCGTAGTTTCCCTGTCCTGTCCAATTATTCTTCTCCTCATCTTCCAACTTAAGAGTACAGAAGCTGCAAGTAATTCATCTATCTTGTGGATTGTTTTACCACCACACATGAAAGTTTCTTAAGGTCCTTCTCTACTGGAAGATGACAAATAGTTGTCAATATATTTACAAGAATTTTTCCCAGCTTGAGGTGAACAATAAACACTACATTCAAGTGAAAGACTTGTCAAGTGGCATAGAAAGGAAGGAAGGATAGGAACCTCTTGCTATGGGTGAACAACCAGCAGGATGCCTGGTCTGTTTTGTTTGGTTTTATTGCATTGATACACTGCTTTTCCCCCACAGTGGGTCTCAAGGTGGCATCCAGAAACTGACAACTAAAAGCATTCATAATAAAATTGAAAAACAATTTAAATCACTACATAAAACAGTATGAAATCATTTTAAAAACATATTTTTTTTAAAAAAAGATAAATAAAATATCCCTATAAGAAGCTCTTCTTTAAAAAAATTAAGCTTGTTTTTTGTCCCTCCAAACTGAGGATGGCAAGAAACAACTTCTGCAAGAAACAACCTAAGAGTTGTACTCCACCATCCCAATTCAGACTCCTGGTTTGGGGAAATGAAGGCTGCTCCTCTTTCATAACTCTGGAACTATCTCCAGAAGGGAAAGACAGGCCCATCATAGAGTGTGAAGCCAAGCAATGTCAGAGAAAGTAACATTTATCCCCCTCTCACTATAACTTTACCCCCAAGTGAAATGTTTTACTCTTTTCCACAGAGATGAATGGTAGCCTCTCTTATACAGGAAGAACTAAAATAATGTACCTGCAGAGATAACTGAAGTTGATCCCTGCCCCTGGTGACCCAGCCTATTAAGGATCAAACCTGCTCCTACTTGCATAGATACATGCTACCTAGGTTCTCCTGCTTAGTCACACAAGGATGTTTCGAGCTTTTCTTCCTTACAGAGTTGTTGAGCACTGTTCCTGAATCTGAAGGCCAGGAGTCCCCACCACCACCAATTAAAGTTTTTACTCCTTGTCTATTTATTATCTTTTGGACAAGTTATTCAAAGATCAGACCAATTTTAGTGTTCTGGAACAAAGTTTCATGAAATATTGTTTGTGCTGTTGTTGCCATTAACAGTTTATACAATTTTCACTGTATCAAAATCATGACAAGGTATTTCTTGTCATACGCCCATCCTTTCTTCCTTACATTCCTCTCCTCCCATTATTATCACTTCCTCTGCTTCTAACTGCCCTCCAAATACATAGTGGCAAGGGCTGACCTGAATCTTCTGTAACAGAAATAATGGAAATGAATAAATTAAGCATAGTAAACAAGAGAAAAAAAATAAAAGGGAAATGCTATGCAATAAAGAAACTGTTTCTCCCTCTGGTCAGTACCACTCATTGGAACTTACTGAAACTCATACTTTCTAAATTTATTGCCAAAATTTATCTTCTTTCTCCCTTCCCATCTACATCAGCTGCTCACAGGCTGCCTGCACCAACAATGCTTGCATCTAATAATCCTTTATTACAGATTTTAGGATCTGTAAGCCAACAACAAATCCCATTTTATGAAGCCAATTCCTTCATCTCCGAAGTTACCGTACATTCTAAGAAACGTCACATTTAACAATAGCCATGTTAGCTCATCATTTTGAGGTAGAAATCCTGGCTAATTTAACCCCAATATGAGTCAGCAGCTTCTGGTACCCAGAGATCATTTACTCATGTAGCTGGTTAAACAGACTAGGCATGGACAGCTTTGCACGCATGCAAACTGTGGTTAAAGTTTGTTGTGCCCAAACAAGTGAGGATTTGTAAGCCAACAACTCCCAGGTTGAATTTAGCTTGTTATTCTAGATTGTTTGGATACAATAAACAGAATTCTGGGACTGGATATCACATTCAGCTATTCATACCAGCTTTGCTTGCCCATCAGGTGAATGGAAGACACAAAGCAGGAGTGAATGGGCTTTATGAATCACCAAGTAGCTTGTTCACATTGTGGTTTAATAAGTCAGAATTTCTGGCATAAAGTAAAGGGAAAATATGACTCTCTTAATTTCCTGGCTTTAGCTACCCATCCAAATATTTGCAAGGTTCTCCTGGATAACAGAGAACACATTTAAAATCATGTTTATACATGTATGGACTTCTGATTGAAAGGTTAGCAATCTAGTACTGGACAAAGACATAACATACAGTTCATTCCTGCCCCTATATTATTATAGAGGTACCACTGAGATTTAGGTGTAAAACTAAGGCTTTTTAAGCCAGACTTACAGTCTTATAATTTGGGGGATTCATGTTTACAGTTATTAATGAGAAAGCATAACCCCAAAAGCTTACCTTTGAAGCCAGGCAGTTTCCTAACCAAAGAGTTTCCAAGGTGCACCAGATGGGGGCACTGAAAAATGATGGATGCAGTGCTGTCCTGATCACTGGCTGTGTTGAGACAGGTAACTGGAGAGACCCACTGAGAGACAGGCAGCTGGAGAGGTTGGGGTGCTGCCTGACTTAAGAGGTAGGACTTGGGAAGATGACATCAGCAGACGTGGCTACAATGACAAAACTTCATTGTTGCAGTTTTTCCTGACAATGCAGGATCTTAGCCTAATTTATATATTGTAAATACATATGTTACACACACAACACTTCTGACTAGATTACTGTAACAGGTTATATATGGGACTGCCCTTGAAAAGAACCTGGAAACCAGGATACCCAGAACCTGACAGGAGCCAGAATTACAACTGGTGATGGCATATTTTACTGTATTTTGTTTGTTTGATTGATTTACATGCCACCTTTATCTCAAAATGGGACTTAAAGCTGCACTATGATTTGAAAGGAGTTGCACTTGCTGCCTATTCGCATCTTATCCCAATCCAAGGTGCAGGAACTTAACATTATTGTTGTGCGCCTTCAAGTCACTTCTGACTTATACACTCACCCTAAGGTGAACCTCTCACTGGGTTTTCTGGGGCTGAGAGGGTGTGACACATCCAAGGTAACCCAGTTGGTTTCCATGGCCAAGCAGGAAATCAAACCCTCATCTTTGGGGTTGTAATCCAATACTCAAAGCACTACATTACACCACTACCCAAGTGTCTCAGAAACCAAATATTTGCAGGACTTCTCTTCTCTAAGCACCTCATGCCATTATGGGTGAGTGTATTACATACTGAAAACGGAGGAACCTGTCTCATCTGTGGCATCCCAGTTATGCAACACTTTAATCCTGAAGATATGACTAGAGCTACCAATTGAACTGTTCTGGTGCCTACTCAAAACGATGTTGCTTGCCGAGGCATTTTAAATTGTTTGATTTGGTCTATGTTATTGAGTGTCACTCCTTTTGTTTTGATGATACATGTCGCAGTTACTACTTTAACAAAACTTTTATTATCTCATATGCTTGAACACACTGTTCCATACATTTGTACAAAGACATTAAAAAAAAGGAAATAGTTGCAAAAACCAGGGTACCTTATACCCATTTAGGCTTAAAACCGAGCAAATAATATTAAAAACACTGGGGCCTATTTGTGGTATGAATAGCTTGGAAAATGGGTAAGACAGATAAGACACTAAAATGTTGAGAAGTGTTTGGGAAGTGATTTGGAAGTAGTATTTGGGTATTTTTTCTTTTTGATTTGAGAAATATAAGAAACATTTTTAGTTGGAAAGAAGGTTGAAAAATGCAAATGCTGGGGTTTTTCAACTGTGGTGATTTCTCATGTGCAAAATCATCCAGAATTCAATGTGCAAATATGCATCAGTGACCTTTTAAAATAAAGGTAAACATCCCTTACATTTTGGAAAAGCAATTGGGGAAACAATGAGAGCTCCTGCCACCTAACAATCCTTTAAAACCAGCTTTGGGGTCAAAAATGTACCTTTAGTACTGTCTAAAATGGGGGTGGGATTCCTGCAGCCCTCCTGTTGTTTAACTATTATTCCCTACAGCCCTAATTGGCATAGCCAATAGTGAAGAATGTTGGAAGTTGCAGTCCAGTAACATCTGGAAGGCCAATGATTCCAACTCCCATTCCTGCTGTATAAGCTGTAACATGCCACACTACTGTCTGAGATGTAATTAACACTACCATTGATTCTAAGGCCATTTCTGCACTACACTGTGATATTGCTATTATTCCACTTTCAACATCCTATGGAATCCTGGGGTTTGCAATTTAGGGAGAGGCCTTTAGAATTCTCAGCCGGAGAGCTTTTTGGCCTCAGTAAACAACAAACCCCAGAATTCCACAGGATGTTGAAAGTGGAATAAGAGCACTATAATAGTACAGAGTGGAAATGGCCCAAATCTCATATAGGTGTTTACAGTCTCCTAGAGTGAAGCACAAAGATGCCTACTGCACGTTTGTAGAACATTTTGAAAACAAAGCAAGCCCCAAAAATAGGCTTGGAGGAACATTTCCAGTGGTCTTCTCAGCTCTAAATAGTGCTGAGTTGTAGTCTTCGTTATATGGTGAAAGTATTAGCAAATTGATGTAAAGTCGGCCAGAATCCATAGGTTGTTGTGGGTTTTCCGGCCTCAAAGCCTGGAAAACCTACAATTAGCAAATTATTGCTGAATCTCGAACAGAAAAGAGAAATATCCACCTTTCAAAGAGATTCTTTTGGATTGACCATGAAATCTCCACAACAGTCAGAGATGCAAGTGACCAGACAACTCAGTTACAAAGATCTAGCTTAGGTAATTATTTGTTGAAGTTATTTGCCATCAAGTCAGCTTTGATTAATGATGAGCCTATGAATAAGAGAACTGAAAGACCTTCAGCTGCCTTGCTTAGGTCTTAGTGGTCCCCACTATGAACAGCTTTACCTAGAAAAGCACTACAAAAATATTTTAAATAAATAACAGCAACCTTGTTGTGTTGTGATTGTGTTAGCCACTGTTTGGGAGATAGGCAGGATATAAATAAAATAAATGCTAATGTTACCATGATGAAAATCTCATATAGCTCACATTCTAAGGATTAGTACTGAAATCATACCACATTAATGACTTTTTTTTTAACAAGATGAGTTGCCAAAAGTTGCAGCCATGAACCTGATGTTCCTTCCACCCCATAAGCCTTGTTCAGCTGCTCTAAGACCTGAACAGGGCAAACAATGTGAGGATGTGGAGCCCACTTCCCCTGCCTCTTCCATTCCTGTTTCAATCATCCTCCATATGTGGAGGGCAATTTTATGAAGAGGAGAGTCTCTCCAACACATGGAAGCTCTCCAGATGATCATGAAAACTAGAAAATCACCATTCCTAATTAAAAGTAGAGCCTCCACAAACAGAAGACTTTCTTCTCTTCATAAAGTCACCCTCTGCATACAGAAGGCTACTGAAAGGATGATGTAGGAAGACAAGAGTTCCCCCACACATTTCCCTTATTTTCATTTCAGGTTGTTTGAATAGGGCTATAATAGATTTTGTATAACAGCAGATCTGATAAACAGCTTTTTCTCGGTTTGTTGGCTTACATAGTGAATCACATAGGTACAGATACTGATGAAGAGTAGAGGCAATGCCTTTAAGTGCAACTATACATGGACACTGGGAACATAGTTATTCTCATGATCTTTGGATCACAGGCTGGTCTTATGTACACTTATAGCTCAATCCTATCCTAGTTTTCTCCAGGCATATTAAACCCTAAGTGATCACTGGGTTTGTTCCCAGATGTGTGCACAGGAACATAGCCCCAATATCAAAGTCAGTTGCACTGAAATTAATAGGAGTTTTCCACATGTATTTAACACCAAAGTGAAAGTGACTCATATCATCTTGCTCTTAGTACTAACTCCCACATATCAGAAAGATGTTAATTTAGTCCCAGCAGCATTTTTCTCATTATCATCTGTAATTCTATATTTGAACACTTTGAGCCACTTAAAAAAAAAAATTCTACCGAAACTAAATGTGACAAAACTGCCCCCATTCTGTCTTTCCATAACTGATATAGTTTTAGAATATGCAGACAGGGTAGGATGGTGGAACCAAAATATTCAGAACTTAAAAAAAAAAAAGCACATGCTCCCTCATTGATAGCAGTTAGATAACCCTATTTTAAGAGTCTTCCCCTCTCTCAAAATAAGATGATACTCTTTATATTAGAATGTTCTGCTTGCTTACTTTGCTGAACAAAATCTTTAGTTTTAGATTGCCTCTAATTTGTAAATTGTAGTTTTCCTTGATTTGGAAGAATAATTACCACTTACTGCTGTAACTTTCCCCAGTGTGCAGACATCAAGTAGACAGGATGTCTCACTCAAGTTGCACTAAGTGAGATTTTTAACTTTTCCTGACTCCCGGGATATCTTATTAGATGTGGATGACTGCTAAAGTTTTCCTCCATGTATGGACTGCTGGTAATGAAAGGTGGCTCTGTAGTTGTACTTAGTAATGTTGAACCTGACAGACAGCACAAGTGTTCTTGTTAATATTCAAGCATAAAAAAGAAGGATGGGGAATATATGACCCTTTAGATGTTGGACAACAGCTTCCATGATTCCTTACCACTGGCTATAATATATAGGGCTGCTGGGACCTGCAGCCCAACAATATTTAGAGGGCCACAGTCTCCCCCAATAAATAACCAGGGTTTACGCATATCTAAGACAAGAATTACAGCAGCCTTCCCCAGTTTGGTACATACTAGATGTACTGGAGTACCACCACCACCCTCTCCAGCCATTGGCTATGCTAGCTTTGAATGACATATGTTGTAGTACAACACATTTAGAGACCACAAGGTGAAGTCAGTGTTACAGTATTCATGACACAGCAGAGTTAATTCTGATAGAAGAAGTTGGGCTAGAAGAGAAATCCTGTGGAGGAAGGCAAAGTGCTACTCCTACAATAGTGTACACTAGTCAGCACCCAATGTTCCATATGGGATAAGGAAGAGTTGTTTCAGTAGATATTGGTGTTTCTGATGGTAATATTTCTGTTCACAGTCCTAAACATGCAAGATTCATGACCTTGACAAAACAGATAGGACTGTGTTTTCATATTGCTACTTTATAGGCCTGTTCCTTCTATATTTTAGTGCAAAGCATTGTAGAACAGAATTTCACAAGTTGCTGCAGCATTCTGAACATTTCTCCACTGCTGAAAATACCACAACTCATAGCATTGCTTGAATCAAAAAGGACTGCCTCTGATTTTATGAACACTTCCCTCTCTCTACCTGCAATCCCAGCAAAACATCACAGAAATATAGATTGGCTTAAATACAAACTGCCAATTATTCAGATTGCTGACTGGTCTGTTGGACAAAAAGTTTATTGATACACCTTGACCAAAAGCTATCTTTTCGTAATCAGGAGCTGAAATCCTACTCAAAATTAGATATCCCATAATTGGACTAATATTTGGTGGAACACCTAACATTAAATTTAGGATCTGTTTACAAGGGGCCTTTCCACACTACACTGTTATAGTGCTATTATTCTACTTTCACCATCCTGTGGAATTCTGGGGTTTGTAGTTTACTGAAGCCCAAGAGCTCTCTGGCTGAGAAGTCTAAATGCTCCTCTCTACACTGCAAACCCCAGGATTCCATGGGTTGTTGAAAGTGGAATAATAGCACTATAACAGTGTAGTACAGAAAGGCCCAAAGATATCCAAGAAACTGGAAGTATATCCTTATTAAAGGTTGTTCAGTGGATGTCCCTATTTAACAAACTTTTTTGGGGGGGGATTCTACCCTAATATATTTACTTAACAATAAAAGTCACGTATTTTAATAGAACCAGGTTGCCAATACAGTACATTTTAAAACCCAGAGATGACTTCTTTCTTTACCATGTAAGAACCCCTGTCTGAAATAGAATTACTGTTGTGAAAGTAGGGCTTAGTCCTGACTTAGGGTACTTCTGCACTACACTGTTATAGTGGTATTATTCCCCTGTCAACCTCCTGTGGAATTCTGGAGTTTGTAGTTTCCTGAGGCCAAAGAGCTCTCTGGCTGAGAATTCTAAATGCCTCTCCCTAAACTGCAAACCCTAGCTTTCCATAGGAGGTTGAAAGTGGAATAATACCACTATAACAGTGTAGTGCAGAAAAGCCCATACTCTACTACATGCAAAATGGCTTGAATGCTGGAGTGGGACATAGGCAGCTCTCCAGATGTTGGACTGCAGATCCCAGGAGCACAGCCAATGGTGGGGAATACTGGGAGTTCTTGTCCAACATAATTTAGAGGACTGTGTGACTCCCACCTCTGCTTCAATGAAACTCTATCATCATGCATAGATTCACAAGGGGTTGGGCAGCATTTTCAGTCTACTATTCTAAGGCATGTCAGCCAGCATGGTGTGGTGGATTGAGCACTGGACTATGACCTGCTCAGCCATGGAAACTCACTGGGTGACCTACAGTGTATCACACACTCTCAAGAAAACCCTGTGGTAGGTTTGCTTTGGGGTCACTAAAAGTTGAAAATTACTTCAAGGCACACAACAACAACTCTAAGACATGATGGTGCTGGGATATGAGTGTGAGTTACATCTTTGAACTGTCCTCACAGGGAATGGTTGCGTGAATGCATTGCATAAAACACACTTGAATCCAAGCTCTCTGCCAGGACAAAATTAGGAGTCATATGAATTTGACCATACAGGTCATTCACTGGATATCTTATAAAAGTTAATTTCATGCATTTGACTTTAGAGTTTTTATTCTGCATATCAGCTCTGAGGACATCCAAGGCCTTGCAAACAAGTAATGTGCTTTTAGTTTCTTTTGCTGTGAATGACAGATCCTAACTCCTCTGTTTAAGAAATAGTCTGACAGGTGGCTTGAAGGGCTGCAGTTAGGGGAAAAAACAACCCTTGACTGCACAGAACTGGCCCACTATTCTTTGAATCTTGGCCAAAAGTTTAGCTCAAGGTGGAGTGCATGAAAACACTGTGGCCATCCAAACTTAAGCAAGCTTCCTTGATCAAGCCCAGGCAATCTGGCTCTTGCATGTCCATGAGTTGATACAATTCAGCCTCAAGGACTTTGCTGTGCCTACACAATTCCACCCATCTGTCCAGAGGGGACTAACAGGTCCATGATGGAAACCAAAGTATTTTATTCATTGATTAGTTTGCAGAATCTACAAGAATTTACTCCTGAGGGTTTTACAGACAAATGCTGATCGCTCAGCCCATTCAACAATCAGTGATATATAGTGCTATATATGTTATTTTATGTCTTTATGGGCCAACACATATTGGTAGTCCACAACTTCAGTTTTGGGAGATCAAGACTTGGGCAATATCCTATTTTTTTCCCCAGGCTGGTTTGATCAGAACCAAGGAGATCATCCTTTGCAAGACACCTTATTGACAAAACCGGGGTTTCTTGCACAAAACCAGCACATGTTAGCAGGGCTGAAGGCTGAGTGACAGTATCTACAAATGGTTAAAGGGGGAAGATCGAGTAATCCGGCCAGACGAACTACAGAAGCAAAAGGTCCAGGGGGAGGTCGCATCGTGGACCCTTGCTGGCCACTCGGGGCCCCCAAATAATTGTAAGACCAACCAGGGTCTCAGGGTTTCTTCTTAAGGGGATCTCGTCACCCCGAGGGAGTCAGCTGCCCTCTCCTCCCCTCCGCCTGAAACCTTTAACCCTTTGGCCACCCCGCGAGTACCAAGGGGGACATCTCGGAAAGTTTCCACGATGGGAAGAAGTTTCAATTAGGATTCCCCTAATGAGGAAGAGGAAGGGGGAGAAGCGGAGAAGACCTCTCCCGCCGCTCCCCCCCACCCCGCATTTACAATTTAGGGCAGAACGTTAAATAAATAAAAAAAAATTCCGACTCCTTTTGGGACAAGTCCTTTTATAAAACACCAGTGTAAAATAAGAAAGGGTAATTTTGAAAGCAGGGTAGGCGGCGGGGCTTAAAATTAAACTTTAAAGGCCGGCGGCGGGGGCTGCCACCACACGCGCTCCCCAAGCCGAGACGTCCACCTCCCTCCCCAGCGACGGCGGGTTAAAACTGAGCACGGGGGAGCATGTTCAAAATTTTAATTAAAAGGGTGGCTTTGTCTTGCAATATAGTAGTTGGTTTAATAGTTTCCTTCGCCCTCCTGCCCCGTCCCAGAGCCTCTTCTCCCCTCACACACCCGCGGCGGCGCCTCCGCCTCATCCACGGAGCGGTTCGGGGCCTCGGCGGGCGCTCCTGGGCTTTGGCGCCACCCTCGCCACCCACCGAACCCCAAAGCGAGATAGAGGCGGGAGAAGATCCCGCCCGAACCCGCTTTAGCGCTTGGTATTTGGGGCCGGGGAGCGCGGGAGTAGGACCCCGCGGGGGCGGGGAAGCTCGCAGGCCCGCGCTAGGTCGAGGCCTGCTTCCCCCCTCCTCCTCTCCGTCAAATACAGCCCGGCACAGCCACCTCTTTCCCCCGTTTTATGAAAAACCGGCCGTTTTGGGGAGCCCCTCTCTCCACAGCACCCCGCGGCTTCCGAAATCCCGCTCCCCCCTCCGCCAGGTCCTCGAGGCCTAGAGCGCCCCTCCGAATCCCCGGCCTCGCGTAACCCGCCTGCCCGCCCGCCCTGCGGCCGCCGTGCCGCCTGCCGCTCTGCGAGAGCCCGGGGATGGAGGCCGGGCCTGGCTTACCTTTCCAGCTGCTTTTTTTTCTCTCCTCTCTCTCCTCTCCCCCTTTCCCTCTGTTGGGCTGGCAGACCAGAGTTTCCTCCCCAGCAGAGGGACCGGGGAATGGGCTCGGAGCGGCTTCAGTGCTGAGGAGCGGCGGCGGCTGCTGCCCCCCTGGCTCTGAGGAGAAAAGATTCCTGCTTTTAGAAGAGGAGAAAGCTTTGAACGGGAGCTCTTTATTATTTTAAAACTACAAAGTGCTCAGAGGGTAGGTGATTATTAAGGGGAATCCCTGAATATATTCTCCAGCAAAGAAGGCAGGGCTGCTGGGGCTGCTCAAGAAGAGAGAGCTGAGCAGCCTCCTACAGCACCACTACAGGCACTGAGAGGACATAACACCAGAGAGCAGTTCCTCTGCCCTCCAAAACAACAACTTTCCTACCATCTTGGAGGTAGTAGAGAGAGAAAGAAGAAGAAGAAGAAGAAGAAGGAGGAGGTGGTGGAGGAGGTAGTGAAGGAGGAGGAAGAGAAGGAGAAGAAGGGGGAAAAAGTACGTTTTTGTGAAGTGTGATTTCTAGAAAGGCTTCTTTTCCAAGGACATGGGATGGAATATGCTTTAAAAAGGGGAACGTAAGTGTTTCATCCAAAAAATGTCATTTGGAGCTCAGAGGCAACTTAAAACAGAGTGTTTGAATAAGTTGTCCTTCAGTTTTATTATTTTTTTAAAAAAATGTAAAGGCTGGGATGGGTCTCCCCCTTCCATCTCTGAACTTTAATGTAAACTTCCCAACTTGGGTGATAGTTCTGAAAATGTCAAGGTAAGCTTTCGTGGCATGGCTGTTATTATTTCTGTCCAGGCAAGCTGAAATGGATAAGGGATGGCTCTGGCAAGGTTGACTCTTTGTGGCGCATCACAGGGCAAATTAACCAGACTTCAGGTGGGGAAAGATGGTTGCTTAGAATCCAAGGGAATATTTTTGGGACAGGGAAAATTAAATCTTTGCTTATCAACAGTGCAACTTAGGTGGGAACTAAAATTGCTTTCAATAATTTTAAGGGTAGCATATTTATGAAGTGCTTGTTTTACAAGAATTTGGGCCATTTATTTTTTATTTTTAGTAGTCTCAATGTCCTTCATAGTTGAGACTATTATAGGAAGCCTTTTAAGAAGTAAATGTAAACAGTTATAATGAGAGACTATTATTCATTCATTCTCAGGCTTTATGTCCATCTTACAGAGGCAGCATGTATGTAAAAGATATGGCATTACAAAAGACTAGTGTATGGTATACTTCTTATGATGTCCAATCCACTATAACCTTATATAGTGTTGACACTAAGAAAACTGTTCTGATTACAATTTTTTGTCGGATTTCAGAGTGTTATTTGTTTAGCTAAAGTTGTATCTGAGACAGTTTAAAAAGTGCTGTAGTTTAAAACTGGCATTACCTATTTAATGATAGTTTTGATTGTCAGGTGAGACATTTCAACACACTGATCTCATATTTCAGAATGTCTCTGATGAGGTATTTCCGTTGTTGTGATTCTTAGTTGTTCAAATGCTGAATATCTTTTGTTGCTTTTAATGTATTTGATATGTGTATGTCATTATATTGGACATCCAGTACTAAATCATCGTTATTGTTGTTGTGTCTTCTAGTGATTTACAACTAATGGTGATTCTAAGGTGAATCTATCACAGAGTTTTCTTGGACTGAGAGGGTGTGATGTGCCCAAGGTCATCCAGTGGGTTTCTGTGGCCAAGCATGGAATTGAACCTTGGTTTCCAGCATTCAAACCACTGCAATATGTTAGCTATGCTCAGAGTTACTTTCCATTGATTTCCATGGAGAATTCTTTGCATGCTGGTATGCTTAGAAAGGTACTGTGCTGTAAAGTTACAGGTTGGATATAGTTCTGAAGTAGTAGTCATTTATAGGCTTTCTTTTCCAAATTGGCAGTATTATCTGCTAATGCTGGATATTCATGTTGGAGGGATTGCCAGACATCCCTTCAGTCCTGCATGCTGTTGGCAGTACTGTTGCATTCCTTGCTAGCTGGCAAGTACATTATTTTCGATCTTCTGGGGAAGTTTTTTCTGAAGATATTAAAGTAGATGACTTCATGGCAGAATTGCAAAATCCCCAATTTAGGTCTTAGCTGTCTTCTAATAGTATGTAGTCAGAGTTTGTGGTCAGACACCAAATGTCTAGGGAAAGGTAAGCTTCTGGAAGCTTCCCCCCCCAGTCATTCTAACCCATTAGATTCAAATTTTATTGGACCTTCTAACATCCTTTTTTCTTTAAACTGGAAATTGGCCAAAGACAAGAACTCTCTTGGCCAACCTGAGGCTTTACAAAACCAAAAGCTTTCTACCACTAAACTGGCTCTTGCTAGGGACAAGCAGAAGGCAAAACTCAATTTGTACTAAAAACTGTACATGCTGTATGTAGGCACTTCAAACACTGTTATCTTCAGTCATGGGAAGTAAAAATTCTTTGATATGGGTGCTGGAAATTGGCTGATCTGCAGTTTTCAGTCATTGCTAGAAGTGAATACCTGTTTTCTCTCTTTGTGTGTAGTCATGTGTTCTTGCTGGAACTTGTTGAGCATGGTGCATCCATATTTTTTTGTCATATTTCAGTATCGTGTATACAATCATGGAAGTGAGAGATAAGCAAAAAACTTTACAGCAGGAATGTGAGAAATCTTAATCAGTTGGGGACCACATGCTGGTGGTGACCAAGGGCAAAAACATGCACTTTCTCTTTTACGAAGCGTCAGTGAAAGACTGCAGTGTAGTAATCATAACTTATGATCTTGACTATCCCACAGTGCTTTTTTCACTCACTTTTACAGATATACAAAAGCTTTTCTGTTGCCTTTTCCACTTGGAGATAGTTAACTAGCTAGCTAGATTTATCTTTGCACTATTCATTTTAAACTTATTGAAAGAATTTCTGTCCTGCCTTTCTGAACCTCACTGGGGTAGTGAACAAAAATAAACTGTTAAAATACAAGAAATACAGCATTAAAAACTATAAAAATAATCTGGATGTGAGAGCAATCTGGCTGCGACATCTATCACCCCATTGATTGCTAGGGTTGATTCAGCTGATATGATTGGCTAGGTGGGTAGGTGGGTGTCCTCTTCCTCCCTCACCACTCCATGTGCCCCTTCCGAAGCTGCATGCTCAGTGGAAGAGGAGGACCATCCCAGATGGGAGTGTACCATTCTTTTGTCAGGGTTATAAAAACAATTTAAACAGACAGTTTGAAGACTTGTGACTTGACCCACATTCCTTAGTGTAAAGAGACAAGACACAGGTCCAAAGGAAATGGATCATAGAGTTTGAGAGTCCACACAGATGAAAGCCCTTTCGTATCTCCATGGCCAGCAAGCAGCAGAAGTCATGTAGCTACAAGAAGGTCTGTCTTGCTGAACAGCATACCCAGGCAGGTACCTTTTCAATGAGGTGGGAATTCAGATGAGCAGGTTCTAGACCACTTAAATGTATAAAGGCTAAAACCAGCAGCAGAAAATTGAGGCCAGAAAATAATTGGCAACCAGTAGAGATGCTTTTAGGATTGGAGTGAAATGTTCATGAGAGCATGTACTTTCCTACCAGATCGGACATAGTATAGAGAGGGAATAGGAGGAGAGTAGTTCCACATTTGCGAGGCTTAGGGGCACAGAACTGTTGCCCCAAAACATGGGTACCACAAGGGCCAACCTGCGATGCCAGTACCTCTGTTTGAAAGCAGGGAATAATTAGCTCAAGATGGGAGGCCTGCGAGGAGGGGGGTAACTTAGCGAGATCTTGCCTACCAATGTTTATGGGCTCATGCAGGAAAGAACCAGCCAGAGAGTAAAAATGTAAGCTAAAAATGTGTTTATTTAACAATAGTCACAGGAGCACACAAAAACTCAAACATTCACACACTTGCACAGGGACTAACTGAAGGAAAGTGAGATAAATGAGATAGAGGACGTTGAGGGATTCAGGCAGTGTTTGCCGATCCAGAGAGAAATAGAGAAAGCAGTGATGTGGCTTAGGCAAGAACCTTAGGACAGTTCTCAATCAGGAATTAGACAGACAGAGTGGTGTTCAGAATGGTGAGAGATTGCACTGGACAGCCTAAAATCAGTGGTATTTGTAATTGAAAAATATCCTGCGGGTATGATTGTGACTTGCATTTCCAGCTAAGTGGACAATGGGAGTTGCAACACAAACAATGAAATCTGGACAGAGTTAATGGTCTTAGTGTTTGCATGACAAGAGGATAATGGTTGTTGCAATAGCTGAGTATTGTGGAGAGGTGAGGAGACAATAGAGAAACATCCAGGTGTACAGGGATCAGGGTTGAGACAATCACAATTTGGTGGAAACTTCCCAATTTCAGCTCTGAGAGTCCAGCTTGGTGTTTAACACTTATTGTATTCAGAGCAGCTGCGCTATTGTCGTGAAGATGACTCGGTCTCTTGCCCAAGAGGTAGGTGCGGCTGATCTGCCTTACCATGTCACATTTACAGTCAGTAATTTGCCTCTTCCACTGTGATCTTGCGGTCACCTCAGATATCATTTATATCACTACCAATTAATATTGTGCCAATCTAATATTATTTGCCAATTAAACGATGCCAATCACGGGGGGAGTGCACACAGTGCCATAACATTTCCTCCATAAAAGTGGAAAAACCACAAATATCAAAATGTGTGTCTGTGGGAAGGGGCCTGAGGAATGGTGGGGAGAACGACCATCCAGGATCCAAACCAGGTCAGAGAAAGGGGTTGGATTGGCATGAAAGCCCGATGCATCTTTTCTCTTGCCCATCTCCTTCAATGGGTGTATGGGGGGCATCAAGAGAAGACTTGTGGTGCTGAGAAATCAGATTGTGAGCTGTTCTTATTTGGCTAGGTAGAGGCTGGTGGAGAAGGAAGAAAACCAGAGATGGGTTTTTAAAGGGCTGCATGGCCTGATCAGAGCTACTGAGAAGGAAGGTTCCCCTGGAAAAGGATTGCCTAAGGTGGGGCAGGGGTTGAAGCAACATGCACATAAATCCGTGAACATGCAACCCACATATATGGAGGCCCAACAGTACAGTATGTTTTTATGAAGTGTGATTTTATTAGAAGGACGTCTTTTATAGAATGCAGGAACTCAGATGTAACTTAATGGAAAGACAGAATATTTTAATAAGCTGACTGCCACATGTCATATCCACTGACATCTTTTGACATTGGTAGCTCAATGCCAGCTGGATTTGCACATTGTGATAAGCCAGCATTATGCTGGCTCATCCAGAAAAAAACATCATGCTGCTGGGTATCACTTAGTTATTCCTACTTGCAGCTGGAGCACCTAAACAAACCACAGACTTTTCCTTTTTATCTGTTTGCTCCCCTGTTTATAGTGAAATCATCTGGCATGCATTAGCACACTGGCTGACCCACAAACCAGCATTTTCTAGCGTTCAAGTTTGCTATGGCACTTGTATATATGCATAGGACATCCTGAAATAATCCAAAAGCACTCAAGGCATGATCACTGGTGGCAGGTCAGTCTGACTCATGAATGGTCGCAGATATTGCACTAAAAGTGTTTTAAATAGTTTTAATTCTCTAATTATATTTAAAAAATAACTTTTTAATATGTTTTTCTCTGTGTTTTTGTTTCTATCTCTTTTTAATTTGTGACATACTTCTTGAGATCTACTTTTGGGAAGAAGGTGTGATATAAATAAATACAGTACAGTAACAATGGTTCTTGTGGAGATGGTGCTTGAGCCAGTGAAGGGGAAGCCATGGGCCAGAATGAAAGACTGTGAAGGTCAAGCCTGGCCTAAAAGCCAGTAGTTTCCTATCCCTGTTTTAGCTGGGAGATCTAAAGACATTTCCACTGAAAGATACCAA